>CM063729.1:11728041-12328041 GCA_032441825.1 Chaetogeoica ovagalla
TTCTTCTTCTCCTTCTTCTCAATCCACCGCGTATTATATCTAGGTATAATATTATATACCCGTATGTTACGAAAATATGTAATTCACTGGGAAAATTTTCGCGCACGATAGTCGTTAAAAGAGCGGAAAAACGCCGGCGGCAATCGATGTAGTGCGCGCGAAATCGTCCGGTTGAAAATAATGAAAAAACAAAAATCCGACCACCAATTTCGCGCGAAATCGCGTGAGCGTAGGACGACGCTGGCAAACATCCCTCTCCTCATCCTCATCCTCTCCGCGTCCTGTTTCCATGAAATTCTATAAATGCGCACGCACGCATATATATACATATTTATATATTTTGCGAGCTGCTGTCAGCCTCACAGCAGCTGCAGACATCTTGCCTCGTACACCTCTCCGAATTCGATGAAAATTCACGCTGAGTGAGGGCGCGGGATCTGAGAAAAAGAAATTCAGCACGAATATTTTCAAATATTTATAAGGTTATAGATATCGTCGTGCAACGATGGCCGGTCATCAACGCTCTCCGGAACGATTTGCGGGTCCTAAATTTTTGGAGGGACGCGCGTGTACGGCAAGCATCAGTCGATAATACGTTCACGGCGTACTGGTATGGGCGAACGAACTCGGAACAAACAAGAACAAAAAAAAAGCGAGTAATTAATTTTTGAAAAGAGAAAAAAAGAACACTCCTTGTAAATATCAGTTTTTCTAAGTGTTTTCGAGTTCACCCGAGGAGCGCTTATATCGGGCCGAATCTTCAGCTGACCCGAGGATTTTTTTCTTTCCTAAACGGGTCGATTTTCAAAACGAGTATGCAATTATTACGCTTCCTATTTATTTTTTTCGACGTTTTAATAATCAGCGTTCCATAGCGTATCAAACGCGATATCGCGCACGAAACTAAACGTTATTTCCATCGTTTATCGATTGCGAAAATTATAAGAATAATTGCGAAATTAAATCGCAATAAAGTTTTTAAAAACATATCTATCTCTCTCTCTCTCGATTGTTCTAATTGACGCAAAACACTGACACAAAAAACGTTTCGTTTTCCAATAACACTCGGTACGGCTATAGTCCGAGTAAGACGTTATTATTAAAAAACTGTAAACGCATCTTTTTCTTTTTTTTATAAATGGATATTCAAAAAAATAATTTTCCGCTACGGTTCCTAATCCCATCGACAACTGCAAATACGAGTCTTGAATCCCTATCGACGCAGCAATATGTAAATTTTCTATTTTATTCGAGTCTGTCTATATATAGGTGCCTACTGCACGGCGACACATTTTCACAGAATCCGAGAGGAAAATCAAATTCCCAATTCTCCCGAGTGTCCAGCAAATCCACTCAAACCAAAAAGTATAATAATTCGTTATATATTACGTAACTTACTCGTACGCAATTCAATCGTTTTATTGACGAGTTAAAAATAAGTTCGATTTTTAATTTTTTTTACTCCTCGTGTAACGTGAACGCGTCTTTTTCTCTCTCACGGTTTTTGATCAATTATCGTTGACGAACGCGTTCGTATCGATTCTTCTTCTTCTTCTTCTTCTCATTCCGTATCCGAAACCATCAGTTCAAATGCCTCGATATAGCAACGAAAGTCGCCTTTTCATTAACTAAAAATAAGGCGTACCGTCGTCGTGCAACTACTTTTCACATTCGCACACCACATCTTGTGAGGTGATCACTTGACATCGTCACTAAATCCCCGTAGTTTAAGATTTCGTCTGCATTAATTAATCAGTTCGTCGATGCCGAAGGAGCGTATTCATTTTATGTGAACACGTCGGGAACGAACGGTAACGCGCGTCCGACCACCAGTGCGAGTAGTATCTACGGACGAACACGAGCCCAGTGGCGCACCCAGGATTTTTTCAAGGGGGGGGGGAGGGGTCTAAAAAACTACATTATGAAAAACAAGACTTTTAATAGATAATAAAAATAGGTAATCCGTATCTTTATATCACTCGGGACACTCATGTATAAAAATAGTGTTGCACTTATTATAATAATATAATATAATCAATAAATTGTTAAGACCTTTTTTTTTCCCGAGTTTGCACCGAGGGCCTGGCGGGAACCGCTTTCGCATTACTTCCGCCAGGCCTCCAAAATTGTTAAGACCTGGAGTTATCTACTATATCGTATGCGAAATTTCAACAGAAAAATATGAAAGTTTTATCAGAATTTGGATTTTCATCTATAAATGTAATACTATTGCACTAGTCAAGGCGGGGGGGTCCTGACCCTGAGTCCATCCCCTTGGGTGCGCCGCTGCACGAGCTCAATATGCGCGTTTAGGACGATTTTGAGAGGCCGCGAAACAACAAAAAAAAGTTTCCAACGTTTTATAAGCCTATAGGGTAGAGAATGCCGCCGCCGATATTACATAAAGCGCCCCAACGTTCTATTTACGGAAAGACGACGGCTTCCTCGCGCGTGTACGCCACACCGCCGCCACCGGTCCTACGGTCGGACGACCGGTGGCGGCGGTCGTTATGGGAACGCGCACGCGGCGGCGGCAACGACGACGACAATGGTCGATCGGCAAAACGCGTGGGAGACTGACTGCACCACCCCGCGCGCGCAACAAACGCCGAACATCGCCCGGACGCACACAATCGAAACCGCCGCCAAACGGGATTTCAATACGCGCGACGCTCGAAAAAAATCATCGAAAATCATTAAGACGGCCCGCGCAGGAAGAAATTCGAGATGTTAAAAAAAAAAAAAAACAACTCGAGTAAATATTGACTACCGCGCCGCGACGAGTACACCCGATTTGCGTTAAAAAGTATCGTTATCATTGGAGAGTTCTCACCGAAGAGTTACACTGGACGCGAAGGAGCTTCGTCGTTTTTCCGACGTTACTACTACTACTACTATGCGCGATAAGAAAAATTTCAAATTTTATACGACACTCGATCAATGCCAAACTCCATAGACCCTTGTCTCACAGTGGAAGACGACTTTTAAGAGAAAAATTTCACACCGCATACTCTGTCGACGGCTGAATAATAATTTAATCGTACTTCATTACACTTGTGGTAAAAGGTGCGAGAAGAAAAATTAATTCAGAAATGAAAGAATTCTTTATTTGGTCGAGAAATCGTCGTTTACTAAAATAATATTTGGTGAATTCGACGAGATTGCATAATAAAATAATTTCACGGTCGTATCCACAGTAATCTATAGCAAGCAAAAAAAATATTCAAAAAATACGTGCGAGCGCGTTTAGAACCGCAGGAACTCAGTTGTGAACAGTATTTAAAACACGTTTTATTTAATCTAAACCGATTTACATGAAAATATAATTAATTATAAATAATACATGTACAATTTTATTTATTATTTTCTTTTTTTTTTTTAAATATAATACAAAACTAAACACTAGGATAATCGTTTAAAATGCGTATCTTGTCCTGATGTCTTCAAGTCTTTTGGACACTTCAGCAGGCGTTTTGTCGAGATCAGCAGCAATGCTTTTCTGTTTGGCAATATCAATAGAATTATACTGTTCACACAAATCTCCATCACAAACATTCTAAATTGATAAACAACAATAACAAATATGTTGTTAAACGAGCTTAAGACACACACACACGTTTTACTTTACTTACCTTTACAGGGAAATAATACGATCGGTATGATAAATGATCTCGACCACAGAGAGGAGGATTCTCAGAACGCATGTGCATTTCAAGATGTTGAAAGAAGTCTTGCTCTTCGTGAGCGGTAAACGGCACGAGAACACCAATCGTACCAGTCACAGTAGCATAAACTAGAGATTCTGAACCACCGGGTATTAAAGTAGCTTTCTGAAATAAAGGAAAAACATACTTAAATCGAATGTACGATTTTAAAAAACTAATAAAAAAAATTACATTAATTATTTTTATTTTTTATAAATTGTCTGATCAGTCCATATCTTGAATCATTTAAAATTCATTAGTCTAACGTGTGCGAGATTAAAACATCATTTCAGACATAACTTTTTTTTCTAAGGTAATTAAATGTATTCATAAAATAAAATGAGGACAAAATAGAAATAATGAATTGTTGTTAAAAAAATATTATGGTGTTCCTTTTATATTTCTATCTCAATATTTTGTGGGCTATCTCAATATTTTCCCTTTTAATAATTTAATGCATACACATGCAAAAAAAGAACATTTTTTTTTACATCAATTGGTCAAGATTAAGTCAACATAAACAGACTTGAATATGAAATTCCAGCTGATTCATATATTTATTTTTTTATTAATACTTTCACAATTAGTTGTGTAAATAGTGTGGAAAATTCACAATAAAATATAGATCATTGATCAGGAATTTTATTTATTCACATTTAAATTGCAAGAATAAAATAAAATATTGTAAAAATATATATATATATTTATAAACTGAATAAAAATAACCTTTATTATAACAAAAATCCTATATAACTTTATCAATAATTATGTAAATTAAATTTAAAATAAAAAAATTAAACTTACATTTTTTTAATTTAATTTATATGGAAAATCTAAATAATTGATATTATATGCAAAATATCGTTTATGGTGTTAATACATATAAATCTTCAGAAAAAGAAGATATTTTAATTAAATTTTACGTTTTTGATTGTTAGTATAAGAAGGAATCGAGTAATTTCCTTAAAACTTTACCAATATTATTTTTTCATGATACTTATAATAATATTAGACATTAAATTTTCTATAAAAAAAAGTTACCTATAATAATATAAGGGACACCTAAATATATAATATGTATATATTGAAATGAACAGATATTATATTATGTAAATTGCTAAATTATATATTAATTTTAATTACTTGTATTGAAGTACAGATTTCTCCAATGTGAAAATTAACAATAAAATCTGCTTTTTGAGATGCTCCATTAAGCAAACCACGATCCCAAAGACTTTTATTACCTGTTGGGTCATCATCGACTTCATCAGATATAGATGAAGCTAATCGGACCTATAATTATTAAAATATACTAAAATGATGTTTGTTCTACGCTTTTCAATATTTCATTTTAGCTTATAATAAACATTCATACCACTGAAATATTTCCACATTTGTCAGCAGTAGCAACAGTGTTATAATCAAGTATTTCCATAGCTGTAATATATCTAGGTTGCGTATCATCCGCAAATATAATTAACTGATTTTCATTTCGTTTGTATCGTACCATATATACACTTTCTTGAACATCACTAACATATATCCTGCAGCCCATGACTCGAATTCCAACTATTAGTAATGGAATTTGCTATAAATAAAAATGACTTAGTTTAGGATACTACTATAAAAAAAAAAAAAATTTATTTACCTTATTTTCACACTTCCGCAATAGTTTCTTTTTACCAATATCATAAAGACGTAATATTCTACCAATACCGATTAAAACACGTCCTTGGAAACCACATATTGCAGTTGGTACATTATCAACTGTAGTCTTATGTACTAATTCTAAAGATGTACATGTCGGGTTAATTCTAAAAAACAAAAGCATAATTAACAAGTTAATGAATACTTTTAATGATCAATTTATTATATGTACATATTATATTTTCAGCCAAACTTACTTATAAGTGTAAATATAACCGCAAGTCACATGCCTTGGGTTCAAATGAAGTTCGTTAGCAACACCGAAAAGTACAAACTGTGAATCAGGATAACTTGAAAAACGTACTAGAGCAACACTATATAAAAATACATATTTATAAATATAAAAATACATTTGTAAAGAGAGCGAAAAGTACGAACCTCATAACCGCTTCATTTTGTGGGAACCTATAAACAGCTTCTGTAAGGCCCTGAACTGGATTGAATAATCTGACTAACGATGCCCACATTCCAGGACCCGCTTTAGGAGCGCCAAAAATATTTTCTGGTAAATCTTCATTCAAAAACGCTTCGGCCATTTCCTTGGCTAATTCTTGTTCTTCTTCTCCAGCAGCTTCTTGCATTTCCTCTGCCATTTGTATTCGTCTTTGCTTTTTGGTTTGTTCAGTGTATGCATTGTGTTCAGTTTCCACCACTATTAAATGAGCAGAATCAGGATGAATAACAAACTTCCGTGGCGTGTACTCAACCGGGAAGGAAACTTGATTGAAAACGGCGCCCAATTTTTCCAATGCCAAAATTCGCAAAGTATTGCCAGATATAGCAACTATACCTTCAGGACACTGTTCAGAGGAGAAACCCGATGCATACTCCAAACTTTCGTATGACAATGGAGTTAGATGAAAACGATTTTGGTAATAGTAACTTAACCAAGATCTACTGGACATGGCAAGTACCTAAATTTTTTATAATTATATATAAATAGTTTTCTATTTTAAAAATGCATAATATTAACTTACAGCTTCATTTCCTCTAGTTCTGATTTTAAACAATTTAACTGGTTTGCCTCCTAAATACCGTGCTCGTGTATCAGCCATTTCTCCAGTAACGCCATCCAAAACAGTTCGAAGCAATACACCATTTTGTAAACCAATGTTCAAATATAACATCGATAAAGAATTCATTCCTGGTTCATCTGAAGAACCTCCATCACTTGCCCCCATTTCCACAATACACAATGATTCAGGCATAGCAGGTATAGCTTGCATTTTTAATTGGACCAAACAATCCTTCAAATAACACATTAATAGAATTATATAAATACACTTACAAGCTCATTAATAAATAATTTACCGTTGTATCTAAAGAAATAATACGGACAGTTTCATCTGTTAAACCGACAGCTAAAAAGCGAGACATCTGTTCTCCTGATGGAGCATTCGCCAATGCCATACATAGAACATCAGAATTCATTTCTTTCCGATCTTTATGTTCATTTAAATGTCCAGTCTAAAAATAACAATTGTACAGATTAATAATACACAATAACATTTAAAAAATAAATAAAATAATGTTTAAACGTGGTTTACTTCAAAGAGTATGTGTCAGTTATTAGAAAGGGACATGTTTACTATTTTATTTATCACTAATTCAATTAATTATTGCAACTATTTTAATAAATATAAATACCTAATTAAAATCTAAAATATACATAATGAGTACTTTTAAAGTAAAATGTTCAATTGTTTTTTTTTTTATGAATGTACAAACATGGTTCACTTCAATGAGCATATATCGGCTTTTAGAAGGCGACATGTTTGTTAAGTTCTTTTTAGCATCAATTAAATTTTTTTTTTTTGAAATATGTCATAATTTAATATTTCAAATATAAATGATGCAATCAAAATATCAAGAAATATATTTTAATTAATAAATGCCTTACAAAGTTATTTTCTTTTTTAAATAATTAATTTTTATGTCAGGAAAAGATTATTATTAGTCATAGAATTATTAGAAAATCGATCTTTAATCAATTAACAGTTAATACAAACAATTAATAGTTAATACAAATGAAATAGAATATTTTACTTACTGGATCCATTTCAAAATACACAAGTTCACCACCACCAAGAGCAATTACAACCTGCCGTTGATTCGCTGCGCATTTAACAATTTTTTTTTTCTCAGGAGCTTTCCAATCATGCATTCGCTTATCAGAACGTATGTGACGCACACCATTTGGGTATATTTGTACTACAGCATCATCACCTAATGGCGAACAGGATAGTGTTGGTGTAGTTCCTAAGAAACCTGAATCCGAGACTTCTTCCACAGTTTCTCCAATAGACAACACTAGAGTGGCATTTGAGAAAGACACAATGATATAGGCATCATAATTTTCTGAAAGAATGAAAACAAAAACATAATCATCAAATACCAAATCAAAATTAATAGACTGGGAAAAATTATTTAATTTGTATGTTTGTATTTTTGGATAATGGAAAATAAAATCCAATAGAAAGTATAAATGATATTTTTAATGTTAAAAACAATTAATGAAATTGACTTTTCTGAAATTTAACAGAAGTATACAATTATTAACAACAGTAAGGTATTTGTATAAGCCATTGAATAATCAAGATCAAAACAGTAAAAATTTTTGACAACTTAAAGTTCTATTATAAAAGAATAAAATTAATTATATAGTAACGTTGTGATCAATAGTAGACAAATAGTTGATTGTTTAATGTTGGAATGCCCCATATTAGGACTCATCCAATTTACACCAAGATGCTGAAACAGTGAAAATATTATAAACCAGTATTTTGTTGTCTGTTCATAATGTCTTCTTACACAATACAAATTAACTCTTTTTTTTTCTTTAATTATTTCTGCTGAGGAAGAATGTTCTCTTATTTTATAAATGGATTTCTTCGATCACTCCCGTCCAACTCTATAACTTACCGAATTGATTCAGAGCCACTACGGTGATTCAATACCTGAAAAATAAACGAACTGGTGTTTGATAGATTTTAAAATCTATTCACCAGTGCATTAATATACGGTTGGATTTTATAAGAGAATATTCAAGTAAAATAAGAGCGGACATTTCGGGAGGTCTTAAAATAACTTAGCCTAAAATCCTACCTAATTTTAGATAGGAAGATTACTGAACTGAGAACTTATGTATATGATTTCTATACATTTAAACTCAAATACAAGTATAAAAAAATAAATATTAATCTTAACAGATACCATTTTGGGTTAAAAATATATATATTTATATGTTTAAAATATTACCATCTGCTCTTCTTCTCACTGTCCATACTGCATTTGGACTACCTGGTAGTTCAGACACTGCCATTTCTGAAACTTCAAGACCATGCCTTAGAACTCTTAAAGAAGACCTTGAACCTCGACCGCACGCTATATATAACTGTGGTGTATCTTCAGCAGCTAAAATTACAAAGAGTAAAAAGATTTTATTGTATATAAAATTATAAAATGTTTGTTAAATTTTTAATATGTACTAGATAAAAATAATTTTATGTTATAACAAAAGTTTCTACTCTTTACTAACTTGAATTTAATAAAAACAAATAGAAAAATATTATAAGAATTTGTTTTGCCAAACAGTATTCAACTTTAAAACAAAATTTATAAGAAAGTGTAATAGATATTAAAATTTCTAATCTGAATCAGCTCCGCAGGTTAACACTGACATCATACAATTATTCAGTTGTAATGTGTATTGTTCTCATCATGCTCAGATTATCAAGTTGACTTATAATAACTAATAAGTTTTATATTTGAAACTTTTTATATAATTAAATGTCTACATTCTATTCAATATAAAAGCAGTAGTCAGCAGCAACGAACAAAATTAATTGCTGCCGATGCCATTCTAAAAGCTTACACACCGATCCCTATACATTTTCAACTGGTGATACTTAAAACACCTATTCATCGATGTGCAATCCAACTACCTTTCTCATGTGCGATAGATTATACTAACAAACGCAATATATATTTGTATTAAATGTATCGTGTGTTTCCACTCGACCAGTATAATTAAAAACAAATGGTAGATCTTACACGGAATATTTTACCAATCAATATTGAGCTTTTACAAAAAAAAAAATATGTAAAAGTGGTAAGGTGATTGGTTTAAATATCTTACAATTATAAATTCAAATTGTTTGATAAATTTTCTATTTGTTTTTACACATTAGAATAAACTCTGCAAATCCAGCCAAATAAAATATGTATTTTTATCATTAGTTCTAACAAGACTATATATAGTTTACGATAAATATAAAAAAATATTATTTTCTATAAAATCAATTTAAATGCATAAATGTATCGAGTGTTTCCACACAACTAATTTAATTTACAAATAGCTGTAGGATAGTTAAACGAATTTTTCTTCCAACTAATATTAAACTTTTAATCAAAGTGATTAAAAATGGTAAGATAGTTGGTTCAATAAAGTAAGTTTTAAAATTTGAATCAGCTCCGCAGGTTAACACCAGCATCAATAATTAATCAGCCAAAATGTGTATTTTTATCATCATATTCAAATAGTACGAAAAAAAATGTATAAGCAAATATTTGAAAATAATCATTAAGGGCCAATTACCTAAATTGAAAGTGTAAATGTATCGAGTGTTTCCACACAACTAATTTAATTTACAAATAGCTGTAGGATAGTTAAACGAATTTTTCTTCCAACTAATATTAAACTTTTAACCAAAGTGATCAAAAATGGTAAGATAGTTGGCAAACTAAAATAAGTTTTAAAATCTTACATCAACTAGCAGATTAGTATCAATATTATCAAATAATCAATTAAAATAGGCAATTTTTATAATTACATTCAGATAGAATGGAAAAAAAATTAACCAAATAAGTAGATATTACCTAAATCAGCAACTTGACAAGCCATTATAGGTGATAACGAATCCATTTCGTCAACTAAAACTAAGTTTCTTAACTGTCTGGGAGCAAAGAAAAATGTATCTCCTTCTTCAAGGGGCATCGCTGAACTGAATTCTGGTTCATCGTCATCATCACCCAAATTTGCTATCTGGTACAGGTAACTGTCAACATGAATAATTTTAATATCTATTGAAATTAAGTGCCCCTACTATTTGAACTCACTGGTTGCCAAATTCTGATGCCACAAACAAAAACCCAGTTTTCAAAACACACATCGCAGATGCCACTGGCACAGTATCAAAATATTTTAGTCTTATTTCTGTAACAAACTCTTCATTGGTTTCTAATGTTACTTTGAAAATGTCTCCTTGTTCAGTTTGAACCAAAAAGAAAAACATAGATTTAGTCTTGTGCGTAGCACTACAAACCAAAATCATTCCTCGGTCTGGATCATCCAAATCATTCTAAAAATGTCAAATTTTCTTAGTTTAAAATGAACTAAATTCATAAATACTGAATCGATATATGTTAGAAAGTACAGTTTAAGGAATTATATCATTTATATAATATAATCCATAAAAAGTAAGTAGCATCTAATACTTTAGCACTCATTCACGACCGGTGTGGGAAAAATACTCGCACACAAGAGATACCTATAGTGCAGCAAAAATGTGATTTTACTATTTAATCTAAAATACTAACTCGTCTACGAGGTATTGGACATCGAATATCTGGTTGTTCACCTTGATTTTTATATGTTATATAATTTTCTGAACATATTAATACGCCACCAGGTCCATCTTTATCACCAGGAACAGTAATAAGAGAATTTGCATGTTCCTCCAGAGGTTCACTATATTTACGAACAACATGATTCAATCCAAAATCTACTTCATAAAAAGTAAGTGTCTGTCTTGTAGTCTGAACAGCTTCGCCAGTTGGATCTGCATCAACTTCCTAAAATAATGTTAACAAAATAAAAAAAATGATAAAAATATTAAAACGCGTTTTATTTACCTCATAGTCGATTTCTAGACAAGCGAAAATTGGATTGTCAAATGCTACATCAATTCCAACCATATGGTATACTAATGTATTACTTTTATTAGCTTCCAGAGGAGATGAAATTGTTAAACGTGCTTCAGCATCTCTGTTAGGAATGTATACTAACTTTTGCTTTTCAACCGCACCTATAATCAGTTTTATTTAATATAAATAAATATATATCATCATTAATTATTTTTTCAATTTTTTTTTTTACCAATCATTATTGCTCTTCCCTTTGGATCAATAGCCAAATACTGTCCTGGAACAATTCGCCTACATCCACTTTTGCCAAAAGTTTCTTGATGAACTTTATCCAAGACATTTTTAGAAGGCAGATATTCCAATATAACGATTCTTCCAGAATCAGAACCAACAACTATGTAATCTAAAATATTCATAAAGTTGAATACACAAATACTAAACCAAATAGAGTACAATAACAAATACAACGAATAAAAATGATAATCAAAATATAAAATAGATTATTACACGGATTTAAAAAATACAGTTATTAAAATTAATTGAATAAATATGCAGAGATATTAATACATTTAATAAACATAATATTTTACCTTTAGTGCCTCCAGATTGCCTAAAACTCATCAAAGCACGAATGATACCAAATACTTCAACGGTTAACAGAGTATGAACTTTACCAGTATTTGTATCGGGTCTCATGAGTTCCAATGATTTACCACGAGACACTAAAATCTCTTGTACTTTTCCGCCACTAAAATTTCCATGGATTGCGTGCGTAATGCCGCTTCCACGCTGCAATGTCATATTATACAAATACATGACGCCTGGCTAATTAATCTAAAAACATAAATTCAGGTTAATTAATTATATTATTAAAACTGAAACATCAACTGCTAGTGTAAATGCACATTATTCCTTTTAGTATGACAAAATTTTGTCACAACACAAATACCGAATGCAGATGGGATGATGGACAGAATACGATGTGGAACGACGAATTAACAACTCGTCGATATCGCTATTACACAAAAATTGGAACGATTTGAGTTTTAACTCCCAGTCATAACAACCCGACGTTTGGTGTTTACCAGTATTGTATTTTAATACATAAAATAATTAGGTCCTATCGTTCGATCTCTCCACGTTTGTAATTTGTACGATACGAGTATTATACGATAACGTCCCAATACCTAACCGCGTTGGTATGTTCCCCCATCGTTTTTTGTCTAAACGCAACGACTGCAAGACGCTAGAGATGCGTATGGTACGAGAGTGGCTAGAACGGTAGTTCGGTCCGGTAAGTAACGACGGTAAAAAAGTACCGAAAAACGTTAAAACGTGCAAAACGACGAGTACCTCAGAAATGAACTATTCGTTTATTACGAGATCAAACGCGTGAGACTTACACGAAATATACGGGACGTCTGTGACCAGCGGCAGTTTTATCAAAGAAAAAAACGCGTTCGAACGTCGGAAAAGTCGGCAAGCCGCCGCCGCCGCGAACAAAATAAAAAAAAAAAAAAATCCAGACGCCATAACCTAAAAAAAAAACGCACACAAATGACGGTTTTTACGTGTCGAAACGTAAGAAATAAAAACGATTTTCTCCCCGACAATCTCGACTTTTTTTTTTCTTAACTACGAGTGTACTCAGTAAAAAACGGTCGAAGTTTCGGACGTGGCTTATTTTTTACCTCGGAAATCGTTGATGACGACGCGGGTCCGCCGCTCGCGCGCGTTGTCCTCCACCGTCGTCGGTTCCGCACCGCTCAAAACCGTCGACCGGTGGTGGTGACGTTTATACAACAATAATACAAAAAAAAACGTCTTCGACGGAATTCACGCGCGACAGACGGCCGTCGCAAACGAACCGTCGGCCATTTTCTTCCAACGAATTTTCCCGACTATATATAGTGTAAAACGGTCGCGTGCGCGTTCGTAAAAAATAACAATCGCTGCGACGCGCAAAGCAAACACGGTAAACGGGAATATTATTGTTAACGCCGAGTTTGCACACGACGGCGCGCGCGCGCGCGGCTTGTCGGCGTTCACGCGATCGGCGAGCGCGGCGGTGAGGGGACGCGGCGACGGTGGTGCCGGGCACGCCGTCCGTAAATATCCCGGATATTCGCTTCGGTTTCACACACACACTGCAATTGTCGGCGGCGTGTGCCTCGATCAAGTCTTCGGAGTTTTATAAAATGCGTGTAACCAGCGATGGCGCGTATTCAGGTGGGGTTGGTAGTACTCAGTGGGGGCGGCTCGTCACGGGAGACTTCGGAAGCCGCGATTCCTCTTAAAAATACCGCCTACCTTACTTGTAAATAATAATTATAGTTTAAACATAAACATCTCTATGGATGTACAGTTTTTATTCGAATCGAAAAATAAACCGTTTTCATTGTCCATTGAATAAAGGGGAGGCCGCTGAATCGGAAATCAATAATAACGGTCAGTTCAACGGAAATGTTACCCGTGTAACGGGCCCCATACACGGTCAGTTATGAATGTCAGTTTCTATGATTGTTGTCACTCGTGATTGACCGTGTATGGGCGATGAATGTCAATAGTTTTTTGTGACTGATAAAATTTCAAACACGTTTGATTTTTTGTTGTCAATCAGAGTGATTGACAATCATGACTGACCATGTGTGGTAATGATTTATACTCGTTACCATTCAAAATGACGTTTGTATCTTTTTTTTGATATAAGGTTCAACTTTTTCTAATAATTCCATAAATGTTGAGTGGTCCATTCGAAGAAAATTTGCATAATGTTCATTTGATGTCAATAAAAGTTCATCTAGTAGGTTATGATGTGTGTATTTTTAAAAACCATTATTTTGACCGTATTCTTTGTTTTTTCTTTCGTTTCTTTCCTTCGTCTGCATTATCTGTAGCCAAAGCAACGATAATTGCAATGCAAGCTTCTTCCATTTTTCAGGAAAACTCGGATGTACAATTACAATAGGGCAATACAGCACGGGCTACGATAGATTTAGTTGGTGGCATTTGTTTTTATCTTTTAACCTAAAAGTGAAGAATTTATCAAACGATTGTCATTCATGATTGACGACCATGTATGTCATTCATAAGAGTGACAATCACAAAAACTGACCGTGTATGGGGCCCCATTAGGTTTGGACGACGGTCGCGCCAGACAGTCTCAATCGTAGTAACACGTAATCGTGTATATTGGATTGTCCGAGAAGGCAGGGGAGAATGAGCCGCGTATTATATAATAGACGGTATTGAAACTGCACGACAATATACGCTGTGCCGACGTCCATAATCCGCGTTTATAATTCATTACGTTTAATAATTATTATACTTTTTTTTTTGACATCTATTATTTTCGATGTTTTAGTATTAGTGTACTTGAAAATTATTTTCAAAATGCAAAATGACCAGGTGGTAATAGACTTTTATTAACCAACGGTCAGCTATTAAAGTACACTTAATTTTCCGATAAAAGTTTTCTTGTTCAGTGTGGTATTGTAATTTATGCTATAGCAGGTATAGGGGGACTATTAACAATTTAAATTCTCTGCAGTCTCCCCGGAATATTTATTCACGAGCCGCTACTGGTGGAGGGCAATTTGCCCCGGGCTTCGAATTTTCAACGGTTTTATTTCAATTTAATATTAATATTTTTTTTAAATATTCGACGTTCCTCCGCGCGCAATTTAAAGAGAAAAAATAATCCGGACGATTTTTCACTATTAGTCCGTTCTGGCACAATATGAAGTTTTTTTTTTTCGTATTCCGTGATAAACACTGATGTAAATAATCGTAGTGATCCGGTCGCTTAATATTCATATTAATCGTACGGAAAGAAAAAACAAAAATAGCAGAATAAAAATTGTACCGGTCACTTGTACACGACAACGCCGCGTAACCACCACACCCCGAGACCTGCCAGTCTATTCGTTACGCACCGCCGGCCGATTCAATCAGAATCGGACAACTCATCATCAGTGTCTTAGCAACGGGAATTTTGAAAGAAATATACAATTGTTGTTGCATCCACGTGACTTTTTTCTTTTTTTATTATTATTATTATTATTATTATTATTATTATTAATACATTATCGAATAAACATATTTTGTCAAAAAATAATTAAATCATCTGAACAGTTGACCATAATCCATTTTCAATCATCGTCCTTAACCGACGCCGATTGTTTATTATTTTTCGATTTATTACTGAACGACGACGAAAAATGATATTGTGTTGCAAATTCCCGTAGACCATTAAGTATATAACATACTTTGTACGTAATTTCTTTTGCACGTGGTATAAGAGCCAGAGAAATATTGCCGTTTGAACGCGCGTTTTCGGAAATAAAATACGAAATTCCCGTCCATTCTCCTCGTGATTGTAAAAAAAAAAATATATATATATAATTTATATTCTTATAAAGTGTTTTCAGCTGAACGGTACGTATTTCTACCGTAGTTTTAGATTTTGATAGAATTCATTCGTACACGACGTTATGTTATATACTCGTCGGGGACGTACGCAGCAGCAAAAAGTTTTATGGGATTGTTTTTAACAGTGGCGGCGGCGGTTTTGACAAAATTTCAGGGATGGACGATTGTATTATTATTGGCGGCAGGGCACAAAAAATATTTTTTCTCTCACCTAAGAATCCGTTTATATACATTTATGTGTTACAAAAAAATGTATTCAATACAGCCCCCTCTCAAAACCGCTATTGATTTTTTTTTTAAATCAGTTACTGAAAATTGGAACTTTTTTTTGAAATAAATATATGAAATTTTTTAATGGAAATTAGCTATACTTATGATATATATATATTTATAATATAAACCATAGATATAACAAAAAAAATCACAGAACTAAATCAACATTTTCGTCAAGTTTTAACCATTATTGTAAGAATATCTTCACAATTGACTTCTAAATGTACTTACTTAAAATGGTATACTGTCGTGTCTCGTGCAGATACAAAAAAAAACATTTACGATAACGTCTATAATAATAAAATATTATTATTATTATTTATAATAATAATAATAATAATAATATACTTATCCGCGGTAATTGTTCCGTCATGTATAGTTTAAGTATTTCTCGTGTCTGTGTACATATTAGAATTCTTTTATACCCACGTCAATACGCAATAGGTATACCAATTTATTTTATTCGTAAATCCTGTTTAAGTATTTTTCATTTTATTTTTTAATTAAATTAAAATTTGTTAGCGATACATTTTTATTTTGTGTCCCACAAACATAATGTAATATTATTATTATATGTACCTGTCCATTAAACTATTAAAGTATAACATAACACAAAAAATTGAATGGGTAAATAACAATAGAAAAAAAATCAAACATTTCGAGGGATGTTTCAACACCCAAAACATCTCTTGTGTACGTGCCTGATTTTTACGTGCATTTGGTATTTGTTTAAAATAAGCGTGTCAAAATATGTATACGTTTTATTTCACCTGAAAAAAAATATATATATACGAGACAAGATTATTATTTTTAATTATAAATACACATAATTTATAAATATATACGTAAAACAACGCGTTTTTATAAAATTTTTTACTGTTTAAAAACGTATCCGAAACGTTTTTCAACGTTTTTCTGATGCACGTGTCTATATGTACAGGTTATATTTTCTTAAGGTCTCACGCACAAAACGTGTTTGCCCAAGTGCCGTGTGAATTGTGTTGTTTACATAGCTGGGTGTAAAATTATATGCGCAATGACACACTTTGTGTAGTAAGTAGGAATTGTAAAATTTACTAGGCACATATTATTTAAATGCCTCTTCGGTTTAATATATTATTTAAATATTTTTCGTTTTTCGAAAAATCTGAATTCCCATAATCATTTCACTCTCGTTATTCGTATAAATACGTTTTATAAATTATATTATACACGAGTGTATGCTGTATATACAAATAAAAAAAAAAAAAAAGTTTTTGGGCTCTGTATTTTACAGTCTTTATACTAACTCTGTGAGAGCACGTATAGCGATTTCGTAGATTATAGTAAAATCGTAGATTACGCAAACCTATAAATCTTAATATTCTTACATTGTAAGCAAAGGCAACGAATAATAATAACGTCCTACGATTTTATTATAATTTCAGTATTACGTAAAATATACACCTACAGCCCGTAGATGGCAATGTCCGTTTTTCGAATATAGTTTCATTGATTATTTTGCGAATAAACTTAATGCGCGTTATTATGGTTTAATATATAAGTACGTAATACATAATAATATAAAATACACGGACTAAAATAAATTTCAATAGCTACCTCTATAGGAACAAAAATTATACTGTAATAGTATTGTAAAATATTTCGTATTATAAAACCTCAATTTGTTATAAAAAAATTATATTTTTGTAAATCTAAAAATTGTAATTAAAAATTAAATCGAATATTTAATTGCCTACAGGTAGTACTCTTAAAAAGTATTTTCTATACATGACAAGTTGACAGGTTGCACATGACTAAATAATGTTATTTTATATTTAAAACATGTTAATATTACGTTTATTTAAACACTAGTCACTAATTATTTCAATGGTGATATATTAAAATTATACATGGTTCTGAGATGTTTATAGGAATTAATCATATTGTTCTATTTATGCTATTCACATAATAACATTGATTATTAATTATATATTATTTATAATCCTCGGTACTATCATAGAACATATTACGTAATATTAGTAAACCATTTTGATTTTAAAATTGACTTTTGTCATTTTTTCCACGCTGTATAAATTTAAGTAGAGTTGAGACTAAGATTGCCAATCTTTTTAGATGTTTACTAGGATTGTGTAGAACTTATGAATTAAATGTGTTATTACAATTTAAAAATGACATTATCTAAAAACAAAATATACTATAATTATTGGCATTATTAATAGATAGTAGTTGTATTTAATTTGCTCATTATACAAACAATTATTTTTATAATAATAACTGATAACACTTTGAAAGAAACATAGTAACATAATATTAAGATAGAATTAATAGTTTCAGTTGAGGTTTTTTCTTTTTAAAAATTAAGTTTAGTTTGGCCTTTTCCTCTACCTCTCGTGGTTCTAGGTGCTCTGCTACCGCGACCTCTTCTTTCCCGACCGTTTTGGTTTCTAGTATTTCTAGGAGAATCATTAGTTTTTTCTTCAACACCCATTTCATTATGTGAAATATTTAATTCATCATCGGAATCACTCCTAATTCTCCTAGTACTACTAGTAGATAGATCTTGTTGCTCATTTATCTACAATAAAAATAAATAATTGCGTTTAATTTACATTTTAAGTACATTAATACGAGATTATCATACTTCGTTATTCGATTTTTGATTTCGATAACTAGCGATGTATTCTGAAATGTTGTATTCATTAAGATCATCTTGTTTTAATACAAAATCCTTCACTTTTTTTATTTGATGTCTGAAAATATATTAATACAAATTATTTTTAAACATTATAAAATATATTAATACATCTATCTGGAATTTACAACATACGTTTTAAATACTTACTTAACAACCATTTCTATGGCATCTGAATGAGATGATTTATTTACGACACAATCTACTGCTTCAGCCATACCATTCACAGATAATAATTGCAGTTTATTATCAGAGTTAACAGTTCTAAAATACTGATCAACAATTTGTTCAATTTTATCTAACTAAATCACAACAATCATTAATTAATTAAAGATGCATGAATTGATATTTTAATTTGTATAGTTAATACTTCTTGATCGTCTTTAATATCTGCAAGAGTATTATCATCAATGCATTTGGGAAATTTTTGAACAGGTTTCTTTTCCATTTTTAATAATATCATTTCATTAAAATTAGCCACACGATCTTGAAATTGTTGACCAAATTGAATACAATTAAAATATTGTATTTCATTAGTATATTCAATTTTCAATCGTATCAATGGTAATTTTGGTTGTTTATGGTGCCCTAAACATAATTATATAGGTATTACAATTTTTTAAATATATTAAATAAATATTCTACATATCCTATAAACAATACATATAGGTATTTAATAATAAGAAAAATAAATATAAAATATAGTACAGTTCGGAAACACAATTATGTATAAAAATGTAAATAGTTCATTAACATTTTTTTTACATAAAATATTATTGTAATTAGTATTTAACTATGAATCTGGGTAAAACTTATAAAATAAAATCTTCTTATAAGAAATACATATTAAAACTTATAATTTAAATAATTAAATATTAGAACTACATTCAAGGATTTGATTTTGGTTTAAAGTGAAATTCCAATAATAAAAATCTGGTTCGTACTAAAAAAATGAACTTGCAATTAATTTAAATCCAAACTGCGATAAATAAAGAATATTCATTTATCATTTTATTATTCAATGTTATTTATTTTTATAAGTTTATTGTGACTATTTTTTGGATTAAAATAATTTTACTAATTATTATAAACATACCACTACGCTTGAGACTTAAATCAATTAAAATGTCCTCAATTTTCTGTTTTATAAATTCTTGAGTGGATTTTGCGTTACTAACATCATATTCTTCATCACATTCTGATAACTTAATTGTTTCAAAATGCATTAATCTAACAGTTTTCAGTTCCAGTGGTTCCATATTGAATGATTGACCTTTGATTCTTAGTAGACCCACATGTTTACTACCTGCTTCTCCTTCGCACAAAGAAGTCGCTATTGTACTGCCTAAAAATAAAATTGAAATCAATATTTTCTATTATATTAAAGAAAATTTAACGTCTTCATAAATCGAAGTTTATAGTTATGACTTATAAACATTATTATACCTGGCTGGCTAATATAACCACGTGACTCCTCAGATATCTTTGGAACAGGATCAATTAAACATTCATGTTCGTGTCCCCAAATAGTAAGCATCATATAGTCCGGAATAACATTTTCTGATAAATATTTAGTGCCTGGTCGCTTAAACCGATTTTGATGACATACAAATATGTTGAACCACTGATCTACATCCTCTTGTGGGCGATACATTCGTACTTTTCTGTTCCTAAATAATCGTTCGAGTCTTTCATCACGAATGTGACTTAAACCATAGAGAGCAATTTTATTTGATCCTTTTTGTAAAAGTATAGGAGATATTTTTAGTTCTTGAAGACTTGTTTGTTTGCCAAAATAATTTATCAAACCTATTGAACTTAAAAGATCCATACAAGATATTTCTCTATAACCTTAAAAAAAAAGTCATTTAAATCTAATATTATATTTTGTGTAATTAAATAGATAAATATGTTACCACAAGGGTCATCATGATTGCCATGAATTGAGAAAACAGGAATAGAGACATTTAAATTTTGATCTTCGAAATTGACAATGGGATGATTGCAATGCTTAAATGTTTCAGCTTGGTCGCTCAAAATTTCCATATTTATAGGTCTACGTTAAACAAATAAAACAATCGGCCAATCATATTTTCCAATATTGTGATCCTATTATAATTTAAATTCCCCTTTAAATATTTACTTGTCACCCAAACAGTAAGTACGCAAAAGGGAAACGCATCGTTCTAAAGATGTCATTGAAGGCTGGTTGACATGGAATAAATCACCACCCAATAATATAAAGTCCACATTATGTTCTTTTGCCAACTGTAATACTTCTTCAAATGTATTAAACGAATCATCAGCTAAAACAAATATTATTATATTTATAATACGATGTAAACAATATAGTCGATGGTTTATAAAATTGTATGTCACTACGATCATATATGGCATACTCCAATATTATTTATAGAAAAAAAAAAATTATGATTAATGATAATTGTATTGAATACAAATACAGTAAAAAACTTTAATACATGGAGTTTGCGTTTTAAACCAGGCACAAATAATATAATTGTAAAAATAAATGATAATTCGGGTTATTGTTTTACCCCTAATCAAATTTTTCTCTTGAAATCCTAAATGAATGTCCGTGGCCACAAGGATTTTAAAGTTCTCCGGATCGTCTATTTGGAATGATTTCGAAGACATTGTACGATTCAAATTCGTACACCGAACAATAAGTCAGTATTCTCAACACAGTAATTAATTCCTCGCGAACGTAACTCATAAACTAACTTATTTTATTGTTATTTAAATATTTCAATTCTTAGAACAGTAAAAACTAAAAACTTATGTCATTAATTAATAATCCACGTCTGAAAATAATCTGTTGTGGACGGTATTCATAAAAGCGGGAATGAGATAAGAGCAACCAATGACATTATTTTGATTACAAATGGTATACATCTCATAGAAAATGTACAAAACTTTAATGACTGGTTCGAAGATTTCGATTTAAAAAGCAACAAATTAAAAAAAATCTAATTTACGATTTTTAGTTCAGTGGGTATTATTTATTCACGGGCAATGTCCGAACACAAGTGTTTGGAAAGTTCCTTTTGAGAAGAAATTAGTTCACGTTTATTTTTGCTAAAAAATAACTAAATCTTTTCTTGTTGCAAGCTTGAAAAAAATGTACTAAGTTAGTTCCTTTTCTAGTTCCTAAAAAAAGAGACAGTTTTTGTTCTTCGAAAAATTAAAATTTTTTTAAAAATGTACAGAAATAAAATAAAGTAACAGAAATCCGACATACTTTTAAGTAGGTACACACCTTATTAATTTATATCATTTCTTTTATTTTTTAAATTCTAAATATGTAAATTTCTCTAATTATTATTCACGTCAATAATATAATATTGTTCTATAAATAATAATGATAATTTATGTAAAAACAACAAAGGGAATTATGCTCCGAGTGAAATACGTTCTATTTATTTAAATGGATTTACAATCGTTTAATATTAATGATTTTTATGAAAAATACAAATGTGGATTTTATTTTTCTTCGAAAAATTGATCAGGTACTGACCACTTTAATAAATTGTACATTTATCAAAAAACTTTTTTACTGAATTCTAAATACATCTTATTTAACTTATATTTAAATAAAACAAGAACGAAAAAATGTTCGTGTTTCTCCTAAAAAGGAACGAAATTCCAATACATTCCTTCATACAAAAAGGCAACTTTGTTTTTGAAAATTGTATGAAATCAAAGGAACTCGTTCATTCTAAGCATCTATATGTCTGAGATATGTATCTCATTCAGATAATACACAATAATAAATTTGTTCACGATCCAAATTCAAAATTAAAATTTTTTTTTACACATAACAAATTTCAAAGAACGAGACGTGAATACGTATATTTCTCAATTTTTTTGTAAATTAATGTGGAAAATTGTTTTTGTATAATTTGGTTCCTCTACGCGTATTACAATATTGGCTAAAAAACATTAACATATTTAGTATTTTCCCATGGGAAGTAAAACGAAATAGTTGTCATCGCAAATTAAAGGATAACCTAACCATGTTTTTTGTCGTTTGGTTAAACATTATTATCAGTTATTGGAGTCTATAGATAGAATTTCTCTTGTGTGTTATTGTTCACTTGCCCATTATTTATTAATAAAAAGACAAAAGAACTATTTTTATTTTTAACGTCTATGAGATGCAAACGAATATGCAGTTGAGAAAAATTCTTAGGATAAATCATGTAGCTACATATGAAGAATGTATATATTATAAGTACTAAACTTAACATTACTATTTACTTTATATTAATTGCAAATTATTATAAAATACGTAATTAAAAATTGTATCAACAGAATTATAAAACATTTTATAAATTGTTTTATTCAAATATCAATTAATCTGGAATAAAGTATCTTTTACCATATAACGCAAACAATAATAATAATTACTAATGAAATTAGATTGTATTTATGACGAAGATGTCTTTATAATAATCGATAAAATTTATTTATTTTAGTATGCGTACATACTATTAAATATCATACAAAAAGAATTGCCAAAAAAATTGTATACATTTATATAATATACCGCTAACAATCAAATGATTAAATATAATTATTAACTAAATAATAAGCCATTGATTATAATTTACAATTAACTGTGATGTAAATATTATGTACTACGATAAAATTATGTTTGATGCATGTTAAATGATTTTGACAATTGGCTAAACGTTATCAATGATAATGGATACGCAAAATCTACTAATTTCTGTTAGTTTGTGAATTTATCTGCTATGGTACCGGGTATATACTATTATTGTAGAGATTTTCATTAGTTTTTGTTTACTACATTAGTCAAGTAGATTAAGCAATAGACTCACAATTTATTATAGATAAAACTGTTTATAAACTCAAAAATTAAAAAAAAAAGTACACTTAGCTTAAGCATAGAAACATATTTTGTTTTCGCGATTGTAAGATTCTATAATAATTTACTTTTAATACTTATTCAATTATGTAATTTTAATTTTAAACAATCTCACTATGAAATTTTTTCTCTATAATTAAAAAAAAAACAATAATTACTATTTAAAATAATTAGTAATAATATAAAAACATAAACAATAATAATAAAAAAAAAATCATTGATACTAGATAATTGAACAATATATAATATATATGACAAAAAAAAGACCACAATATTACAATAAAATTAATGTATCAAAATTTAATTTGTTTCATTCCCTCATCCCAATCTAACTGTCAAGAAACTGATTTATTTATCATCAGTCTTCGGCTCATTTTGTGTCCAGACGTTTTTTCCACCCAATTAGCAAATTCTGTATTGAGCCAATCGAAAGATAAGTTATCCAAATGATTGTCAAAGTCGACCAAGTTATTATACAACTGTTGTTGTAATACAGCAGATGCAGCTGCCAATGTAACATTTTCTACTTGTACTCTAAAATACCAATTAGTTTGTTTTAACAATTATAAAAATATCTTATTTAGTATCTATACTTAGAGTTGTTCAAACGTTTCCATTTTCCATCATCTTGTATGTGCACTATCAGAGCACTCTCTTTTTGGTCCATTTCCATCAATCTATTGTTGATCTAAAAATTAATTTTTCAATTACTATAATATCGTTTTCTTTTTAATTATTACTCACCACGACCATACAGACATCCGTCTCGTTTTCCGCAATCTTATCCATAATTTTATGAGCTGGTTTATCATAACTATAAAAACATATATTCTCATTCAATGAGTTTAGAATTTAAACATTTAAAAAGTTACAATAACTATAAATTACAATATTTCCAAGAGAAAAATTTGAGAATTACTTTTTATTAAACATCGCCGACAACGTTATAGTAAAACATTTTACAAATTGAATTTGTTCAAATTTATTGAACATATACAACACGTTGAATGCGAGCACCTAGTTACCTGAGATGCATACCTTAAATCATCCAATGTCTCATTGGCCAAATAATAGCCGGCAATGTACATGTCGCATGTGCTTGCCGATTGATCAATTTGCGTTAAGGCGATCTCGGACATCGGCGAAACGTGAAGACACTGATGGAATAGCGGTACGATGTCAACAATGATTAACTTATCGCCCCTAGTTGCATTTTCAGCAATCAATAGGCCGTTCACTTCACAATGTGGATACTTGGCTGCGTGGGCGACCATCTTACAGTAGGCTAACGTAGAGAATGACACTTTCGACATGGTTTTGTTCTATCGACGGACGAAAAGACACCCGTGAGAAGTAATCACTTCTTTCACACACGAACACAGTAATTGGTAAAGAGCAATTCGTCGAGAACGACTCGGTCATAAGTGCCGAATTTCTTTACGAACAGTGAGTACGCACATTTCACTATCACCGCGATAAATGATAATCGGATATTGATAAATGTTACTATGACGGTCGTGGGACTTGTCGTTTTTCGAATATTTTTTATTTTTTTTTTTGGCTGCATTTGATAACAGACGATGTGCGCGCCATTTTGCAATGAAGTCATAAACTGAACAATGATTAACGGTCCTTCTCCTCCCGGTTCATTATAATTTAAAATTGATTAATAATTTTAGGATCGAAGTTGATCTATACATCCCTACGAATTGCTTTAGGTCATATTTAATTACTTGCGCGTTTATTTCACAGTGTTATATAAAATATATATTTTTATATATTCGTGGTTGAATACTCATGTCATATACCATATACCCTAAAAGTTATACCGTTGATTATATAAGGTTTAATCGTGATAATAGTCGCAAATTTCGATAAGCCAAATTCAAATATTTGTGGAGGACTGTCGTTTGACAACGTTCTGTGCTCTACGACGTGTGAGCTCGTGACTCGAAAACGACGATAAAACATAATTCGTCGGTGAGATAAATTATAATTCGTCCGCGAGCATTCTCCATAAGCTGCCGGCATGGACGAATTGGATTACGAGAAGAGCAAGAACTACTGGTCAAACGTTCCCGCATCCGTAAACGGTATGCTCGGAGGATTCTCTATACTGACGATTGCGGACATCAAAGATTCGGACGTTTTTCTCAAAAAGTTGTTCCGAATGATGAACGGTTTGTCTAAAGGAAGGGCTCTGGATTGCGGTGCTGGCATTGGCAGGATAACCGAAAACCTGCTGCGCAAACATTTTGAGCACGTGGATTTGTTGGAACAGGACGACAAGTTTTTGGAAGAAGCCAAATTGAAATTCCGAGGAACCAATGTCGAACACTTTTACTGTTGTGGTAAGCGTTCGGTCGCTTAGTGCGGAACCGTGTAAATTCATAAGATGATATTTTATTTAGGACTACACGAATTCGTTCCTGTCGACAATCAAAAATACGACGTCATATGGATTCAGTGGGTTCTCGGTTACATTAAAGACAAGGATTTGGTTGAATTTTTGCAGAAATGTTGGTAAGATAAAAATCATTTTTTTATTTTTATAATTATTGTTGTTTAAGTTAAATTTTATCCAAGTACTATTGTGGTTTTTGTTTTAGTAAATTACTGAACCCAAACGGCGTTATAGTTGTCAAAGAAAATATTTCTCAAGAAGATATAGGAGAAATAGATACAGAAGACAGTTCGATAACTAGGAGTTATGAACAATTTTGTAATTTATTTCAGCAATCAAATTTAAAATGTATAGCTAGAAAAACGCAAACAAACTTCCCATCATTTCTATACCAGGTTGAAATGTTTGCATTGAAACCAGCTCATGATTTAGAACAAAATCAAAATTTTTAACTATTGTAAATAAAATATGTAATCCTATTTAAATGTAAATTAAATTAATGTGCAAATGAATAACACATTTTTTTTTTTTTAAATAAACTTATGGCTATTGTTACATAAAATTTTAAGTACATTGCCTATGACCACGTACACGGTAATGTCTTTGCTAACGGCTTGAAGTTATTTTGGCACATGTAATTCAAGTCTTACAAATGGATTTCACACATCAGCGTTTATGAATTGCTGTGTTCAGTTTGAAATTATGGTTCAAATTTTTTAAATCAATGGACACTAGTTTGACGTGTACAGAATATGTGTAATAAAAATATACTACTTAACAGGTACTTCAACTCCTTAATTTATTATTTTACCCAGTCTTGTAGCAATCTCAAATATTGTGGCATATTCAATAATTAATCAATATAAAAACAATTCTCTTTTGCATGATTTCTATTTTACAGTTGTTATTGGAATGAAAATTGAAAAACATTACATACTCGTTTTTAATTTAAAAAAAATTGGCTCAACTGTTTAATAATTGATGTTAAAGCAAGAATGTATATTATTTGTTGGACGAAATCTCTGTATTATTAAGTATTTGTTCATTGTAATTTATTATTTTAAATATATTTTGTTTTAAAAGTAATTCATCGAAATTGTTTATTTAAAAATTAAAATATATTATATATCATAATTTAATACAATTCTTTATTATATAAAGGATAATATTGAAAATATTAATGTTCACTCAACATAAGGATTTTAAACATTTAACTGTATTGAGATATTAAATAAAAGGAGCAGAACTCATCAGTCATGTAGTATCAAATTATATTAATGAGTTTAAAGTTATTATTAATGGATCATTTTTTCTATAGCCAAAGTAATAATTGTATCTTTTTAATACACTTAATTTTATAATATGTAGACCAGTGTTATATAATGACTATACAAGTTGCAAGGTAATTCTCAAAAAATAAATAAATAAAAATTTATTATATCAAATTTTTTTTATTTACGGTTAATTTAACAGAATTTAAGCTTTTACGGCGTACATCCTAGGGGGGAACTTATTCTTCTTTTTTATTTCTTTCTGGGTCTTAATACCAAGTTCCTTCTTTGTTAATGCACGCCTTTTGGCCCGGGTAAGTTTCGGCCTCAAATCTAAAGGCTTGTACTTTCGGTTCTGAAAAAAAAAATAAATAAAAATATTACTTTTAATTGAAGTATAATAGTGAAAAAACACAATAACTTAAAACTCAACAAGACATTTTTAAAAATGATTTGTTTCTCTATATTTTCACTAATGAATTTAAACTTTTGTATTCAATAAAATACCTTTAATGAACTACATATAAATAACATAGTGTTACATAAAAGACATATCTATTTAACTTTAATTGACAATGAAGATTCAAATTTTTGTGTTCAGTATTTGTAATTAAGTTACATAGAATAAGAAAAGGAATAAGCTCAAACCTAGAATATAATAGTAAATTAATGCTATCATTATATTATGTTAAATAATAATTAATGAATTAAGAGTCATTTTTTTTATCAAGTATTATTTTGTATATTATTTATACAAAATAATATTAAATATATTTATGAAAACAGTGTTATTACTTTATTTAAAAAAAATATTTATATAAACATTTCGTTGGTTGATGGTCGTCAATGGTCATTTTTCGAGTTTCTGACTATAATTTAGAATTTCGAATATTATATCTTTAAATGGAATTCATAATTTATACACAAGTATTTTTGTAAGCAAGAAAAAACATATATAAATAGTAATTGGTAATACACATTATTTAACTAGAAATTTAACCTATAAGTAGGACAAATATTACAATACTTGATGACATGCACCACTTTGGGTTAGTTAATACGAGCCACTTTATTCTATTAAACTCTAATTGTTATATATCTACATATCATACAGGTAGAGATTAAACCATTTATACATTTAAATATGGTACACTAACGATTGAAAGTACGAAAAAAGAATGGCAGGCATCTACTAAACACCAATACTTATTATTCTGTAAATGTTGGTATTAAAAATATTTAAACGTACCTTGAAGATTTTACGTAGTGCTTTCTTTTGTTTCTGATGAATTACTACATAACAACGGAGAATTGCTTTACGAACAACACGGCTATAAGAAAAAAAAAATTAATATGTTTTTCATTCACCGAGTGATAAAAGTTTAGCCAAACAAACAAATTAATCATTCGTTCATTGAATTTCTCATACTCAAATAATTTAAATCGAAATCATAAGTGCAGCAGCTGAAAGACATGTTTAATGCGCATCTAATATGGCTTTTGATAATAAGCGAATAAACATATTCGAGCCTTTCGCTCCCAACGGACACAAGTAACCGATGTACTTACATTCGGGAAAGTTTTGACGCTGTGCCACCGGTAACTTTGGAAACCCTCAAGTTGGCCAATTCTTGTTTTAGCTCTTCGAGTTGTCTCAACAAGGACACCTTGTCTCTCAGACGCAATTCCGAGCACTTGACTTTCGTCTGCGCAAGAAAAAAATTATCAAAAAAAATATCGCAGCGACCGATTTACATTTCGTTTGCTAATCGATCGAAGTCGATACGTGTAAAAAGAAAAGGACAAACCCGTTCGAAATGACCGAGATCGAAACGGATAAAACTTACCATTTTCTCAGCTTTATGGCGTACAATACAAGAAAAGAACGATCAGACGGGGACTGTTCAGAATAATTGTGTTTACATGAGAACGAAACGAAGTAATAACCTTAAATATCATGGAGGAAAATTTCATGGAATAAAAACGTTTTGATTTTTGTATTGAAAAAAAACGTTTTCGTTATCTTTTTTTTTGATAAAGAAGTAAAAAAAAAAAATCACAATAACAACAAATTTTTTTTTTTTTGTTCTATATTATAGTAATAATATTTAGATTATTAATTTTTATTTATAAGTCAATTTTAATAACGTGTGCCGTACGCCATGTACTCGAAACGTTTAGTTATCGTGTAGTGTTTGTCGTCAGTCGATTGGGCGTTTTGTTCTCTAAACGTCTGTACTTTTTTTTTTTTGTGTATACAACCAGTGAAATTCATGAAAATCGTCCGGTAGACAGTGGTGGACACTTCCGTTTCCGTTTACGATGAATCAGATGGACATCGGACTGACTGAAGCGATGAAAAATATAGTTCCTAAAGGACTTCCGACCGACATTAATTCTGCATTCAGCGGTTATGTGACTGAAAAACTTTACATGTTACTGCAGTTGTATCTGCAAAACAAAGGATGGAATAGTATAGAGCTGTTGAAAATATTTTCCGAAATGAAAGATTCGTCGGTGTTGCCCAGTGCTTCTTACTTGCAGTTAGTTCATTTACTATGTCGTATTTTCATTTTTATACTTATTAAAGTTTTTTTTTTAAAATACTAAAATATTCGTATATACCTGTATTTAATTGTTTGGACATTTCGTGTGCTCATATTTTGCTAATTAGACGGTTTACTTAGATTTGAAATTCAAAGTTTGTTTGGTCACATTAAGACAGTTTATCACTTATTGAGTACTGTATTTCACAGATATTTATAGTAATTAATTATTTCTTTAGTATTTTTAATGTCTTTTATTTGGCCTATTATCTTATTTCACGTTGTAAACTGCGGTTAATAAAGTTTTGTATTTTTCAGAATGATGGCTTCAAGAGTTTCGTTAGATAGTCAAGCAAGACTAATCCTTAGAGAAAACGGTAAAATTATATTACCTTACGAACATTTTGCAAATGCTGTGATGTTAAAACACATGAATGGACCACATGGATTACATTTAGGGGTTGAAGGAACTGTTCGAGCGGTAATGAACATTTATTCATAATAATCAATTTTGTTTAATATATATTGAATTTTACTATATAAATATATTGTTAAATATTTATTTTTTTAAACTGTTTCTATATTGTACCATATGTTTAGTGTATATTTAAATAATTATCCAATTTGTATTATATTTTTGGTTATATATATTTTTTTTTGTAGGTTATGGATTCATATACGATCGGCCGTGAAAACTTTGGTATGGAAAAGGAGTTTATTATTGAAGTTGTACAAAACTGTCCAAACCCAGCATGTCGTTATTACAAGACTCAATTGGATTTATCTCAACACGTCAAACAGTCTAATTATATGAATTCTTCAAATTCTAGTAAGCTGTTCTTATCTCATAATTTGTAGTTGGCTACTGTTAAATCAATTAAATATTAATTTCTGTATTTTTTTTTTTTAATAGGCATAAGCATACCAGTTGGTCGAGAAAGTCCAAGTATTTCAATGAGTCAAATGATTAGTCAGCAATTAAGTGCTCATGGTTTGCCTTCACATAGTGTTCAATCCCAACAATCACATACAGCACCTGTCGATTTAACTGGACCACCTCTTCATCAAGCTCCTGAAATACAGAATCCCATGCCTATACAAGTACCACAGGTTCCAAAAACTGTAAGTGCTCGACAAGCACAGCACAATAAGTTAGCCGACTTTTTGAAGGCAAATCTTGAAAATCTTGACAATAAAGATTTATTGGCTGCTCATGATACGACTTGGCCTGAAGTGTCAGATAACCGCAAAGGTCATTTAGATGGTTAGCTTTTTTTCTTCTAATATTATGATAATAATTTGTTTTTAATGCTTTTTGAAACATTTTAAGGAAAATTTAACTAAATTTTCTGGTTTGTGATAAATGTATATATAAATATATTTAAGTAGCTTAATATTTCTCAAATTTCACCGACATTTTTTCAATGGTTATTTTTTAATTGCAGTTTGCGATAAAACGTAAAGTTGAATATAATCAATTTATAAATAATTTACAAATTTTTGATTACTAAATTTTGTATTAATCAAATATTACATATGTGCAAAAGAAAAATGTCAACTCCAATTTTTCAGCTGTAACACTAATAAAGTATGACAGCAATAATTATGTAATTATGCATTTAATTATACAACATATTATTTAATTTCTATAAAGATTAATATTTTCATATAAATTGTAGATAGTGATAAAATTGTGGGCAATTCAGAAATCGTGATTATTGTTAAAATATGTTATCATTTATTTCGAAGGTTACTAGTAGAATTGTAGATAAATTTAGATAATGAATAAATGATTAATAATATTAATATGTAAGATAGTTATATAATTTTTTTTATTTCTTGTTACAGCCGGACAAGAAAAAATTATTAGAGCGTTTTCGGAAATAATGAAAAATATGAATAAAATGAAAGCGTGCGTCAGACCAGCCATGTGTAAGCCTTACGGAAAACAATCAGAATCATTGCAAAAAAGTAAAGTTAATCAATTATACATTATTGCCTACATGATCTGAATATTGCTTAATTTAAGATGATTAATTAAGTATATTAATTTAAATTCAATTTTGATATTGGTATACAAATATATTTTAAAGGTTTTTTTAATGTAATTTATTCAATTATTAATGCTTATGCAGTGTTGGATCTACAGGGGCTATTCCCCTCCCAAGTGCTTCAATGTCAATGTCCTGCACCTGTTGCTACAAATATTTGTGTATTTATTCACAGTAGCTGAATGTTAGTAAAATACATGGGATGACTGAATTTTTATGATGTAGTTATTGTATGTTTTGATTTTTAAAGAAAGAATATTAGAAATAATAATTTTTAATTTAAGTTTTGTAACAAAAGTCATACTATTTATTATATTATATTTACTGCAGTACGTGCATTTAGATATATACATATTTCATAATAATTGTTGATAGAATACTATTTTTTTTATGTGTATGTCTATGTTGGGGAAAGGGAAGGTATTATAAAGGGGGCTACAATTATATTTCCGAGCAAAAATACTCTAGATTTGGCACTGTACTTATATTATTGGAATAATTTGCGCAAAAATTCATTTTGTTCTTGTATATTAATATTTAAAAACTTATTTCAGCATTAATTGATACTATTCAACTTGTTCAGTCATTAAGATCATTTCTTCCTCCACCACATATTGCAGTTAGTAGTTGGAAAAATGAAGACAAACACGGGTAACAACAACAATCATAATAGTTAAATTTAATTATTGAAAAAATTCGAAACATGACAATTTTTAATGTGAATACTTATTATTTTTAGATTAAGAAAAAACGTTTTGGATAATTCTAATCAAACGGTGTCAGCAACTAATTTTAAAGATCTCTGTGATGTAATGTCTCGCAATAAACAAAATTAAGAGCTTCTGCTGAACATACAAGAAGTGAAACATTTTATAAACTATTTTCGTCTCAACTTTTAAAAACCATATTGCTTTTTTATTACAAGTCTAGTCAAAATTCCCTATTTTTCTCAAAATTAATGGGAAAATTTGTTTATTTGGAGGGATCTTACCATTTAAGTTATTCTTACCATTTAATCTATTTAATAATGTCTTCTTATGAGTGTCTTCTAGTTTTATGAATGAAGTTTTTCTTTTTTTTTATAAATTAATTAAATTAAAAAAAAAAATTTAACTCAATTTTTTAAATTTAATATCTGTTAAGACAATTATTACTTTTGTATACACATATAGATATCAAAAATTATGTTTTGCCAAATGTATATGTACATTATGTTCTGTTTTGTTCAAAACATTTCATGCCATAATAGTAACTTAAGTGTATATTGAATAAATCATTTTTTTTTTCATTACAGTTATGGTAATTTAATTTAAACGCTTATCAATGTCAAATAAAATTATTCTAATTGCCAATGTATTTAATCCAGAAGTACTCACATACAATTTACGTCTTGAACTTTTTGGATTTTAATAATAAATTGCCAATATCAGTTCTACAAGGTTAATTAATATCTACAATATATTTTAATCACTTACCATTTTAAGACACTTTCATTACAGTTATCTGTATGTTCAAAAAATGTGTTTTAGGGGAAGTCGTACTTTACGCGAGTAAACAATAAAAATATTATACATTTATTTATGTAAATATTTTCTTCTATGATATAATATTGATATATTTTTTTTTATAAAAGTAAATTTTATATTGCATTTAAAAATAATGGCAATTATTTTTCATCCGATTTGTATGTGCATGACAATATAATATGTTATGTGAGTGTTTGTGGATTGAAATTAAATGTTTTAAATATTATTTTGTTCACATATTGTATTCAGCATTTTTTTTCCTGTTAATGGTATTTGTTATTTATTTTATTAGTATGGTTAAATTGTTCTCAACGTAAACTGTCGTAACATTTTCTTACTTGTTCACCGAATGACATCAGCTGTTTCAATTGTCAAACTTTACTTTATGACTTCGGACTAAGTTGAAGAACAGTTTATCATTTTATTTGTTGATTATTAAGTATATACCTAATCATTTAAATTACGCTAGTCAATAATTACATCTTTATTACATTAATCGGTGATCTTTAATAGTTAATAGTGCCGTATGTATAGTTTTAGTTAAATATTTTATATTCATATAAACGAAAATATATAAGTTGGTATTTAAATTCGCAAACGTGTCAGTTTTTGCAAAATCATTTAAAAAGTAATGTGTAATTTATTGTATTTTTATGTTAATAATGTTATTTAAAAATGACATTACGATAGCTAAGCGCATTCTGACTTAGTTATCCAAGTCTTATTTATAATCTAAACTTAATAATGATTATAGGTTATAAGTGTACTGTAAATGTTGGTTATTTAAAATGTCGAATTTTTTCAAAATTATTTTCTTCGTATATATTTATATTTCTCGTATATTATTTAAGATTCTTGGATATTTCACATAAGTAAATTTTCGATACAATTATTACTATAAAAAAAATAATTTGATTTTCAACTTTTTTTCTATTATTTTTTCTTATTTTTAAACAAATTTAGTTTGAGTTTAAATAACCAACATATTAATAAATATTATTTTCAGCGATAATTATGTGTTTTTGTTTGTAATTATTATTTTAAAATTGCTCTATCCATAGGGTTTTTAAAAAAAAAAAAAATTTAACGTTTAAAAATGAACTACATTTTAACTACATATAAGTATAATTTATATAATATATAGTTAAAATAAACACATTTGTTTACTGCCGATTGTGCTCGTGATCCATAATAGAGTAGGGTGTCGAAATCATCGTATGTATATACAAAAGTGTTTACGTTAAACTATATTTATATTACTACCAGTAGTGGGTAAATGTGATTTATGAGTAAAAATGTAACTTTTTTTTTATTTAATTTAATTTTATTACTATTATTTAGGTAGGTACGATATAATAGAATTTTGTCTTAAAAAAAAAAAACTTATCTGTGATCTTTCCCAATTCATTCTACCAAAACCAAAATTGATACATCAATCGTTTTAATATTATTTTCCTATTTGTATAGAATCCTTAATATGTACACTTGTTATATTATAACAATATGTAATGTTTATGATTCGTAAGTTAAGTTTTGTACACTTAATGTATGGAAAAAAAAAGAATAATTATAAGAAAAAAAAATGTGTTTATTGTAGTTAGTAATAGTTGAAAAAGAAAAAAAATAATTATAATATATTATATATGTATACAACAGAATGAGTTTTAAATATTTTCCACAATTGATTTTATAGTAATTTGTCGAAAAACAGTCGGGCGATGTTGTATTGTACTGAAAATGTTGTCACAACACCGTGTACCGGCTTGTAGTGTTTATTGTGACTGAACAGACAGTATGAAGACGGCATCGTGTAGCCAATAGTAGTCTTGGCTCAGATCACCTTCACACAGGTATGGTAGTTTGGTCCAGCACAACATGTTGAAGCCAGACGGTTCGAATACATCGTGAACGGCTGAACACACTTGTTCCTCAAATGTTTCGCCTGTGATCGGTAGTCTCTGTTCTGGTACCGCAGACGCTGGTGAAACAAAAACTTATTAAATACGCATTTTCCACGTGTACTCCCCATTGTAGAGCGTATTAGGTACACAAAAATTTATTATTTTCAGTGGTTGTGTTCCTGTCAATTTTTTTTTGAGTGTATAATAAATTGTCTAGTGCTTAACAGTGGGTATTTTTCTTATGGCTAACAAGAGAAGATATTAATCAAGAATTTTAATTAATTAATTAACAAATTAATATCAATAATACAAAAATTGAGTAAAAAATTACGTTTATTTTAAAATAAAAACGTCTATATAACGGTATTCTTCCGTTCTTTCGATATTCGATGTAATGTAAATCGTAACGTAGAGCATTGACAACACGTATGTAGCATATATAATGTGCTAATAATAAAACGGGAATAACGATTTATTTATTTATTTTTTTAATGAACAATTATTTGAGAGCATACGCAGTATAGATCGCATAATAGTTTTTTAAACAAAATCTTGGGAGTACCTCTACTCTATTTGGAACATGTCGAAATAAAATTTTAGATCTAATATCTTTTTTTAAATTTTTATTTATTTGAATTTTTATCTAAATAAATTATAAATTTTAGACAATAATATCTGAACAAAGCTGGTATATACGCGTGTGTTTTGCCAAGAGAGAATACCCGGTAGAATATTCTCGAGTTTAACACAATTCGTGTAAAAATAAATACAAGCGGTTAATTAAACGTCCCACTACGAGGTAAAAGCTGGTTGCGCCTTAAAAGATTCCATTAAAATAATAATATATTCACCTGCCAATATTTTTTTTACACTCCCGTATAATTTTTAAAATCAAATACTTGAAAACAAAATGTTATTAAACCCGGTTATTATTATTATTATTATTATTATCGTGATGTTTATAACTGTAATATAAATAATATTGCTTCGGTATAAGCATAAATATTAGTAAATTTTTTTTTTTTTTAAATTATAAAATAGCAGAGAGTTACTGTTAACCAAACGGGTACGATAATAATGTGTTGTAAATTATACAATTAAAATTCTCGACCGTTGAGTTAGGTTAGGCAGAGATGGGATTGGGGTGAAAAATCTGCCGATTCAATTTCAAAAATTTATTTTTACTTACACGTACCATAGGTACACGTAAGTAAAAATATAAATGACAATAATAGTCACTTATATTACATAGGTTGCACGTACCTACATAAATCGGCGGTAACAGCGATTTATCGAAATATAAAAAAAAACACACGAACTCTTCTTTCGAATTTGTTCGCGCTGTGTATTTGTTCTTTTTGTTTTATGAAATAGCCGTCTGTGCCGTCTATTCGGTTTAAGATTATACCGGAACACTGACGGTGAATGAACATCCCAGAGCGATGCTCAAAACCCATCTATCCTGATTTAACTCGGGGCGGAATAATAATAATAATAATAACCTACCGGCACGTCGACTGTATACACTTACTAAACTCGTCGAAGGGCCTGTAAGGCAAAACCAAAGCCACGACGATCCGGCCGTCCGGTTTCACGGCGTGTTTCATTTGATCCAAAAGTCTCACCGGGTCGCTGCACCGGTCCAAGAGGTTCAGACACGAAACCACGTCGAATTTCTCCTCGTGAGTCCACCACGAATCCACGTCCAACAAACTGCGGAGGACAGACGCTAGTTATCTCAGGTCTTACCGGTGTCGGATACCAGTGATACAAAAAAAAAAAAATTATTGTCACAACTACGTTTTCGTGTCTACCGACATTTACTCATGCGTACCTACTCGGACGAATTTTCTCAGTTGGAACTTACCGTTGGAGCCAGGAAAAATTCATTTTTATAACAATATCGTCATGTTGTACGCGTTTAATTTTTATGCGCGCGATCAGCCAGCGTTATCGTGTTAACCGGCTCCTCCGATCATTGTGTCTCTTCCTCACGACTTTTCCCTCGTCCAAAAAGACATTTTTAGACAGACCGTTTTCGAAGATTTCGGTCAGTCTTCACGGAGTAGTAAGACTGACTGCCCCGATGTCAACCTACTACTCGTTTTCCCCTTCCGACATTATTACACGTCAACTCTATCAACCCGTTCTCTTATAATAATCGACCAAGTCGCATTTTCCCGTGAACGTACACGATACGAACACGTCACTATACGTTTATTTGAGAATACAGAGGTAGTTGCTTGTGAAGTGTACGGACAGGCAGGGAAGTCAACCACCCGAATTAAGAGTTGCGCGGTACGTACGATAATAGCTGCAGGTCAGGTGGTTTTCAAACGCCGTTTGTACGGACGGTGGATGGATGAGGAGAGAGAGAGAGAGAGAGAGAGAGAGAGAGAGAGAGAGAGAGAGAGAGAGAGTATACTACGGCAGAGCGGACTGCACTTGCACACTCACGTGAATCCCTTTTGAATCAAAATGCGGACCATGGGACCGGACTTTTCGGTCGTGTAGATGTGTTGGACCAACGGCATGTACTTTTCGGTGGTGGCACCGTCGCCGGCGCCCAAATCGATCAGTGTCGAGCCGCTGGCGAAGTACGTGATGTTCAGAAGTTGTCTGATCTGGTCGGTGGAAAACACGAACATGGAGCCTCTGCGCAACAACCTGTCGAAAACGAAACAGAAGAAAAAAAAAAAAAAACGACCGATATGTAAGTACGTGTCGTTGTCGTCGTAGTTTTCTGTTTTTTTTTTTTAATACGTTTCGGCTTCGTCTCCCCCATGTATAGGGCGTTATATGTCATCACTTTCCCCCTTTTTCGTCGTACGCGCGCAAAGTTTTGCGCGTTGTATACCCAACGGCGCTGCACCAATACAACAGTTGCGAGTACTTCGCTTAGTGTTACGTTGCACTAGCGAATACAGAGTGTACGGCGCAGACTCTTATATCGATCGACAATTAATTCATTTCGATTACTGCAGATTCGAAGGACGGCTGCGTGACGCGATTTGATTTTTTCGTGCGGCAGATCGGCACAGTGATACCCATACGGAATATTCGTGTCAATCATATCTATAGGGCCCGGTGGAAAGAAGTGTGTATTTTTTTTTTTTTTGTAGGGGGAAAAACTTCAGGACAACGGCCACGCCGAGTACAGAATTCGATTCACAGAAACACGTTGCACAGATTTTAAAAATGACACTTGTGTTTTTGTTAACTTTTACGTCGTTCTTATGCCGTTTTATAAATTTTTAGCGCATTATTAATACGTACACAGTATAATACGAGTGTTTTTTTTTTTTAGCGTGAAATGAGATTATTTCGATAACTGTTTTATGCGTTTGAAAATTCGTTTCGCGTTCCGATGAAAATCGAATGTCGCACGATTTACAAAGCGGATTATAAACGCAGAGGATAGAGACGTTAAGCGATGAATAAGCCCGCTTTATGCGTCGACGCGAAACGCGTACGCGCCGATACGCGACATCGGGTGTCTTCTTACGGGAATCTGACAAATGCATTGACTTTTGTTCTATTCAATGTTTTTTTAAAGATTTTTTTTTTTTTTTGTTCTTTTAATAATTGTTATACGATAGTGTACTACAGATTATTATTATAGCTTAACTATAACGAGTTAAAATCGATTCGATATCCGGCTATTATCGTTACCGCAACATAATATTCATGATATTAGCGAGAAAAATATTCGAATTTTAACAAACTTTAAAAATATTATTATGTGTAATTAAAACTTTTACACACCGACATTTTTCTAAAATGCGTATTTCGTACATATCTGGGATTATTTAATTTGAAAAAAGAAACAATGTAATCTATTTACAATTAACACGTTGATATAAGGGTAACTTTAAAAAAAAAAAAAAAAAACAAAAGCATTTGTCCGCGAGAAACGACACTCAAATGTGTATACGTATAATTCGTTGAAATTAAAAGAAAAAAAATGTCTATAAAGAATATTACGATAACTATTTAATACGTAAATAAGTGTGGTTTGGCGATGCTGAGAATAGTATTCCGTATGCACAAACAGTACCACCTATACTTATACTTGTTACGGCGAACGCAGGAGACGACGACGGTGCGCGGGCCGCGTATCGAATTTGATTTATAAAATAATAATAATAATAATAATAATTCCTTATACACCCGTGCAATGATACACTATACGTTATATTATACAAATACGTTATATAAATTAATATTATATTAATGCGTTATATTATATAAATACGAGATTTATTTTCATAATATCGAGCTATTGTCCGGAGACGTAACATTTTTTTTATAAGATTTATGTGGTTGGAGCGCGCGTCGAGATATATATGTATGTGCGAGCGATTGTTTCTTTCTTTTTTTTCTATTACCTCATCGCATCATCATCCGGCCCGAGTTCTGCACAAGTTATTGTACACTGTTTATTATACCGTCTCATACGACGACAGAGCGTACGACTACGTTATTATATATATATATATATATATATATGTATAATGTTATGTCGTCAATTCTCTCATTTTCGAACGTTAAATTATTTGAAATAAAATAAAAAACACATCAAACAATATAGTGTTAACGCGCGCGTTGTGTTACAGCTGAATTACCCGGCTTCGCCCGTGTACAGTTTTGAACGAACTTGCATCATTTATTAAACTTTAAAATTTTAATTCATTACACATGCTCTTCTTCTCCTCGCCTCTAACCCAGCCAGTAGCGTATTTTCAAATTTTTCTCGGGGTCTAGTAAGAGAGAGAGAGAGAGATTTACATTACCTATAACTATTATATAAAATATATATTTTTAATTCCGCCTAAAATAGCTGACCCGACAGACTTCGTCCTGTCAAAAGATTTGTAATGTGGCAGTTTTGTGCCTACGTATTTTAAAAATATTCTCCTGAACAGAACCGTCAACCTGGTGATAGGGCGTTGTGAATAAAAAACATATATAATGATTTAAAAGTAAGTAATCGCTTTATTGTTAATCATGTGAATCATAATTATTATTATTATCATTGTAGTGCTTTGTTTTTTGGTTTTTTGTTTGATTACGGCTTTTGCCCGCGACTTCGTCTGCGTGTAATTCGAATAAAAGCAAGGTCTTTATGTATCAATAACTGGTGCCCGCGACTTCGTGTGCGCAGTATTAGTATTTCGAGTAGCTTATATTAGCGTGAAAAGAACTAACATTATGACATTAAAATTATAACATACATAATTTTTGGGTCGTATTTGAAAAATATAACAGTCTGACAATATTGAGATGTTACATTCGCACTGTAATAACGTAACAATATTGTCAACATAAGAAATACAGTAATTAAGCACTGCAAACCCTAATCATAGGCCTATAGGTAGCTACTGCGGTATGCTTCTATAAACTATATTTAGCGATTTTTTTCCTTCAGCATAAACATGCAGATTTTTCGCTTTGGAAACACGTGAGCAAGCCACATAGAGCTGACCGTGAGAAAAACATGGCGTGCCCAAATGTATGCCTGCTACCTTTAAGGTTTGACCCTGCGATTTGTTGATCGTCATTGAAAATGCGACTTTCAATGGGAACTGCAGGCGTTTAAAATTGAATGGCAAGTTGTTGGGTATGATTGGGATGCGCGGTATAAGAACATTGTCTCCTTGGCTTCTCCAGTTAAAATTGTGGCCTTCACAATGTGCCTCCCTAGTTCGTTAACTTGCAACCGAGTGCCGTTGCATAATCTTGGCGCGTCCAGGTTACGCATTAACAAAACAGGTACACCTACCTTTAATTCCAACTTGTGTGATGGCACCCCGGACAACTCTAAAGAGTTTAGGAACTCTACGGGATAACTTGTAGTGTCATCGGATGACATAACTGTGTCGATGGAGTTATACACGAATATTTCGCTAGTTATTTTGTCCAAGATTTTTATTTACTTTCGAAACAGTCTCATTTTTGGAGCCAGTATGGTTCTTTCACACAACCAATTTTCGTTATAAAATTGTTGCAGATTCGGAAAAACTTGATCAATTAGTTCGTCTTCCGACTCCACAACATGACAAAATTGGTGTGAAAGAACCATACCTTCTGGGTCGGTGTCCAGGCGGCCTTCACCAATTTCTAGGAGTTTTGAGCATATGCTCCTGACTCGACATCGTGGAATAATTGAACTCGCATGTTAGTGGTAAGATAAAGCTTTTCAACTTTGGTCCACAGATATGATGTTTTTAGACATGCTAATTTCGTCTGCTGCAGTGCCTCTCTCGATAACAGGTAAAGTCTGTCTAAAATCCCCTGCCAATAAAACTACCATACCACCCATCAACTTTCGATTGCTTTGAATGTCTTGTAGACAGCGATCAAGCGCCTCGATGGCGCGTTTGTGTGACATAGTGCACTCGTCCCACACGATTAGCTTACATTGTTGCAACAGGGCACCGCGGGCACTGCTCTTACTGATGTTGCACATTGGGGTTTCTTCACTTGCCAGATTAAGAGGTAATTTAAAAACCGAGTGTGCCGTCCTTCCACCACTTAGTAATGTTGCAGCGATCCCAGAGGATGCCACAGCTAATGCCACATTACGGTCCTTACAATTTTCGCTAGAAAGCAAAAAAAGTTTTACCTGTACCGCCCGGAGCATCAAGAAAAAGGCCGCCTTCACCAAGCTCAACTGTGATATTTTGTCATAAATTTCTTTTGCTCTGGCAGCAGGCGTGGCTCAGTTTCGCTGACCTGGGCATCTAATAAAGCGGTATTGTAGCTTAGTTCTTTAATCAAATCGGTCGACAGCTCTCCTCGTCGCATCGGACAATTTCTTTCCGGAAATCGTTATTATTTTGAATAGCTCGCAGATTGCAGAATTTTTCAGACTTTAATGACATTTATCGTTATATTTTGGACAATTCACACAATATCTTTATAAATTATAGCCTATGTGTTATTCTGATCTATAAGCTACATTACTGTAAAGTTTCATTAAAATCCGTTTAGTAGTTTTTGCGTGAAAGAGGAACAAACATCCATACATCCATCCAAACAAACTTTCGCCTTTATAATATTAGTAATATGTTTGAATATATGTTTGGATATAAGGAATTCTGATACATAGAAAATGGACAACAATTAAAATCATTAAAAATTATGTAGTTTTGCGTAAGTAGGAACGAATATTTATCCATCAAACAAACTTTATTATTTATCATATTGTATAGTAAATAGCACTGACTAATATGGCCATAGTTAGATGCGCGCGATACAAGATAAAGATACAACAATTCTATTACGATAATCAAACTGAAATAGTAGAAATATTCACAACGTTATATTGTTTAATTTAAAACATTCAACTTTTGATTTTACGTTTCACTCTTATCTGTTGATATGTATAGAATGATCAGAAATCGTTTATCTTACATCAAACGTCGAATGTGCGTTTAAAAATCAAAACGTACATTGAAAACAATACGTGTAACAACAAAACAATTAATTGTTATAAAATATATACATATATGAATCCATTGACTTTCTTTTTCACGTGTCTACGAGGCTATTTCATTTAACTAATATAAATAATATTACCTAATTGATAGGGGAGATAAGTGTATTGAGTAAAAACATAGTTATTACATACATTTATAGTTTAAATATAATATTTAGAGAAAGAAAAAATATATTATTCGTTGAAGTCTTGAGATTTCTAAAATTTTTAAACTAAAATCCATCTCATTGACTAATATGAACTAAAATGTTTAGGCATATATTTGTATGTTTTTTTTTTTTTCACCACACAGCCCTTCGGCGAGCGTATACATAAGTATATTTACTTCTCTGCACGACAGACACGTATGATTTTATACGAAATTATATAATTATATAATAATGCGTTGTATAAGAACCGTTTTATTAATTATTATAATTCCGTAAACTGACTAGGAAAAAATCGTCGATAATAATGTTATAAGGTTATAAAAATGCGATATTTTTTGTATTATTTATCGCGATCTTAAATGACCGTTTTATACGTGTACGAATTGTTTGCCGATTAGTGCGTAGTTTCAGAAAATGACTTTTCGACACCGCACGAAGGTATTGGTGGTTTTTTCCTCCTCTTATTTTATTTTCCTAAATTGAATTACACTGATTATTATTTCAAAACATACTGCAAATGTTTGCGCGACAAACGGTTCTATAAGCATTTCTGTAATATCGCGTCGCGTTCATTTTAATGATCACATTAATCGTATACTATTTCACTATTAGAGCATCATTGCTCGTGACGCTGTGTGTGTTAATCATATTACTTTCTGTCAGCACGCCGCCGACGGATGGTCAGGGCAGCTGCGGCGGCAGGGCTCCATTATTTTGGAGACGATTGCTACATTTTGTAAGTCTAGAAATTTTTATTTTCGCATCTGTAAATAACAAATGACAACTGATCTCTGCCATATACGTATATGGTGTTCGAATTTTTAACTCAAACGATAAGCTAAGTAAGTAGAATCTATATATATATATATATATATTGTGTTGTAATAATGTCGTTATCGTTTATTCGATGGCAAAACGTGATACCCGTATTAAGTATAAACACTTTTAATTGTTTTTTTTCAATATGAAAATTCTAAGATATTAACAAAATAAAATTTTAATTTTAGCGTTTTTGTTAAATAATCGTATTGAAGATTTGAAAAGTTTGATTGTACGCGTAGAAATTTTTTATTTCCGTTCGCACAAATTCTGTGGGCCCCGTGAAAATCTGCCCAAAACGTCTCACCTAATAAATAAATAAATAATTTTGTTGCAATAAATAATGTACAGCTACACTCGGTTTTAGCGCCACAAAGGGCCTCCTTAGGAACTTTCATTTTCTATAATTTCTCACGTGATCACAATATCGTACGCGGACCCAAAGCGTTAAAACGGTTTCATATTTTATTGACGCGTTTAAGAGAAATAAATAAAATAAGCGTGTTTATTTTCATTTTTTTTTTTTTTTTTTATCTCAATAACTCCGAGACAATCGTGAACAAACATATTATACAAACTGGTACAAGTATTATTAATAATTGGCACTGAGGACACCGCGTTCAAGTAGGGCGCGTACGTTTTGGAGAGAACGAGTATTTCTATAGTGTTCGGGGAGAGACTGTACGTTTATTATATTGGACGGCCGTTTGTGCACCGCGATGTTATTACACGCCCGTGGTGACGACGGGTCGAGAAGTTAAAAGTTTCCTGTACGGTAAATTCCGAAAAAAAAAAGAAAAGAAATCGTATCGAGAAAACTCGCGGATTACTGTACGTTTATGGAATTTCCGCGGGAAAACGTTTTCAACTGCAGTCGCCGCGCGTTATTTCACGCGTTGTTGGACGAGTGAGAGATAGGGAAATTATTCAGTTGATCGTGTTTTTGTGTTCGGAGACCAGTGCCCGGGGATTGTCTTTTTGGTCGACGCTTTTACACCGCCAATTGTATTTCGGTTTACGCTGTTAAACACATATAATAATTACCGTGTTTTTCGAAAATCAACACTCAACCGTGTAGCTCTGTTTATATTATACTACACTCGTGCCTCGTCAACACAAAATAAGTGAACCTAACCTCACCGCCGCATAATTAAATTATAGTATTTGACGTCAATTTCGGTCAATTATTAAATAATAAAAATGTGTCATATACGCAAGTGGGTATTGTAATTAGCACGGTTAAAAGAAAACGCGATATAGTTTTTTTTTAAAAATTCAATTATCGTTTTTATTCATTTAAGTCCTTTGGAAAAGTGAAATTTTTCACATTTTAAGGCTCTTGCCATGTGCCACCCTCTGTAGCGACCGCTCATCTCGCTCCGTCCCTGCAAGGGCCGGCGCGATTGGAGACGATTCAGCGATTTTCTTCTCTTTTTAAATTAAAACGGTATTTATATATAAAACTATATTTTAGATATTTGGGGGGGGAGGGGGGTGGGGGAAATTGTCTTTCGGATTTTGGGGAATTGAAGTCTTGTACGACCATCGCCAACCCAAAGACTGCGTTGAAACGCTTCTTGTAACTTCTCATGATTTCTCGTTGAGACTTGATGAAGGATCGTGCACATTATTATAATATATTGTGTTTGTGCATTTGCGTTTCTGACTTGATACTTTGATTGATGACGTTTTACCATTGTCGTTTGTCACCGTTACGAACGAGTTTATATCATGTAAAGAACGTCGCATTTGCGGGAGACGAATTCAATCGTCATTATTAGCGTCACAGGCCAATAGAATTAATTTGAAAAAGTAGGTACCGACCAGTGACGCTATCGCCAGGATAACGCGATTTGTATTTCAATAAAAATAATAATAATAATAATAAAAAAAAAAATTTATAAAAATATATTTAGAGGCTCATACTTCGGTGTGCTAAACAAATTTGAGTCGAGCTTTAGAAAAGAAATTCGAGTCGGCCGGGTCTGTATTAATTTTGTGTTTCTGTAACGATCGTTACATGCACCTACAGAGTTTGCAAAAGCCCTCCAGTCAATGGATATACACAGCAATGTTGGGAGTTCATTTGGAATAGCACTGTTTGAAAACTAACATTATATCTAATTACGATGGTGTTGTTGAAATGAATCTTTGTGTTGTATAAGATTGTAAATATATTAAAACAAACGTCGAAGTTAAACATTGGCAAAATTATAAATGATGACTTCGTTGACACCAAAGCGAGAAATAGCAGCAATTATTTAATGGAATAGAATTTATAAATACTACAGTTATATTTATTACGAGGATTAATGATCGTAGTAACACCCCGTCTCTGTATAAGGTGTCACTGTTTTCTTAGCTCTAAGTATATAAACACAATCCGTTTATTTCCTGCGAGAAGCGCGTTATAACGAATAGTGTTTTCACTTTCTCTCTCTCTTATTTTTTTTACATCACAATTCGGATATTATTCGGCGGATGGATGGTGTAAACACAGGCGTCTTATATTACAATATTTATACAACTCCGAATTATTGTCCTTTTTAAAAGAAAAAAAAAAAAAAAAAATTCGTATTGCGCGTGAAAATTTAGAATAAAACAGCTTTGTGTTGAGACGCGAAACCGCGGTATGGGGCGTGCCGGTACGCATGTCGCATACTCGTACGCGAGTTGTTCGGTATTATTAACGCCGTTATAAATTAAACGTATAACGTTTTTTAAATAAATAGATATATTTACTTTTGTTTTTTATTTTATTCTACGACAAAAAAAAACACTCGAATATTTTCTCCTCTGAGTTCCGTTCAAGTTTTTATCGTTTCAAACATAAACCGTAACAATAAATTTCACAAAAAAAAAAAAAAATAAATAAATAAAAAGAAACGATTGTAGGTACGCTATACGTAAAAGTATAATTACTAAAATAGACGTGATTTTACGATGAAAATGGCCAATAATCTAAAAAAAAAAAACCATTTGAATTTTATCAACGATTCCCTATAATCGATTCGCGTGCGATTGAAAAACAATATAACCATTCGCAAACGCACTATATATTATATATTTAAGTGTTTTTAAAACGTGCGCACGTTTTTAACGTATATGACGTGTGAATCACGTTTTTTTTCCACCGAAGATCTCGTGGCTAAAAGTAAAATCAGATTTTCTACCTAATAGGACTCTTCTCCTATGTATAGTGTTATTTTCACCGCGCGACGCGGAAACCTTTTTTGCGAAATGTTTAAATCGTTCTCGTACGTATTTATCATACATATTGTATTATATCGGTTTAGTTCTCTCTAAAGCGGCGTTGTACCGTTTTTAGGGATAAAACGGAATAGAGAACTTGAGTTTTTGGTGCCCAGGATAAAGAAAAATAATGGGGCTCCTTTTTCTTCTTCTTATATCGTGTTCAGTGCTGCACATGTATTATAATATGCGTATTTCGTTTGAGCCAAAAAGTGGTTATCGATATGACATTTTCATTGGCCTAGCACCGAGTGGTCAATTGATTTCTACATCTGCAACTTTCGTACTGCGATTGAAGAATAACCGCAGAATGTGGTGAAAAACGTAAATCCATTTTTTTTGTCATGCGAGCATCGAGTTTGTAACCTCAGAATAAAAAAAAAAAAGTTTTTTCCTATTTACTTTACGTCGTCACCGACCTTACTTATATGTACATCAGTGAAGCATCGATTTCGCGTATGACTTCATACAAATTTACTAAATAGATACCCATAATTCGACGCTATCGTATTATGCAGCATTTTGAAATAATCCAAATGTGATAGAATAAAAATGTATCTACATATTGATTTATGGTAAAATAATACACTCTATAAAAATGGCTCGTTCGTGTTGCTTTTCGTAAACGCTTTCTTTTTTTTTTTTTTATAACGTATCGATTGATTCCGGAATATACGAAGTTCTAAAACCAAAAATAAATATTCTGAATTTCCGCATTTTTAAACGATACAGCAATAATATCACGCGTGTGCTTCGCGAATTATTCGTCCTATCGATACGAATCCAAAGTGTAACAATATCACACTGACGGGTTTACAGTACTAAGAGGCGTATACACGAGTGTTAATTTTAAACTCAAGATGAACACACGGTATACAATCGGCGTACTATATTAAAAAAAAAAAACATTAATTTCAAAATAGAAACACGAAAAACTGGCGATTTGCTTCGATAAAAAAAAATCGATTTTTAATCTTAAAATAACGTAGAAAATAAAAATATAAATACTATACAGATAATAATGATATATAATGAAGACGAAGACAATTTTTTTTTCTTTCAGAAACATCATTGCGAAACGACGGAAAGGATGGAAGACGATGGAATTGAACATCTTTATGCGATAGATTTGTATGATTAATAAACAATCGGGCGGGACGAGAGATTGTTTTTTTTTACCCACGAATTTAATCGTACGAAAAACAAAAAAAATTTCGAAAAAAAATTAATATTTTGGCCTCTGTCGATAAAAAAAAGTTAAAACACGTGCTCGACAGCAAATATAACAATTAACGCGAATAATTATTATTTATGTACGTCTGTATAATCCGACGTCAGTGTACGTTTTGATATATAATTATCAATGCGACGAGTGCGGTCAAATTTACTCGCGCGCGTGTACAATAAATAATATTATAAACGTAAAAACAGGAATCCGATGTTATGTTCGCACGCTTAATCGTTGGTTTTGTATTCAATTTTTGTTCATAAAAAGAAGAAAAATGTGTTATTACGCGAGCGCGCGCGCACATTATTATTTAGACATAATTATTATTATTATTATTATTATTATTTTATTATTATTATTATTATAATAGGAGGACGTTTTGACCACACGCATACGCTCGTATAAGTGCTCGAAACGGTTTTGCCCGAGTGAAATAATACACAACGACGGAGCCCGAGGAGTTTTTAGTCTATATGTCTGTGTGTTTGTGTGTATAATATTAAATTTTAAAATTAATATTAAAATTTTTAATTAAACTAATTTGTCAAGGCAGACGATGTAATTCATTTTTTTTTCTCAAAACGTTTTATCATTTGTCAGTATTTTTTAATAATACGTACTTAAAAAAAACCGTTTACATAAACGTATATTATTAAATATGTATGTACGTACGCGCGTTTTTTTTTTATTTAAAAAAGTAATAAGATAGATGACATGCAGAATATATTGTGCTCTGATAGAAATTTGATCGGCGGACCGCCGTTGTTGTGTCTCAAATCTATCAATCTCTCAGCAACCGGGAAGATTTTTACCCCATTTGGCACCCATTGTGACTTTTTCTTGTTCCAGTAAGCAAAAAGTCATCTTATATCGACACCGAGTGTTTGTCCTCAGAAGTCGAGACGGTTATAACGAGGCTTTTGAGTACAGCATCACAGAAGAGTAATTCCGATATCGTTTCATACAGTAGGAAATAGGCGAACGGGGGCGTTGTTTACCGAAGGATCATATTGTGACGAATGAAATGTCGTTATTACATTAAATTCGAGCAAATTATTAATACTTTTATTTTCACACGTCGCTCGCGAATTACGGAAATAATTTTTATTCCTCTCCACAATATAAATATCCACTCCTAAACTACCCCTTGTACGTGTATTCATTTCTTATTCTATCCTTCCAAATTACGATCCATATACCAACATTTCAGCATTGTCGTCTCTGCTACACTCGTCTTCTGTCCAACGTTCCGAACATTGCTGTAGTTTTACAAAATCTACCTTTCGATCCTTTTGTCACACTTGATGCTTTTTCGCGTTCATCCACAATTTTTCCTATATTCTCCACGTCTTCCCAACTACCGTTATTTCGCGGTATTACCGATCCTATGTAATCGAATCTATCAACCGTATTCACATTGCATCGTCACTCATCCGCTTTGATATCCCTGCGAATTCCCCGATAATTACTTCGGAAAACACGACGCGTAATCAACTAATCCTTAGTCCTTAGTCTCTCAAGTACAAATCTCCACGCGCTTCAAGTTTCGTATTCGTTTCAACTGGGCTTTCTCTCTTATAACAGCACTACATTAACATCTAGTACACCATAAACCGGGACGATTTCAAAATTTCGAACAATAAAAATTCGAATATCCCCCCGTGTGATCCACTAGGGGTAACGAATTCATATAGGATTGAAATCGTAATCGACTGTTCGATATTCTGACGTTCGCTGTGTTCAAGATTTTCGAAAGCCGGCATTTTCATCATCACCATCATCATCATGAAGAAAAATGTAGAAAGTTTAAAACTCTATATTGAAGCGCGCGCGACGATCGCGTAGAAAAAGCGAAAGAAGATAAGAGCGAAAAGGGGAAAACGGCGTTAAAGGCGAGTGAAATAATAACACGAGTACACACTGCACATAACGAACGGATCGTATTATTATATATATATTATATATATATGGTGGATATTCGCACACAATAGCGTTGCTCGACACAATAATATATAAGAGTTAGGTATATATAATAAAAGAAGCGTGTGCATGCGCGCTCGTGTTTACTCCTATTACCGCTCTTGTAAAACGCGTCTTTTTCTTTCCCGTCTCTTCCTCTCCCCCGTCGTCGTCATCGTCCTTACTCGGGGGAACGGAGTGAATTCTTTTTTTTTTCGCGGTGTTTTGTAAATTGTGCGCCGCACACGACACGGCCGGATCGTCCGATTTATGTTAATTATTATTATTATTATTATTATTATTCGTATTTATTGTGCGTTCGTATGAGTGTAGTATAAAAAATAAAAAAGAAGAAAAAACGCGGTCGGACTTTTTTTAATTAAGTCGGTACGAGTATAACGATAGAGGGGGGGGGTAAAGCGTTTTTCTACACTACCGTCACATTGTACATAATAATATCGTATTTAGTAAGTGTGCGTGTGTGTGCTCGTGATGCTGCATAATAAGTACTCTACGCCGCACAGAGTGCGAGCGTTTTATTACACACCGCGGTCTCGTTGCTGTGTACAGCCGCCGAGGACGAACGCATAGAGGCTTTTGGGGGCTTCAAAACCCACCTCGTCCGGGATTTAGAATTAATTTCAAATTGCATAATTTTGAATTAATTTACACGAAAGTAATAATGACCGACGGACGTTATATTATTGCGTTTACACGCGTCCGGAAAGAAACGCATTTCGATGGCGGCCGTTCATATTTCGTCAACGACATTGGGGCGTTTTTTTCTCTTCGAATAGAACGCGGAACTGACGTGAATATAGTCTTAATGAACTTGAAACGATTTTCACGCCGCCGTTCGAATTTATTTACGTATTCAATACAATAAATATGCATACGTATTAATTGATAACATTTTCTATTAAATTTATATAGTACACATATCCACGTGGATTTCTAACGAACCCGTCTCGGAATAATTTTATTAAACACAAAGTAATAAATGACTGATTTTTTAAGCTATTCGTAAATATATATATATATATATATGTGTGTATATGTACATATAAAGTACAACGAACGACCAAATGCGTTCATTTTTTTTTTTTTTTTTAAAGAAGGCGAACGAGTTCTTTTTGTACGCTCTGAACGCGAACGATTTCAATTTCTAAGCCAACGTTTCGAACGCTGATTATTATTATTATTACTATTATTATTTTACGTACTAGTACTTACTATTAAACGTTGGAATTTTTCCGAAATATTTGTCATCCGTTTTATAAAATAATATTCATTTTATGGGTTGTTGCATTACACGTTTATCGCGTGACGGATATCTCGTTCAATCGTTGTTCATCATTGCCACATATAATATACGTAACACCGGAATTATTCAATATCGTGTATCTTCGATTATTGTGGATTATCTAAAACGTTTTATTAAAACGACTTGTGAAACAATTTTGAAGTCCTTCAAACCGAAAAATTCCTACAACCGTTTCAACTACGGTCACATTTTGATCCTATTATTATCTATCGATATTTTTTAATGGAATTTTTTTCCTGCGTTCGCCACTGCAGTGTACATATTGATCAAGAGGTGGCTGCAGGGCGAATCGAAAATCCGTATACGTTTTTAGACGACGAAGAGAATGCAAAAAAGCAAAAAGAAAAAAAATCGCGTATACACTAATGATTGTGTTACGAGCATAGATTACGTGCCTTGACCGAATACCAAATCCGAACCGAATTCCAGAAAAGTTTAAAAAGATTAAACCTCCTGAGAGATAACGTAAGATTAAACTTACCGAGAGTACTCGGCAAGTAAATTGAATTAGTTTATTAACAATTATTATTAATTTGTAAAATAAATAATTATATAAGTACTGAGTAATTTATTGCAAGTACCCGTCTATTATATAAGTATTACGTTATTATATGTACAATAGAATATTTTCTCATATACCTTATTGATTTTATACGTTACAATTTTACAGATTTTTCATATTAATTTACTACTGGATAATAAAAAAAAATAAAATAAAACAATCTATTGTCAAATCATAACGCTACATATATTGTGGTATACGAATTATTGAATTTCCCGAGTAGGCCATATTTTCTGCCAATGAAAACAATCCAATTGATCGATAATACGTATTGAATCTTTGTGAATGTCGTTATTGTACGCGGCGGATTAATGAAAAAATTACTTTCTATCTAAAAAAAAAAAAAAGAAAAGAAAAATAAATAAATACAACAATTTATTTATTTAAGCCTTAATTGATTTTTTTTCTCGACAAATTCAGTTCGAATTTTTCGTTCTCCAAGGTTCGAATATTTTCAATTATACGAGTTCGTAAAATCACTATACACACACGCACACACAGATTTCGATTTTATTCTCTGTACGATACTTTACATTGAACACTACATTTAAGTGATTCTCACCAACCTCCTTTAATCATATTACTGCAATCGATTGCAGAAAGGAATTTCGAACTTCGCACGCGCGGTTAAAACCAAAACCGACGACAGAGTGGAAGGCTAACCGAACAAATAATTTTCGCACAGAAACGCGCATAAGAATCGTTTTTCAGAATTAGTTTTTGAGAATCTCCTGCAGTGTGTGTGTGTGTGTATGAATGACGACGCGGGTTCACTTTTTATAATATATTTTATAGTGTGCATACGACGCGGTAAAAATGTCGGTTGGATCTCCGTGTGTACATCATAATGTAGGATTTTATGCCTTTTAAAGTTCGCAATAAAAAAAAAAAATAATAAACATAAAAGACGTCTTCAAACCGGAGTAAATGACGAAAAGAAACAATTGACGTCGTAATATCGTCGAACGACCTCACTTCTCCTCGTACGAAAAGTTCTCTGATATACGACAATATTTAATACGATATCGCGTGTGTACATAATAATATATCATATTGATGCGTTCCATATATTATATAAAACGCTCGTTACACACAATATATAAATATCAAATAGTTTATACGCATACTTAATAAATGTAAACGCGATTTGTCTAAATAGTTCCCTTCCCCTGCCGTAACGATTAAGCGTCTTGTCGACATAAACCCGCTCCTTATTTATAATATTATCCCGCGAAAAGATAGAAATTTCCCCCAAAAAAAAAGAAAAACACGGTTTGTTTCTGGGTTCCTTCCTCATAATTTTTCATTTTTCACTCCGCTGAAATTAAAATCGTCGATGAAAACTACTCCCCCCGCGTAAGTTGAAATCACGTACGCGCACATTGTATCTGTGTTTATTTAAAAATTTTTTTTTAGAAGTGCGTATGACTTAGAATCCTTTCTCCCTTCATTGCCATCACCATCCTTTCTTTTTCTATCGTACCTGTCCCCTCCTGTGACCCGTCACGTTCATTCCCTCGCCCTCACCTCACTGTACTTATCATATTCCACTTTTACGTCCCCTAACAGAAGGATGGCAGTGATTTAGATTAAGATGTTTAAAATACGGATAAATGCAAAATTTGCGCTATCGAATTAAAAAGAAACGAAACGTGCGAATTTCGACATTATATATCGTATCTTCGTTCAAAATAATTAATAAATGTCACAATAATCGAATGGATTATAAGTAAAATTCTTAAAAACTCCCATTAGAATTTACAATTACGCGTTTCTTAAATTACATCCGTTTTATATTTAGAATTATGCGAAATTTACGCACGAACGCACGTTAAAATAAGTACTGGATTGTGCACGAACGTTAAAATCAGTACGCGTCGTGCCCTCGTTGAAGTTTTTTTTAAAAAAAAAATGTACTCCGTCCTTGTACGGCCTCTGCATTCGCTATTGGTTCAATAAAAATAATTAATAAATTCTTTTTTTGTTACACGTACAAGTGTCACCACCACATAATGTGTTTCATTAAAATTCCGATATATTTATACGCAGATAATCATTTGAATAATAATTAAAAAAGAAATATATCAATTTCGATCGAGAATTACATTTTTTTAAATTGTCCGCCAACGAACGAATTAGACTCAAAATGAGTACTGTTGCATTTTGTGTTGAAATTTCGAAAATTCAAAGGACAAAAGAAAAACGTTTTTCTATATGTTCGCACGGAATACACGAATACTACTAGGGGGACGCCAAATGCGTTTGATCGTGAATTTTAAATGCCGGAACGTGGAGCCAACACAACCTGGTTTTTAATCAAAACGAAAATGGACCGGCGGTTAAGCGACAAGAGTGAGAAAAAAAAACTTTATAAATAGTTAAATAATATTTATGCGCGTATCGCGCAGATAAACAACTCCGTATAATATAACGGAGTATAACGGATAATATTATATATTATTTATTATACAATGAGTTGAGTAATCGACGCTCAGAATGCGGCCAAAATCGTTTTATGATAATTCAAAAAAAAAAACAACAACGAAACGTTTTACAACAATAATAACACGAACGGAACTTTTCATTCGACGCGCTTGTAAAATCGTACAATATCGAACGCGGTGAATTAGCTGGAAATTAACGATCGGACTTGCAATCGTCCGTCTGAAATTCGTTCCTTTTTTTCTTCTCGCGAAGAAGAATTTTTTTCTAAACGCGTGATATTCAACCGAATGTTTTTCGCCAATGTATTACATTTTTTTGTATTTCATAAAATCCCGTGCCTTGATCCACACTCGAGTCTATCCGATAAAACGTAAAGATTATTATACAATGGTTTTAAATAATAATAAAAACACTCGGCACATGGACACGTTTCGTGGCTACTGAATTCAATCGACATCGCGGAATGTCGAAATAGCAAAGATTTCGTTCATGACGTCATTATGGTAATGTTCTCGGCGTCGGAGAAAATGTTCGGAATCAGAGTCCCCCTTCCAGCCATAAGACATTCCATGTGAAAAACAACGAGAATACGGTAAATGCAACGTTTACGATAATGTGGCATCGAGGTGTTTATTTTTTTTTTAGTTCGAATAAACCATTCTAAACGAGACGCAGCAAGCGGTTATGAATCCAAGTAGAACGTGTCGAACGTAGGAATAAGTCTCTCGTTTGATTTCCAAACTTTTTTCACATGCGTTGTCTGAAAAAAAAAAGAAGAAAACGAGTCTCTATCGTGTGTGTGTTCTCGAGGACTACGAGGAGGATACGTTATAATCCACTGCAGCAGTATATTCCGTAGTTCGAATTCTTTTCTCACTCTTGACATTTCGCTCTGCGACTACACCGTCGTACACGCACCGACTACGGCCAAACGATACACGACGCGTTTACCTACCGTGTCCATGCTATTCGTTATGAAAATCGATATTTTTCTCCACATCTCCAGCTAAACCGTTTGAATAATAATATTATTATTACACGCGCATACACAAACGAGTACTTATTATCGCGTTATACCGCGCTCGTCGAGTTGGACGTTCTATTGTTTAAGAAGAGAGGAGAAAAAAAAAATAACGATACGCCGTATATATATATTTTTTTTATTTCATTCATTCGCTCGAAGGGCTCGCGCTGAGTCCGTAAAATTTAATAAAAATAAATCGACACGCAGACAGACGAGTATTATAATATTGTGCCGCGTACCTATATAAACGCGCAGCAGCATCAGCGGACGTCAATCACTATATAATGTGTATAGATTCTCGTCTCTCGTCTATTACCTCCTATCGCACGTCGTCTCTTCTGCTGCTGGACCGGACGACAACGGAGAGAAAAAAATTCCGTCGTTTCGGTTCGCCTTCGCGTACGTACACGGGGGGGAATCATCCTCGTATCAGCTCTTCAATGAAACACATAATCGTTCTCCGTTCCCCCCCCCCATTCATTCCGCGAACGCTACGCGCGCTGTTCTATATACACACACGTATTATATTATTATCATACCGCCTATACCGTACACCACTGTGCGTAAGTTATAAATAAATATTGTTCTGTTGTCCCGCGCTCGCAACAATATTTATTGTTATTTATTAACGACACAATACTCGTTTAATTAATTTCCATCCACTCGTACATACGGTTTTTTTTTTTTTTTAATTATACACGCTACGTGCGCAACGCAGGCCGGGGGATCTTCACACGTTTTTTCTTCTCGCTCCGTTTTTTACTCTTCTTGCAGTCTCCGCGGAGGTGCGGACCACGTCGTCTCGCCTATCAAATACGCTACATCGTCTTTCTCATCACACACACACACACACCGACGAGTACGCGCTGCAGTGTAAGGACTTCGGGGACCAGTTTGTTGCCAAAAAAAAAATACTCGACACGCGTGCTTGGAAAAGTAGTGGGCGTGTCTGTTGTGTCTCGAAAATCATACAACGAAGTCGTAATTAACCGCGGCGTGTGAAACCAGTGTGGGACAAGACGTATTCTTCGGTCGAATTCTTATGCGGAATATAATGGAACGCGCGAGAGTGTACTTTTGGTTTTTCTTTTAAATTAGCGCGCGTTTTTCCGAAAAAAAAATTACAGACGTATTGTTTCGTACGCGTTTCGGCGTCCGCACGAGATTTTCGCCAAGGAGAAAAAACGAGCCGAGAAGGAATTTACAAACGAGTATTAAAAGTGTACGCAATACACGACGACGAGTGCGCGCCGTAGCTGGTTTATCAACCGTTTATCGGTTGATCGGGGAGAAAAAAAAATGAACCAAGTGTTGAATAAAACAGTATACAGGTGTCCCGCGGATACAGGACAATATCGAATCGCTTTTACGGGCCCGGCATCACATGACACTGTACGTATCGTAAAATAACCGTACAGGTGGTTACTTCGTGGGACACGACGATTTTTCAAATGCATTTCAATTCGTTTGCCGGGGAAAGCGGGATTTTCAAAAATCGAGTCAGACGAAGAATGTCGTCAAGAAGTCGGAAATCGTAAACGCGCAGTTTGAAAATGGGATTTTCAACAGGATTTACCTGTTTTTCGATCGTTTTCTCCGTAAATCGGTCGTAAACATCGGGGGAATAAGTAAGTAATAATGAATACGGAAACGACACGGAGCAAATCATTGAAAAAGAAACGAGAATTGTTTTGGAAAAGTTAGAAGTTTTATCAGTTTAAAAAAAAAAAAAAAATTACGCCGCAAAATCCGAATTCATGTACGTATTATAGGAGAACGTAAAAAAAAAAAAAAACAAACGTATGTATTTTTGTGCGTTTTATTTTCAAATAAATCAAAAGAGGATGGCTTAAACAGAAAAATATCGTTTTGTACGGAATCGACCGCGGTTAACGTCTCAAAAATGACGTGCACCGACAAATAAGCGGAACTCGCTTTATAATAATGTGAGATCGAACGTTAAATGTTTTACACAAGTCAAACGGGGCCAACGGTTTTTTTTTTTTTTTACTTTATCCAAAGCTATTGAACTCGAAACACATACAATACGTTCGTTTTGAGGTGAAAAAAAAACAGAGTTGTACACTATAATTAGCGCAATGTCTGGACCGAGCGGTGTTGTATTTCAAAACAAACGCGCTTCTCGGTGGCGCAGATAAGTCGGACCGATGATTACGTTTCTGTTGATTCGATTGTACAATCCGTGTAGATAACGTAAGAGAACGGATAAGACGGTCTCCATTTAGTTTTGCGATGTGTTTCGGAATCCTGTGAAAATTTGAAAGACAGATTGAAATCGCGCTTATTATTATGGTTGTGTATGCTGTAGTGAAAGTTTCAGCATTGAATTGTAATTATTCGACGGGTTTTATTTAAACGATAACCGCGAATACGATAACGTCGAAAATACACTTTGTTTTTTAAATCGAACTTACACTGTAATTACTTGGGGAAAAAAAAAGAAACTTTACACTTGTAAAACCGTAATTTCTTCGTTTTAATTCGTAATCATATATATATATACACCGATCGATCAGTGAAATCAGCGCGTTTTCACACCGAGAGTTCGCATATTTTTCAATTATATTATTCTAACGTATTGATATTATTACCGAACTAAGCCCGAACGTTCTAAACACTGCGCGGCTATAACCGCGTTTTTTTAAAAAAAAAAAAAAAAATAATAATATTATTTCGCTATACTTTTTTTTTTTTTTATACGATGATACAATAGATTTCGTTAACCTCGCGTATAAATAAATAAATAAATACAATTATATATATATATACGCGTTCGACCAATCGAAGCTCCGGCACCTCTCGTTGGTCGCCGGTATTACTCGATCGTGTCTCGTAGACCCGATAATTTTTAATATATTATTTACACGCGTACATTAAAATATTATAGACGTTGTGTTATGTAACGAGAATAGAGAGAATAATAATAATAATAATAAAAAAAATTAATCGTGTACGAGGCGCGGTGGGAGTTTGACGTCATTCGTCTCATCACGTTCGGGACTGGTTTTTTTTTTTTTTTGTTTTCAAATTGATTATATCTATCAGAAAACGCGGCGCACGTTTCCATACATACACGTGTGATACAGTACATATAGGCGATCAATTATTATTATTAATATTTATATCGATTGAAATACGCGTTTATGTTAAAAAAATTAAACTACAATTGCGGGGTGACGTCACAAAGTCCGATTGTGTCGTTTTGCACGAGCATAAAAACAAACGTACGCCATAATTTTCTATAAGAAAAAGTGAAATATTTCGAAATAAGTCAACGCATACCTTAAATAATAATAATAATAATAATAATGATAATATGTCCACGCCCGCGCTTGTGTTTATGAATATTAGTATTTGACCGCAAAACTTTCTACACGTCCGATTTGTAACACTGTGCAGTGCCCCACAAGGTTTTAATAATAATAATAATAATAAAAAAATTGAGCGGGGAAAAAAATTGATAAATATTATACTCTTAACAGAAAAACGGGGGGTTTTTTTTTTTTAATATACAATTTTTTTTCGCGAGTAATGCGTATACGGTACGTGTGTTGTAGTAAGTATACATGAAGTTCCCAAATCCACACGGTCGCGAAAACATACTAACGCGGCGAATATGTATGAACCGAACAAGAATTACTATTTGAATTTTTAAATTCATTAAGGAAGAGTTACAGACGTTAATATCCGACGGAGTCCATGACCAACAATATTTTTGCGAAACCTATAGAAACCCCGTTCGATTCTTCGCATGATAATTGCGGATTTTCGGTGGTAAAAAAAAAACATTTATTTTTTCCTACCGAATCTTTAAATGTGTCTACGAAACGTTGCTGTTTTGACGTGAATACGTTCGAGCGCGTTCGATAATTTTATTCTTTTTTTTACACGTTATATATTTACATGTTTAATAAACTTGAGCGATAGTGAACGCATTCACGCGCGCTTATAAGTTTCATTTTTTTTTTTTTTACATTACGTTAAAAAAAAAATAATAATAAAACAGACACATAATTTCACTATCATTATAACGTATTATTATAATACGTGTGGTATATACTTTGACCCTTTTAACCAATACAATATTACAGATGATTAACACTTCAATGGATGTATAATATTATATAGTTTCTTCGCGGTGGTCCGCCGTCAATGGATTCTCATATAATAATATTATGTCTATACATTTCGTCGTTGACGTATATTATTATTATTATTATTATTCGTTCGTCCGTTCGTTCTTTACAACAAATACTGTACCTGTATTAATTCAATCAATCTATTTCCCATTCATACGTGTCGGTTGGTAATATTTATAACCGATGTATATATATAAAACGGAGATTTCACGAGTTCGTTTACACTGCGCCAATACGCAATATACGGCCGCGTGCTGTACAGATAAGTGTAATTGGATTCTAATTTATACGCGTAAAGGTCTCCCCCATTCACACAAGTATCCCGTAATCCGGTCGCAGCTCTATCCGATCAAAAAAAAAAAAATAAAAAATAAAATATTGTCAGTGTCCGATTTTCTGTCCGAGCTCGGACGGTCAATCGCGGACAACGGAAACATCGATTGAACGCTGCGTAATTATACGAATCGTAGTAAAAATACATAGTGACAGTACACAGTGGGTAATATGTCTAAGCTGCGCAGGGCGTGTATCGGTTGAAAATCGATTAAAAAAAGTAAAAAAAAAAAATCGACAACGCATTGTGGTACGTCAACAAAGTCTCCGGAAACCGTACGCGTTGAATGGTAAAACGTTGAAACGGTCTCACGTTATAGACGAAGAGTGTGTATATTTTATAGGCGGGGGTTTTTTTTTTCAAAAAAACAAAAAAAGTAATGTTTCTTCGCGTATAAATGTCCTCGTCGGGGATGACGCGGAGACGCGTATTGGAAGCGTAGACGTGTGTGTGTGCAAGGTGTGGAACAGACGCAGAATCCGAGGGGGACTTGTGAGTTCTGACGAGAATCTTAACGCTAAACAATGGAATGGAGTTTAGGCTAATCTAACCCGACCTGCAGTAATTACAAAACAATCGAATCCGAGTGTTTTGTTAAAACACGTAGAATAAGTTGCGCGTCATATATACGCATCGCATGCGACTGACGCACTCTCCTTTCCTCGGCGTTTTTATAATACAATTTTTTTTGCGTTTTAGCACAGTCGAATCGTTGATCTACTAAAAAACCGTTACACGTACGTCGTTTCCGTTGTAAAACGTGTATTAACACAGATGATGTTTAACGATGTTCGATTGTTTTACCTCCACACACACACACAACAGACGTTTGCGAAAAGCAAAAGCGGCGAAATTATTGTGCGCGTCTACGTTTGCGCGAAACGTTTATATTATTATTATTTATTATTATAAAAAATATTGTCGACGACTACCACGGCGATGATCGTTATTATTGATTCAATATTTTCATTCGTATATAATACGAGTTGTAGTATTACACACGTCCGATTGACGTTCTGCGGTTAGTGTGTGGAGTATACCGCGGCCCCGCGGTTCGTTAAACCCGTGACTCGAATGGATAACGCGATATATTATTACAACCCGTGTACACACACACACACACACAGGAGTATCGCAGCTTTTATTTTCAATATCGTCGCGCAGTGCATGCGTATTCTCGTGTAGTACGTTTATGAATGTGTGGTCGAGATGATTTATTAAGAGCCGAGTGGAGAACGCCCACGGTACGCGATATGCGGTGAAAAAAAAAATATAATAAATACCGCGTTATTAAAATATTACATCGTTATATCGTCGTCCGATTTGTATTTTCGTACCGCGTTGGACAACAGTAAATATTGAATAACGCGCGTATTATGTGAAGTGTCTGCTTTGAATTTCCATACTTCCGCACACACACACACCGCACCCTATCCGAATATAATCGCCCCGTTATTATTGAACCTAACCGTTGTTCGATAACAATATTATTTAAGGTATACCTAGAAAAAAAAAAAAAAGCGACCGATTTTGTACGGTTTTATATATAAAAACGTGTGGCTCGCGACGAAGCGAATCGCGTGTTTTGGAATTTAGAGTTTCGTATTTCAACTCCTGCGTCCCCGTTGTCCGAACACAACAAGTTGAAAACGCGACGCATTTCTAACCGTTTTTTGTTTTCTTCTTTTCATCGAGGAGTCTGTCTCTCTTTATTTCGCTTACCGTTGTTTTTTTTTTTTTTTTTTTTTGTAACTGTTACGCACCGTGGACGGAGGTAAGAAATCTCTTTTTTACCCCGATTGAAACTGCCGAAGCAATAATAATTATCGTAAAGACAAAAAAAAAACAAAACGCGTTTTTTTAACTTTTTCTCGTAATATTAATTTTATAATGTTTTATTAAAAGAAACCGGATATGCACAGCGGAAGGAGAAGTTCACCGGATTGTTTTCGCGTATATTTTATTTCCAATTAAAAAAAAAAAAAAAAAAAAAAACAAAGTGTTTAAAATTTATTCATACAATTTAAACTGCAAATAATTTAGAAGTAACACTGCAACTGTTTTAACGCGTTTTTCGATTCGCCTAGTAGTTAAGTGTGATTGTAGAAAAAAAAAAAACCAAAAACAAACGATACGAGAATCGCCAGAACCAATCGCGGTGGTATGTTCTCGTTATGAACGTGGAAAATTTTGTCCAAATATTTTTTTTTTTTAATTACAAGTTTAAAAATATAAAAAAAAAAAAAAACGCTTACGCTATTATCGATTTTTATCTTGTTCGTTGATTATGCCGTAATGAACTACAGCGTCGTCGCTACGAATCGTTTATGCCAGTGGTTCCCAACTCAAAACAAGGCATTTTATAAATTTCCACCACCGTCACGGGCCACGACCTGATTTCAATCCTCCGCCCTCTTTATAATATATCACTTATTTTAAGCGAATTACAAAAAATTTAAATATAATTTCGCTCATATTTTTTTTTTTAATTTAAATTTCTTCGTTCGCGGACCACTTGACATAGTCCACGGACCGCCAGTTAGGAACCACTGGTTTACGTGATACGACGCGCGCGCGATTTATCGTTGTTTTCAAATTCGAAATGAACAATTGAATTCACTGTCCGAGTAGCTCTGCTGTACGGAATTCGAACCGAATGAAAAAAAAGAAAAAGAAAGAAACACGCGTGCGATTCGCCTATTATTATTATTATTATCATCCATAGCATTATACTGTCATGTCGATATATCTTTTTCGTCTTACGCACGTTTAAAAATACATTATAAAAAATATAATGCGTTCGTGGTATTCGCTGACGTCGCTTGTAAATAAACAAACGTCTTCTACTGTCCTTATAGCCTTGCGGTTCGAAACGAGTACGCGCGGAACTTTATTTCAACGTCAAGGTGGGTACAGATGTAAAAAAAAATAAAAAACCCTCCTCTCATACGTATTCAACTCCGCCGCCGTGAAATGTCTTCTTAAAACGCTCACTATTGGGATTCCTAACAGTCTCCGGACTTCTCAATGAAATCTGGTATTCGAATCTGTCGATTCACTAAAAATTAACAGTTCAAATCACTATAGACTCAGCCTCGGACATAACCTGATGTGATTTAAGGCAATACCTTTAATCGCGTTTTCTTTTTTTGTACTTAGATGTCGGTACGGACAGTCCCGGATGATTTTTGAAGAATCGCGGGGTCGAATGGTCTTCACACATTTATTATTGTACTGCTCGGGGCCTAGAGTGGACGACTCCTCGAATTTACGAACTCTTCTGGTGGTCGCGATAGTTTAAATATTGATTTATTGAATTCTCGTTAATATTAAACAGGGCTACAATTAACGACTCAGGTCTGTGCATTTAATTTTTAAATTTTTTTTTTTCTTGCACTTCACTTGACTCTAACGATTCCGTTTTTTTCTTGTCGCTATTATTATTATTATTATTAATATTTTATTTAGTTTTCCGTTTCAACTCCTTTTGCTTACATCGTTATTCTGTTTAAACGTCAATTTTCGAGGTATTGTATTTACTACTATAATAGTAGTTAATAGTTAAAAAAAAAATTATTATTATTAGTATAATAGTACTGGGCTATAACTTTTATCATAAGCTATCGCAAAGTATTTATTTTGTGATTTCGAATATAATATCGTTAAAAAAAAAATGTATATTTTTCTTGTACTTACGATATAATATGTATAGGTTATAATAGTAGGGAATATTTTTAAAACGTTATACAAATATAGTAGTTCACTTTTTTTTATAACCCAAAACGTTGTTTTTTTAATGGAGGGGGTACAATTTCGTATAGTAAATAACGTTATGATATATTACGTTATATGTTTAAAAGATAGTATATGCGTATACGACAAAACAACCAACGCGTGCGCATTTAATATACTTAAATATCGAGTATTTATTGTGGACGTTTTTTTTTCTTATAACATTTTTACAATCTATGCAAATCACATTGTACGAAACGAATAAATAACAATAATAATTTCGGAAACACTATAATATATCGATATAAATAATAATAATAATAATAATAATAATAATAATAATAATAATAATAATAATAATAATAATAATAATAATAATAATAATAAATAACTTTCCAAAGATATTTATAGTAAACAAATATTGCCCGGGAGACTGAATACTCGTATATTATATTTACATAGTATTATATTCGCATGCTCTTATTTGACATAAATTATTATTATTTTTATTATTATTATTATTATTATTATTTTTATACTAGGCCAACTCGAATGGCTATATTAATGAAATATATAAAAACGTATATTATACCCAATGTTACTCTGTTGTGTCCCGTACGTGTAAATAATATTGGTTATGTACAGTTTAGGTATCTACGGTATGTGGTGAAATTAAATCAATGCGATATAAAAATAAAACTTTACAATAATATTTATATATTAAAAAATATATAGTTTTCTGCATATATTATACTTATTTATATGCGTGTAACTGGTTGCTCGTAAAAAAACAAACAATGATTTTTACATTATCGTGTTTTACGAGTACTTTTATACATTGATTCGAGCGATTTTGTTTTTTTTATTACGTCGTCCAAGCGTTTGAAGAAACTCCGTTGGGGGTATATTCTTTGCAGCACAATATATAAAATACCAAATTTACTAACCGTAAAACTTTCGTCGTTCTTGTGTGTTCATAATCGCGTTTAAATAACGTAAAATTTAAACGCGGCAGTTTAACTATTCGGAGTTTTGTCGAACAATATTGAGATACGTGTATAAATACGATCATCGTATTGATTTCTCTCGTAATTTCGTTTTGATCAAGAGAAAAAAAAACACCCGACAACGATTTTTTTTATAATACCATCCGTAAATACGTTGTTCGTTGAAAAATGTACGTTTTTTTTTATATATATATACACATAAAGATCGATCAAAAACGTCGGTGCCGTGACCGAATTCGCGCGAGAATTACAAGAAAATTTCAATCGACGAGTGTAAAAGTTTTCGGCCAAAGTGTGTTTTGAAAATTTCGAAAGAGCACAGTAAGTAATGACCGCTTGTTACTACATATAATCGCACGTATTTCACGCGATATATTTTTCTTTTTTATTTTACGTCCCGCGTTATGTACATAAAAGGAAAAAAAAACGCTTTTATAACGACATAATATTATTACGATATTCGCGTTTATCATACCCCGTTTAGCCGTGCAAAACCATATTCGTGTTCGTACTCTTTTGCGCAGTTCCGGAACGAAAACAATCGGTATAATATTTTTATTCTTGCATATTTAAATACGCTCTTCACCAGTCACTCTTCGTACCAGTGGCGTGTAGCCAGGGGGGGGCTTTGGATGTTTAAACCCCCCCCCAAAGCTTTTTTTTTTACGTTTTTACTGAAGTGGGTCCTTGTACGGTTCATTAAGAATGTGAGCATTGAGCAACAAACCTAACAAAAAAAAAATGTAAAAACCTCATTCGTACTTAAACCCCGTCCCCGTTGCATAATCCTGGTCACGCCACTGGTTCATCCTCGCCGTAGTATATAATAAGGGTGGAGGGAGTTCCAACAACAATGTTGATTTCGTTTCACGATTTTTTTCCGTTTCGTTAAAAATTATTCAATAAAATACAAGTTCAACAGACGATACGCGCGCACACTTTTTTTTCATGTCAAAAGTTCCATGTCACAGCAGCCGCTTTTCCACTAGAACCGGCGATTCGCTATCGTTTGAATTATCGCGCGTCCTCCCCGGACGAGTTTACAACGGGGGAAACGTCGGAGCAGCCGTACGAAACAACGATTATTCGCGATGGAAAGAGTAGATTTGCTTTTTTCTTTTGCGATGCGATTCGCCGCGAGACAAGACCCATTTCGGGTTTTAAAAACGCAACTGGTGCTGCGTTTGGTTCGTTATGCGTTTGTAAACATTTACAGCATCGTGACGACAGATTCGCGAGTGCGCTCGGTCACACACCGCACGGACTGAACGTATGTTTCGCAGGTTTTCGCGAACCGTTGGCGGCGGCATCTCGACAATAAATTATTAAAAATAATTAATAGCGATCCGCCGGCCGGTAGGCGTTGTGCAAGTCAAAACAATTATTCCGGTCGGCGCGCGCTCAAATAGCGATCGCACAACACGATATGTTCCATACGTTTCCTATTTACTCTTTGTGAAATCGTGCGTGCAGTTCGGTCGGTTTTAAGGAGCGCGATTATCAATGGTCATTTCCAATTATGCTCCTGTTTACAGCATCCGTCGATGTCGAAACGAGTATTTTTTTTTCTACGCACGAAAATATTCTCTCGGACGAGAGGAGATCATCGGCGTCCAAAAGTATCGAACAATATGTTTTAATGTTTTGTTACGTTTAAAGCGGATAAAACTACAGCCCCGAGAGGTGAGAGTTGCAGTGTGGCGACGTTTGATGCTGTTAAATCTATCGCCGACGCACGCATCAATTTCAAATTTTTCGCCGTTATTATAAGTAATAATACGCGCGATAAACTGATTATTATTATTATTATTATTTTTTTTTTTTGGAAACAACGAAATATTTGAAAAAACGTTTCTTTAAGGACATTTAGATAATTTTATATATTTTTTTAGAAATTTTTTTTTTTGATAGCTTTTAGAGCGCATTGAAATCCGGTCAATAATTATAATAAATACGTATATATATAAATAGAGTCGAATGGAACGCGTCAAAATTACTCGGTCGTACACGCGTGCATTAGGTCTCGAAATCGTTCGAAACGACTACCCGACGATGGGTACAATCGTCGGATTTCCACGATTATTTGCATTAGAAATATCTCCACACGCACTGTATATATATATATAATAATATATATTATTTTTAATAAACTACCTTTATATTACTATTATAATATACAAGTAGTATACACCAAGTTTCGGACGCCAGTTGGTCGATAAATTGCCGATGGTCGGTAAACGCGAGCGCAGATGGCATGCACATCGTCCATTATCCTAATAATTATTATTATAAAAATAGTAAGGTCGAATTATGTACACTATATATATATATGAAGAGGACGTCTCACGTTGAAAACGTATTAGAGTAAAAAAAAAAGTGACTTTGTAGTTCCAGTACTCATATTATATATATTTTAAGACGTAGAGAAAGACGAGGGGGAGTCCTTCGTAACAAATGTTCGGCGGCCGTGGTATAGATTTTTTTTTTTTTTTTTTTTTTGTTAAACATTCTAGAAAAAAAATGTAAATTATTCGATTTCGACTGTTGTTCGACTGTTGATTATTTCAATCACTAATTGAAAATATGTCGACGTTTGGCTTCTCTATTTTCTATAGGTTTTAAAAACCGTATTGTGTTTCGCGAGTCGCGCATAGGCACAGCAAATGCGCAGTATTAGACACTGCGAAAACAATAAGTTAGTTTTCAAAAATTTCGCCGTTGTGTAACGGCGTAAGCGCCGCTCCCGGTAAGTCTAAGAAGAGGAGGCAATGACGATATTTTATTATCGACTCGGTGGTCGACAAAATAAATCATCTGTCGAGCGTCGTGTGCCAACGCGTTTGCGCGCGAAACGTGTTTTTGATATTTTTCTAATATGCAAATATATATTATATAGACAGAGCTTTTTATTTTTTTACGTCACTGAGAAAATACTACTGAACCGATTTCGATGTAATGTCCGCGTAGGTTTTTACTTATTATCTCCCCGAGTGTTGTACGCTATTTCACCATTCAGTTAAAATCCGAAAATAGTGGTTTTCCGACCATGAGATGCCCGCGGCCGGTAAAATAATTGTAGCGAAAAATAATTAAGACGGCCGCCGTTTTACATTATAATAATTGAAACGTGTACGACGGGCAGAATATTCAAACGCGTTTTGTATTTAGATAAAAATAATACATTTTTTTTCGATTTGTCGAATATAATTCCGATACGGTCGTTTTATGCGTGTATAACGGCATAAGTTTCGGTATAGATTATAAGGTAAAAAATTATTTGTCGCGACGTGCAGTGTGAACAGAAATATTGAAAACTAGAATGAACGGAAAATTCGGTCGTCTCAAACGAGCTCCAGAAAATCTTCTCGCATTTATTCCGAAGAGCAGTGTTACAACGAGCGTATTGCATCTTCTGAAAACCCAGACTCCCAGAAAGTTTCCTAGATAAAACGGCTTACGAGATTATCGGTGTAAACGAATCGTTTACACATACACGAACCGTGTCCCCGAGTCTCTTTTAAAATCACAAAAAAAAAAAAAAAATGATGTAATTTACAATATATTTTACTTTTTAAAAATATTTTAAGAATTATGTATACAATAATATTATTACGATACTTTATAATCGAATTTAACGTAAAAAAACGAAACGATATCTACAGTCTTAATAACATTCGTTCCGGGCTAAAAAAAAACTCGTATAATAATATGAGGGATGCATTCGTTTTGGACATTTAATCGTGCACGGTGTAAATATTAATTATTTTAAACACAAAATTATTATGCACGCAATACCACTACGCTATATTCGTGTCCCCTTCATTGCAGTCCTTAAACGATTGTTGTTCAAACGTAAACGTGTTATAATCATTGTGATGTACACGAAAAACGAGCGAAGTAAGGGAATGAAAAAACAAAAGACTTCCGAATCGAATTATTTGTGTTTTGTTCGTGTTCAAAACGTTTTTATACGTGGAACACTCCATCTTCCTACGCAACCAAATCGTACTAATATTGATAATTCTACGACGATTCTTGTACAACCGGGATTGGTAACCGATTGATTTATAAGTCTGTTCCCCCCCGGTAACCGACGGCGGAAGAATCTTAAAAGTTTCGGCTATACTCACTCGATCGAAGTCTTTCGGAGAATAACCTATTTCAGAAATGAACTCAGACAAGTACTCTCACTATAATGGTCGTTAGTGAACTGTAAGAAAAATTCTTTCCTATTGCCAAGTAACAACGATTTTTTACCTCGTGAATTTTATGTACTCCACACGATTTTCTTGAAACACGTTTTTTTATTATTAAATTGTTAACATTTAAAAATAATTAGAATTTTTTTTTTTTTTTTTTTGGGTAATCGGAAAAATCAATAACGAATTTTTATCGTCACTCTCCTCACCACTCGATCCGACGCGTAAATTACTCTACAAAAATAACAGAATAATAAATCGACGTTTTCGTCGGTTTTTTAGCAGCGATGCGCGGACAGACGCCGCGGAAACGAGTTACGTATGGATTATTATTTGTTTTCACTCGATCCGAAATAAGTTTTCTCGCGTAATATATTTTATACGCACGTGTGTATTTATCAAATAGTAAAAAAAGAAAAGAGAAAAAACGATTTTCTCGCGTCGGTCGTTCACCGAAAAAAAAAAATGCAGCACCGTGTCGTGTTCGGTGGCTATTATGTACACGCGTGTTATATCGGAACAGCCAATGACGAAAACCGCACAGTTCATTGACAACGCGATGATATACTCACTCGCATACGCCAAACAATGGTCAATTTGTCCGTACACAATTGAGAAATTGCACAAAACGTTTTAAATATCATATCGAGATCGATTTTTGCGAGGAACGTCGAAAAAGCGTCCGAGTTTTCGACAACGTTTTTTTTTTTTCGTTATTATTACATCCACGGATTTCAAAAGTTAAACGGGAAATGAATTCGCTATTTTTTTCCCCGTCGATTACGTTAAATCGTACGGCGTACACATTTAATTCAAACCCACTCTACATACCGTATACACTGGAATTGTCGTTGAAAATGTATATAATTCGTCTTAAGTTTTCCAAACATTTTGGAGTTAAGAATTATGTGTTTTTTGTATCGAACTTGTACACGAATATAGCCATGAGAAACTTCACTCTGCAGTTACCGTTCGTGATGACCCGTCCTTCCGAAGTTGGTTTATCTGCTCTTGCGTACATCAAAAATATTAATTCGTAAAGACTTACGGATTCAATTGTCAGATACAAAAGCAGATTTAAACACTAATGTAAATAAAACCACGAAACAGTTTCATCTTATTTACATTAGGTTATCAGATGTACAGAAATTAAACGTATCTAAGGTCGTAGGTATCTATTATAAAATCGTTTAGAACAAAAATGTTTTCGTTTCGAACAGGGGTTTTTTTTTCAAAGCCACTATTATACGCGAAAGATGAATCATAACGTTTATTTCATTACATTGAAATACGCGAAATAATATTATTATTAATAATAAAAATAATAAATATAGCAAACGCGCCCCATACGATTGATCGCTCGGTCAGCGTCAAACTAAACATGAACATCATATTATATAATCGCCATTGCTCTGAACCGAACATAGTACTCAGACATTTTGTCCGAACCGTTGTGATTTTCGTCGGTGCGATCACACACATTTTCAACGCGGTTCAGTGTCGCAAACGCCGACTTGAAATTGTAAAATATTTTTTTTAAATACTGATTTAAAATTTTCAACCGAAACGCTTAAATCGAACTATAACGGTTCTCAATTATCAGTCCACAAACCGTGTGTAAACCGTTGAACTGTCACGATTGTTATAAACCGATATTGAACGGCAAAAATGCCGTTACCCGGGCTGTTTAGCAGTGTTAACGGTCGAACAATTTTCATCGAGTTGGAGTTAAATATAAACGATTTTCTAACGATGCCTTAAAGTTTGAGAATCGCTGTTGTACAAGAACACTCTCGTAAGTTATTGACGCGTCTCCCGGACCGACGAAACACGTTACGTTTACCATCAGCTAACCCAACTCCGAATGATGTAGGAATTCATTTCGATGATGTCATCTTACCAGACGGCGGTGGTCTTTTTCTTTTTCTGTTTTTCAGATCGACGAAAATAAATCGTTATAATATTATTTGGCGTGTCCGTGTTAGATTGGAATACGCCTGTATACGTACGTATTATTGCGGTAAAATATTATAATCGAGTTTATTCCTCGTCACCACTCGTAAATTGTAATAAACCGCGTCTGAAACAACATCACGGCCCCTGCACTTCCATCACCTCCTCCCCAACAGAATAGTGTTGGATATGTTCGATTTTTAATTTATCGCTATGGCCACACGCATTAAAATAAAACGAGCGCGCGTGGGTTTTTAGTTTTGTATAGCGATTAAGAAAAAAAACAACGAATTTCTACTTTTTTTTTGTTTTCCAATCAATTTAGCTAAGTGCGAATACATTTAAAAGACGCGCAATCGTTTGTAGGAGTGTAATAATAATAAAATCCGCATAATTTACGTTCATATAATATATATATATATACATATAAAATCGTAAATGTCGTTTGGAATAACAATAATAATCGACAAAATAATAAATGTATTATATAAATATTTATCCGTAAATAATTCTATTTAGCGTAAAATAATACGAGAAACGATTCGATAATATTTGAGTAGGAATTCTTTTTACGTATTTTTAAGAGAACGCTACGCGGGCAAACGAAAATGAGTATTGAACGCCCGCGGAGAGAACGCGCTGTAGTTAGGTGTACAGCGAAAATGTCCGGGAACAAGTTAAGCGAATTATTTTAAAAAAAAAAAAAATAATAATAATAGGAAGGAGCTGTTTTTTAAACACTTTTTATTCTAGTGGAGTCGCGAGTCATTTGTATTGTGATATTTATTTTGTGCAAAAAAAAAAAAAAAAAAAATGTAACGTCTAAATTGCGTAAAATGTTGGAAAAAAGAAAGAAGAAAAATACGAAACGTTAGACGCGACGAATACATAACGCGAAAACCGTCGGAAATCACAGAAATGGCCGCGACGACGGTAACGAGTATTTGCAGGCTGCCAGTGTATGTGTGGGGGGGGGGATGCCGGGAAGGGAGTCGGGAATCGGGACGAATAGAGGACGCGTAGTGAACGCTGTAACGGCGGTGGCCCGGGAGGAAGGCGGCGCGGCGGACGCGATAATCCCTCGGAGATCCCTCCCACGAGGTCCACTAATTAAAAGCGGCCCCGTTAATTGGGGTGGCCGACGCTTGCGCGCCCGTCGCCGGATCCCTTTTCGCGGCGGCACCGTCGACGGGCATTGGTCCCGACGTCGCGCGCGGTCGTCGGGGATCTTTCTATTCCGGTTTTCTCTTCCTTTCCTTTCCTTTTCTTTTTTTGTTTTGTTCTGTTTGTTTCCTCTCTTTTATTTTCCCGCACGTATCGCGCGCACGACGACGATTTATATATATATATACTCGTATATGAGAGAGAGAGAACAAAAGTTCTTTTTTTTTTTTCCTCTTTTCGTATTTCGTTTCGTGTATCGAGCGGGGCCGGCTATGTGTATTAATACAAAATAATATCGCGTGTATTCATAATTTATAATTACGTTTAATTGTAATTCTAATATTGTATTTATAATATTTTTATTAACCGGTGGAGAATTGATTTCCGTTTACGTAAAAGTATTAAATAGTTTTTTTCCCTCCCCGCATATCGCACGTAAAGCGAGAAATGATAAATTTCGAATTTCGATTCTCTTATCCGATTTGAACGGATAAGTGCCGCGAGTGAAAACAAAACAAAAAGACGACTTCAAAACTCGACGTTTTTGGCCGTGTCGCTCGGCCGACACGAAATAAAACCGCAGTCTGAAGTAGAAATACGATTTCAGTAGTAATAAAATAATAAAAAAGAAAAAAACCGATGTCGGTTTCTCGAAACACTCTGGAAACGCTCGCCGTAACTACCGCGGCACTGGTGCTGTAGTTCGCAGCATCCACAGTCCCGCCGCATAGAATATTTTTATTACATTCCTATGATAATAATAATAATAATAATAATTGATCGTCGTAGTGGTTTGTGTTTTGGATATAAAACGGTTGGAATAACGTAATGTTCTCCCGCTGTGAGCGTGTCAATCAAACCGCTATGAAATCGAAAAACTGTGGTAATCTGCGGGAGGCGGGAGGGAAGGGGGAATTTTTAATGCGTTAAAGAGTTTACGTAGGTGAAGAAGTTTGTTTTCTCTCTTTTTTTTTTTTGAGTAGAAAAAACGTTTGACTACAGGAATACCGTATATTGTAAACGTTGTAAAGAAGACCCCGTCGGTGTTTAACGGGTTAAAAGACACTAAATCTTGACCGTTAGACGTTTCAGTTTAAATGTACGAACGGTTACCGCCGGAGCGTTTAAGTGGACAAGTAACGACGACAAGAATTTTCTATAAGTTATAATTCGCGAGCGCATACGGTTTTTGTTTGAAATCGATACGAAAACAAAATATACATTTCTCAAATTACTTTCAATAACTCTCATGATCAATTATCGTTACATTTTTCTTTCTTTCTATATCGTACATTCGTATGTATATACGCGTGCGCGATAAAAATCAGCATTTCGTTCGATTCAAAATATTATTGTTTTTAACGCGGAACAATCCAAATGTTGGAAAATATTTATGAAATTTCTATAATAAACCGGTATTGATTAATTTCGAACGCCAATACACAAAAAAAAAAAATAATAATAAAAAAAATATGGCCCGCGTTACCCGTAGTATTTTTCCGGCGTGTGAAATTCAATACGAACGATTTAAAGAAAAATTTAAAAGTTTCGAGTACAATAATAATTGTATAGGAGAAAAATGTTCCTGTTCGCAACGCGCACGCGTCACATTATAACGAATATAATTAAAATAAAAAAATACAGTCTACATAAAAGGATTGCTTTATTGATCTGTTCGGAGTGAAAAAAATAAGAAGTTCGTTTGTAAAATGATTTTATGTGTCCCTCCCCCCGGCTGCTGTAATAATGTAATACGTCGTAGATCGTAGGCGCTGTAATCGTGTGCGTGTGTGTGGCACGATTAAACTAGCCGAGTACATTTTAAAAAAAAGCTACAACTGTCATTTTTTTTTTTTACAGAGCGTAAAAATTCTGCGTAACGTTTCCACCAATCGAACGTTTATACGATTTTTTCTTTTTGTATATAATAACGTATTTTCGATAATAATAATAATAATAATAATAATAATAATAATACAAATCGTGGCGGTGATCCGTTTCGATGGATATTCACCGATTTTTTTCATTAAATCATAATACATTGATGATGATGATGATAATAATAATAATAATAATGTGATATCAGTGGCGGGTTTTAAACATTTTTCTGGGAGGGGGAGTCTTGAAAAATAATATGTATTTCAAAGGTGTTATTTTTATTTATATTAAAAAACACATTTTTTTTTTATTATAAATTATTTAATTATATAAATTAATTATCGCGATATAACCGATTATTGGGAATTACCGTTATACCAGACGATTTAATTTAATTATAAAAAAATGAAAAATAAATATTTTAACATATTATTATTTTAGACATTTCAGTATATTTGAATATATATATATATATATATATCAGCGTCTGGGGAGAGGAAACTCCTTGGATTTCCCCTTCCCCCGCCACATTTCCTCCACTGTATAATATATAATATAATATATATATATATATAATAGTAATACAATCGACAGAATATCGGCCGGGAAAACGTCGCGAATTCGATACATATTCTAATGTCGCAGCAGTGTTGTATTGCAAAAAGAAAAAGAAGAAAAACCCGTACGCGGAAAGAAAAATACTTCCTCTTTTCCCGAAGTGGTATATACACACACGTGCGTTTTCACGGGGAAACGAATGGAAATGAAAAAAAAAAAAAACGTAATAATAATAATAATAATAATAAAAAAAACACCGACCGAGACGAGTACATACGTATTATACAAAACAGGCAACGCAGCCGCGCGGTGACAACGACGGCAGCGGCAGCGGTAGCGGAAGAAAAGTGGAGAATGCGGCGGCAAGGTGTTGCGATAGGAGACGACGACGTGGTCGGAAGATTTCGGGGGGTGTGGGGGGGGGGTAGAAGGAGAAGGAAGAGACGGAGGATTCGAGGGGGAGAAAAAAGAATTTCCCGGGCTCTAAAAAGAAACCGGGGATAAAATCAATACGTCACACGGCGGTGGTGTACGAAAAAAAAAGAAAAGAAGAGAAGAAGAAGGAAAAAAAAGGCGGGAAAAAAACACCTAACACATCACACTATACACACACACACACACACTCGTCTCCTCCTCCTCCTCCTCCTCTTCCTCCGTCACAACACGGTCTGCAACACCCGGCACGTTTCCCTGTATAATGTGCTGATATCCCGGTAAGAATTTTTCTCACCTATTGTAATTAAAAAAAAATAAAAATAATTCTAGTCCAACCTGTGCAGGTACAACGCGTACCACTATACTGGTGGTACCTACGTGGAAAGCTCGTAGAGGTAGTGACATTTTTTTTTTTTTTAAAATAATTTTCGTTGTATCATTACTATTATTATTATTATTATTATTATTATTATTATTATTATTATTATTATTATTGTTATTATTATTATTGTTATTGTTAAATATTATTTCTTTTAAAAATAAGTACAGACCACGAATCTCTGTCATACAAATGCGAATTTTCCCATCTGTCGATTCGTACAAAAGTTTTGCACGTGAAAATCACGAAAATCGATTTAAAAATGTGTTTTACGATAATAGTTTACATATTGCAAAAAAAAAAAAAAAAAAAAAAAAAAATGTATCGCTAACGTTACAGACGGAGTAGAGCGTCTATAACGGGTGTTCGGCGTGGTTGTCCATGAGAAGGTCTCATCCGGACAATTTCACGTGTGGCATGCTATTTTGAATTCAGTTAAATACCATTAAGACGCAGCGTCAACGTTCATTTTAGCGGACGATCTAGCTGTTTTTTCTTTCTCTCTTCAATGGCTCTTACAAACGCATAGGCGTCATTTGGACAAAACATAATAAAACGATACAAGCGTCGGTTGTAGGATAATAAGAACATTATTAGTCCCTCTTTCCGCGCAAGCACAGATCGGATACGCGTTCCCCGATACGCCGGTGAATTTTACACAAAGGGTATTTACGTATAAAACAAAAAAAAAAAAAAATCCCTTTTCCCATCGCGTTAAATCCCTATCGTTACGATACAACCGCGCACGAACTCGGACTAATACCTATACTCACAAACAACGTAACACTTAACCGTTTCCCCCCTCCCCCTCCCCCGAGGCACGCCAAATGCCTGTATTTCCTCTCGTGTGCGGTCCATGTACGTTTTTCAGTCGGTAATGATTCTCGTCGATCGTTGAAACTCGTTGGCCGTGGTGATTCGCACGGATAAATCCGACGAGAGCCGCGGAAGTGTATTTAAAAAAATAAATATATATTTTTGTGTGAAATTTTCATAACACTCGCCTATGCGGATTTTATTATTTTATATACCACGTGTAAACGAGCTATAATAAAAGGCGTGCGCGTTTGAGAAGTCTAACCACCGACGACCGTCTCTCACCATCCACAACGTCACCACCGTCAGCGTTATCCATACACTATACGATGCGTCTCCTAACGCGCATATAAATATTATTTTACGGAAAATGGCGCACCACCTTTTGATCGCTTAATAGTAACGTTTTGTGTGTGTGTGTGTGTGTATAACGGAGATAACGACGACATAATAATATTATGTAGAAACGCGATTGAGTAGAGAAAAAATAAAAAAATAAACAGCGTTGGCGCGGGCGAACCGCCGAACGGATGACGGAAGTCGTGAGATGGAGAGAGAGAGAGAGAGTGAGACCGGGGCTGCACGACAATAACCTGCAGCAGCAGCAGCACTCACGCCCGGTCGTCATGGTAACAAAACCGTGTCGTTTAGAGAGGCACGCGCGAACGGCGGGCGCGCGAGGGGAAAGAAAATACGCGGCGGCGAAGGGAATTCGAGGAGAGCGCCCGAAATCGCATTGAAAACATATCATAACCGCGCGCGCGTTATTATAATGTATGTACGGATTTTATTGATGTTTTTTTTTTCCAGGAGAGATAGGGGGGAAAGGGCGAGCAAAAAAAGAATAAACTTTATAACGTATTACGAAGAGAGGACGCGATCGAAATTAGTGTCACTATACGTTATTTGTAATAATAATAATAATAATAATATTACGAATTATTATAGTTTGTACGACGACGTAGGCGGTAAAAATGTACGTAAAGGTTTTTCAAAAACAAACAAAAAAATCGTTTATCATTTTTTCTCTCTTTTAATATACACGTATCGAATTCGCATATTTTCTTTATTGTGTGACATCACGTGTGTCGGCTCATATTTTAGATTCTGAGCGGAATGCACTGGTTTCACACCGAAATTTTTTTTTTACGTCCGTGTGTCCGAAAGTTTCTACCAGAAGGAGTGCTCCGGTGTTCGTGCAAATTTTACGTCCTCTATTCGGGATACTTGGGAGAGGTCATTTGTAAAAAAAATTTTTCTTTTTTCCAAGAGCGTACACGAAAAGTATAGAGAAAAATTACATAAAAACGCGATTTCGTCGAAATCTCTTCGTAAATCACAAATGCGATTATGGAAACTTCAAATGCGTAAACCTTTTTATGTTATATAAAGGGCGACAAAAAAATTTCAAAGACTTTTTTTTTGAATTTTGGCCCATTAATAGCAATTCTTCCGGGGTATTTAATTCGTGTGGAACAGATTAGATTAATGTTACACGACTGACTCAACCGCTATTTTCAGCGAACGTAGCGTCTTTCAATAGTGTAATATATGCACCGTCAAGACATTTTCTTTTTCCGACTTCATAGTTCCTCCATTAACCATTGTAATACGGTTTATACACGCGTGTGTGTATTTCGGTTTTTATAGAAAAAAATAAAACAAAACCGATGGAGTCTCGTTTTTCATAGTAGGGGGTATATAAAATGACGGAAAACGAACTAATTATATCGGCGATCGCTGTATATTAATCAGTACTGAACAGACATTTGCGAATTTTTTTTTTTTTCGACACGCACACCGGAAAACCGGGAATTTTTTTCCGAAATTGATTTTCTATACGTTACACGTATTTAATACGCGCGTACACAATAAAATTGTAAAAAAATACCGTATATCGCCGCAGTATTTTTATCGTACGACATTAATATTTAATTTCAAACTGGAAAATATATAATATGTTACGAGATGCAGCGATGGCAACAATATAATAATAATAATAATATGTCGCGTGAAAATTGAGTTCGACGTGTTCGCTGAAGAAATATAATAATATATTATACACAATGTTATACATGGCCTTTTTTTTTCCATACTCCTCTTTGTCGTGATTTTTACAATAATAATGGAAAATTCCGCGGAAGCACTGCAGTGTCTCAGGTGCGCGAGAGTGTATGGAAAACGTAAAAATTATTATTATTATTATTTTCGCTTTTCTCTCTCTCTTTCGTTCTCTCGATTGACGGGCAAAATGTTTTAAGTTCATAATCGGAACGACGCGTAGTTTTTTTTTGATCGTGCGAATGAAAAATTGTGAATATTCTCCGCCATTTTTTTTTCCCGAATAAATTCGATTATCTGCAATCAATGAAAATGCGCGTTTTGGACTTTTACGATAAACGAATTTTCGTTATATATATATATACGAACGTGACGGCGGCTGTTGCACATATACGGACATAATACAGACGACATGACGTCGACACACACGACACGCGCGTTTATATAAAAATAATATTACGTAATTCGTATAGAAGGGAAAAATTTTTTATTCAAAAAAAAAAAAATGTTTGTTTTCCCATTCGATTACGGTAGGTAAATAGTGAAAAAAAAAAAAAAAAGAAAAAAGGCGAGACGAGCCGCGGGATGTTGTGGATGATGCTTAATAATGATTTATTTTTATAAAGATTTATTAAGAGTTTTGTATTATTACTATAAATTTAAAAGCGATGTTAAAACGCATTGTAAAACGGCTCTGAGCACTTTCGGTCGAAAATTATGAAACGGTTATGAAAAAGAAATTGTGACTTACACGGATTTTCAATATTTCTTTTGAATACAGTTGAAGTAACGAACGTCTGTTTTACATTTTTTAACCCTTAAAACCGAAAATTACCTCTTTAATTATTTAAATGTCTACAATTGCTATGTAAATAGACCAAAATTAAAAGAATCTTTTTTTTTTTTGAAAAATTTGTCTCGTTAATACAGTTCAAAGATGTATATTTGGTGTACATTTCAAGTTTCTATGACCATTAGTTTGAAAATTACGGAAAATTAACGATGACAATCGATTTTAATGAAATTTCGTTTTTATCGTTTTTTTTTTTTAATGTAATTTTTCGGTAATATTTTCTAATCCCAAATAAAAGTATCGAGACGATCAAAAAGAGATCTGTTTAAGGTACAGACTAAATGCAATTTGCTAACGGAAAATAGTGTTACACGTGAAGGTCATTGAGTACTCCTTCTAGTAGAATTTTTTGAATATAGACATAAAAAAAAACATATTTTTGTAAAACCAATACATTCCTAGCTCCGATCTTTATAGTCACAGTTTATTTCCGGTACCAAATTGCGTCTAGTTGATACTTTAGATTGATCATTTTTCGATTTCTTCAAAAATATAAAAACTCAAAAATTATATAAAAACGCGTAAAAATTTCATCGAAATCGATTATCGTCATTTTTTCGTAATTTCGAAACCAAGGTCTTGAAATATTCATTAAATATGTAACTTTATATTGCAATAAGGAAGAAAAATAACTACTTTCCAAAACTTTCTTTGAAGTTTGGACTATTCGTAGCATTTATAGGTTTCGGGGTGTTTAATTCATAAAAAAAAAGAGTCGGTTTTCGTTATATACTCAAAATATTACGCCGGAGCTCCGCTCAGAATCGTTTTGTCGAATGCAATGCGATTTAACATCGCTTTCATATTTATAGTGATAAAATCTTTATCCAATTAATTCACTTAAACGACATTCACGACACCCCGCGGCTCGTTACCTTTTCTATTTTTTCTGTATACGCCAAGAAAGACGAGTTTTATCGAACCGAAAACGAATCACGCTCGTTATAGTTAACTGATATAATATTTACAAAATACATACGTATTTTATTCTAATAGTATACCACAAAAAAAAAAAAAAAAAATTGATTTCCACTATCAAATCAACTACAGCTATACAATTTTAGTGTCTTAGAAAACATGTATATATGATTTCTCATATCGAATTTCTTTTTATTAAAAAAAAAAAAAACAAACTTCGACTGCGAGCCCGTGGTATATCGTCATAAGGTTTATGGTTAGGTACGCAATATTTCGTTACCTCGTTAAATGTGTCTAGTGTGGTGGACTTGAGAAACGCGTGAAGGTTTTCGACGGTCCATCGTTTCGCATAGGTTTGTCGGAAATTGATGGTTCTCCTCGGAGTTCTTGATAAAGTAGATGGTTTAATATGCGTTTGATTGTAAGGACTACGCCGCACGAATAGATCCCCGGGCTCGTTCGTTTTCCACGAGAAAACCGTGTGTGTTTATCTTAATAAATGAATATAATAACTGTAGAAAATTTCATATATAAGCAATACAGTAAATGTCGGGGAAAACACATGTTGAAAATTTATATTTATTAACACCTGCGGACTATTAACCTAACGCGGCTCTGCTAATTTCTGAATAATTATTATTGTTCACACTCGTACACGATTTTCTCGTTTTTCTTTCATATTTCGAATTTCGAAGATTCATTCGAATCCGGAATTTTATTCTGGCATTGATTTTTCTAATATATACATATATACTCGTATTTAATAAAACCAAAGATATAAGCGATCTCTTTATAATGACATTTATCGCCATTATTTTTCATGCAACGAATGTATTAACAATCATCTAAAATTGAAAACGCGCCATCGATAGCAATTTTAATCTGCGTGATTTGTCCAGTATTACAGTTAAATACAGCCGGTTTTTTTTTTAAATTAATTTATAAAATATGTTATTTATAGCGAAAAATAAAAAGAAGTATGAATAAAAAAAAAAATATAAATCCAAATTTTTCATTCTTATATTTTCTTCTTAAAATTTTATCGCCCCATAAAAATAGCATAAAATTTGTCGTTCCGAAGCACGTGACCATGCGTGTACGGACCGCTAGCTGATCTACCGATTCGAATTCGGTTAATTTCCTAGATTTTTTTAACGCATATCGTTATTTTTAAATTGGATTTCCGCCTATTCGCAGTGTTCTCGCGAAATATTGCAGAAGCTACGGTATTTTTTTGTCCAATTTAATTCAGGTACATTTGGTGAGATTGCTGTCTACCAGCGTTCTGTTTCTTAGCTTATATATAAATAATAATCGTTTTAGATTCCCAACGGAGCGAGGAAACAGCTATTGGTTTTACAACGAAGTTTATTGTTTTTTATTTTTCTGTGTAAAAAATTTTCGACTATAAAGAATTCCCGGATGATCCCGTCATGCGTTACGTTCCAACAGCAAATCGTACCTACTCGGTGTACTTGAACGTTTTTCTCGATTTGCTCAGCGGTTTCCTTACGCGCGTGATTAAAAACAACCAAAAAAAAAAATTCCAAAAGAAAAAAAGTACTAAACTAATGGCCGTACAACCTTGAAATGTATACCGAATACGTGATTTTCACTTTATATTATAAAAATTCTTCTAGTGTTGAGCTGCTGTATTTGAGTTATAAAAGAGATGACTTCTCGTTCTAAAGGCTGAAAATTCTATGCGACAGAGTTTATCTGTATGGATTATATTAAAAAAAATCTTGACAAAGCACTCCGATACCGGAATCGTTTTATCGTATACGATTCATCGTCGTTTTCGGATTTATAGTAAATTATAGGCGACTCGAATACTCTTACCCATATGCGGTTCACTTAACACACCCGCTGCGGGCTCGTTACCCCGTTTTTTTAAACATTTTTTTTTTATTATTTAAATCTTCGATACTAAAAAAATATCGCACTAACGTCCAATAATATAATATTACAAAACACACTCGTACACATCACTACAATTACGTTAACGGATTTTTCCACAACAGAAATATGTATTACACGTCGCCGTTATACCGCCGATTTTCGTACATGCTTTCACGCGGTCCGTCGTGGTACACTTCTCGAGTGAAAATTACACCCTAGTGAACGAACGATACACGCACGGATACATTGTGTAGGGTAACACATGCCCGGTATATGGTGCGAGGTATACTTGACCTAGAAAACTGAAGTGCACAGTTCGGGGGCAAAAGAAGCTCCGCGGTTAAATCGTCAAATAATAATAATAATAATAATAATAATAATAATAATAATAATAATAATAATAATAATAATAATAATAATAATAAAAGAAGAAGAAAAAGACCGAAAAACGATTCACACGATATATGAACGCGTTGAGCGCAAAGGAAGGAAAAAAATTAATATATATATATATAAAAAAAAAAACACGTCCTATCCGTCTCTCGTTCGTAGATATATAGATTTTTTCGATATTGAAATTTCAACCCGTATCGGTGGTACATTACGGATCGTTGAATATCTCCTATATGTCGCTTTTCTCCGATCTCCCCCGTGCTCGTTTCTAGGACACAATAATATATATATATATGCATAAATATAATGCGTATTATAACGTTATTTTTTTTTCCCGCTCCGCTCCGTTGTTAACGAATTAACGTTGTTATACATAATAACACAGGAACCGGGGAAAATAACGACGACGAGCGATCGGTTAAATATAAAAAAAAAAATTTATTTCGAGAACCCGCGGTGTGTATTGATTTTTTATTATTATTTTTTTCGTTATTATTATTAATCGATAATCGATGATGTTCGCCGATATTCGGATTCGATCGAGGGCACTTCCTGCGCGATTCGAAACGAGACGCAAACCGCCGTATAATAATTATAATAATAATAATATATACCGTATAAGTGTGTACTCCGGCGATTATACGGGTTTACGAATATTTTATTTTCGACAACAAACGAACGATGGTTCTCCGCGGCGCGGTAATTCAATATATTTTAACGAAACGGGACGACGCAGACTAAACCAGAGTTGACGAGGTGTAGGACAAAAAAAATAATTAATTAAGACAACCACGGTATTTTTGATTATATTTCAGTACTCAATGAACGATTAATTTTTTTATATAACAAAAAAAGTAGAAGGAAAAAACGTAAAATTGTAATACACGTCGACGTTTTCTGTATAATTTTTTAATTCAATATTTATGTCCTATAGTCCTCTAGCGGTTTTACAACGTCATAAGGCCATTTCATTGTACCGACCAAAGATCTTTGGCAATATTTTTGAAGGTTACACGCACAAAACCAGCGGTGTAACGCCGTGAATAGTAAGAAAAAATAGAAAACAAGAAATCTCTGTTTTTTTTTTGTTACAAATGAACGTACCTTTACTGAATCTAAACGCTTTATAAAACCGTTTTATCGTACACAAAATGTGTGGGTGAAGTACGAACAGTATTTCGTATAATGTAATATTGAACACGTAACGAGTGTAACGTAAAATAATAATATCTATAAACAGTGGTACGTACGTAAAATTCTTACCGTAATTACAAAAAAAAAAAAAAAAATAATAACACAAACGTTATTGTAAAAACGTCGAGTTAATCGAAACATTTTATTTTTTCTGCTGTAATGCCATCAATTGAAAAAAGAATCGCGACAATATCATATTATGCGTTCGATATTGCAGAGAAAATGAGAACCAGGTCAGACACAACTATTATATACAGTATAGTGTGCTTCTCAAATAATTTCCAATCAATTTTAATTTGCAGACGCTCTGCGCACACCGGCGGCTCCGATGTCAAGTGAACGTTATTCGGCTACAAAGTCTGCTGCTATTCGTATACTGGGAAATGAACAGGAAACGTATTTTAAACGTACGATAATGCCTGCGGAAGAGGTGTCGTATTGCCGTCGCTTTTATAATACATTTCGAGAGTGTACGTGGTAATAATTCTACGAATAAATCTGCTGCTTCTTGTTTATATCTTTAGAATCGCCTTCATTGGAATACATGTAAAAAAATACGTACAATCGATAATGATTTTTTTTATCGTTTTTATTTTCTAAAAAAGAAAAAAAGAAATTGTATAATTGAGACGTGCCTACATCGTCACAGATCGCGATTTGCGAGTATGCGGGAAAAAATTTAAATATATATATTTTTTTACGCCGGTACTGCATGAATACAGCAAAGTAAAATCGAATTTTTAATAAACGCACGCGAGAGATATATACTTTTTTTTTTTTACACTATTCAACGTGTTATATTTAACTCGTTCAATAGTTACATATAAATACAGGCAATTCGATTTTACCGAGGACGACGTTTCTTCGGAAATAATTAATTTTCAAATCAATATACCATATAAAAATACGCGCGTGAGTGTATAAAACATACTTCTTCAAATCGATATTTTTTCAATGTGTAACGGATTCGACACGACACGGCGGTGGTTATGTACAATATTTTTTATGAAATATCCCTCAAAATATAAGGAATTAAAAAAATTGTGAAACGTTATACGAAAATACAATAATTTCGTCGTCGCAAAATATTATTGCGCGAAATGTTAAAAAGGCTCAAGACAAAACATAAATTACATCGATTGACGTCAGTCATTACTATACGATGCTTACGGTTCAATGTATTATGTATTAGCGCATATTATAAAATTAAAAAAAAATAAAATCGCAAATATTGTAAGACGCACAATTTAAATTTTCGTTTTATTTGTTTATAATATTAGTCATTATATTAGAGTTCGGAAGTAGATGGATTTTTTTTTTTTTGAAACTTCTTAGATGATGTTTTTCTAGCTAAATATGTGTTTCAAAAGCACGTGAATCTAAATATCTATTTTTTATTTTGCAATTTTTTTTTTTTAATTTTCCGGCCTATTTTAATTTATATATTATATTTTTTGTTGACATTTCAAAATCATATCTGCGATTTTTAGTTATTTTTACTCAGTTCCATATAATTTCGAAAATTCCAAATGACGAAGAAGCTTCAAGTGGAGTGTTTTCTTGATAAATTCAGTGGTGAAGATTTGGCTCGTTTCAAATTTCCTCCAATCACTTCAATTGACGTGGAGAGAAGTTAATGGCATGTTTGTATGTTGTGCCGTATGGACTCTTTACGCGCCTAAATTGCCGTGTTGGCCTGCAGACGCGATTTGTGATAAATTCTTGTCCGGCAACGTTAATAATTATTATTATTATTATTATTATTATTATTATTATTATTATTATTATTATTATTATTATTATTATTATTATTATTATCGTTATTAAATATATATATATTTTTTAAATTGAGTGCAAACGTTCGTTTATCGCCGCCGCCGATTGTACAAGAAAACAGCGTGTTCGCATTACGTAAAAAAAAAAAATTATTATAAACGCAAAACGTCGAGCGTAAAACACCGGTTAGGTTAAGTTAGGTTAGTCGACGTTCACTGGTCGAGTTAAACGGACAAATATCGCACGGAGATCTAATAACGACTAAATCCGTCCTCACGCACACACATTACGGGCGCTTTTCGTTCGGTACAACACGTGAACGACTGATCATTTCCATCATCCGAAAGCCACTCGTTTTTTTTCTTATTTTAGTTATTACGAATACAGCAGGACATTTTCGTAGTCCGGTAATTATTATTTTTTTTTTTTTTTACACGTTTTCGTTAAAAATAAAAAAAAACACAATATTACTCGGTATATACGTCAAATAAATTATACACGATCGCGGTACGATTTATTAGTGGTAGATTTCAGTGTATATTTTACGATATGGTCCTCTGGTCTTTAGGACATTCAGATATCAGGGAGAAGATTTTTAAATTTTATTTAAATTGTTTAGAAACATTTCTTTAAGTCGTTCCTTTTTATTTTTTCACATTCTTATTGATTCGCGGTAATTTATTTTATTTTATTATTATTTTTTTTTTTTTGCATTTTGTATTTATGTACGAAAACACGTTTTGAAAAATAAAAAATATTCCCTAAGCGATTATTGTGGTTGTAAATCGTGAATTCGTAGACTCAGTACGAAATGTATTAGACAATATAATATATGAAATGCCCGTCGTCGGGCACTATTTTATTGTCAATAAAAAACTTTTGACAATATATTCTGTAGCACAGTAATAAAATTTTCCGTTTCGAGTGCGTAATGTACTGGGTTTTCTTTATTTTTATTTTTTCCAACGATTCACCATATTTGTCCAGTGCGACGAACACGAGATTTCCAAAATACGAAATTAATTCTACGGTATTTGTTTTTTTTTTGATTGTACTGATTTTTCAACTCTCGTTTGGAGTCCGCCACTCAATTGAAATTTTTACGTTATTTCAATAGAAAATCTAACGTTTTTAATATTATAATTACTAATTTTAATGTACCTATTTTTATTATTATCGGCGATAATTGAGGGGGGAAATCTGTTGTTAAATGACATTTCTGTATATGTAAATGTGTGCCAGAAACAAAACAATATTGTAATTTTTGTTTTAGAAAATATTAGAAAAGTTCAGTGTAATACATTATTTGCGAAGACATTCAATGGATTATAGACATCTGTACGTTATATTATTATAATAATGTAAAATACGGTTTAAAATTTAATTCGTCTGAAATATAAAAAAAAAAAACATATAATTTTTCTTCCAAAACGCATAACATACTACATGAAATGTGTTAAAATTCCATAAATTCCAATAAGTCTCTGATGAAATGGATGCGCAGACAGACGCGCCGCACATTTCAACAAACGTTTGCATTTTGCGTTTCTCGTAATATATCGATTTAAGACGAATATCCGAAAAAAAAAAATTATATACTCAATCATTATAATTACTACGATATACATTTCGTTCGAATAAAATTAGGCCGATGAAAATATATTTCAAAGGACATCTGGTGACTTTACACACACACACACACACACAAATCAATAATAATTGCAGCTCGTTGTGCGTCGCGTACAACAATATAACAAACGAGTTTATTTCGAGAAAATTTTGACAAGAATTTGTCAGACGGACGGACGATGAAAATCGGTCGAATCAAACCGTAACACGAAATAACGATGATAATAAAAATAATAATAATAATAATATATTCGATTTATTACACGTTTCTGGAGGGCGGGGGCGCGATCGTTAATAAAAAAAAAAAAATGTACTGTGTGATGGTGTACCTAACGACGGGTTTGGAAAAATAATGACGCGGTTCGAGTCCGCGTATAACGCGACGAACAATATAATATATTTAGGAATATTATAAAATGACAATAATTTAAAAAAATAAAAATATGTACATAAACGTATATCGTATAGCGGTAGGTTATTGCGTAAGCGTACGCATTATGTGTGTGTGTGTGTGTGTAGATAACAATACCGAATATAATGAATGTATTGTAAGCTTTTATTGTTACAATATTATTCTTAACGATGGCGATTTATTTATTTTATTTCTTTTCGAACGGTACTTTTTTTTCTTTTTCTTTTTTTTAGATCGTCGCGGATAAAGAACAAAAAAAAAAAAAAAAAAAATACACGAGTAAAATATGTTTATATTAAGAGGAAAAAAAAATGTATTTTTACGAGAAATCGCGCGCGTTTCCTCGGTCGCCCGTATTCGTTTCACGCGAATGTCGTGACGCGTACACGTGTACACCAGTTAATTTAAATACCGATCCCAGCTGCTGTCCGTCGTCCTCGTCGTCTCATTACAATATTAATATACGCCGATCGACGTTATTACTATTATTCATTAAACGAGTACATGTAATAACGAAATATTAGAACGAAAAAATAATAATAATAATAATAATAATAATAAAATACCAACTGTCCGATATTGAATAATGAATTACGTCGTTCTACTCCTCCGGATGCGATAATTTTCTCTAAACGATATATTTCGGTACTTTTTTTAATTGCCGATTCTGCGGCGTTTTCGTACAGAAGACGATCGTGTGCGCGCCACCGACGCGACGCGGTGAAAAGGAGAAGAACGGCAATTTTCTTCTATTCGCGCGCACGTCGAATTGACGTTTTTACATCTAAAAATTATTTACCCGCGTTATAGTAAAACGACAGTTGCGTTCGTTCGCAAAACAATTTTTTTTTTTCACAACATATTATAACGAAAATCGTTACTTATTTTTCTCATCGATTTAATTTAGTTCCGAAGACAATTTATTATATATATTATATATATAAAAAAAAAAATTGACTAAGAGACCTTGGAATATTACTTTCTTTTTTTTTCGTACTGTACACGGTTTGCCGTGCGACTCTATACACCAATATTTAAACATATCGTTATACGGACAAAAGAATATTAATAGAAATATATAAGTATTAAAAAAAAAAAAACTAATAATAAGATTTTTAGAAGCGAAAAATTAAGTCTCGCGTAGATTACATTTATACTCGTCCCGAGACTTATAACGATTTCATTTCCGTTCGCAGTGCGTCGTAATCTTTTCGTCCTGCTCTACACCACACTTCACTCAGAATCCGATGTCGCCCACTGCACTCGTGTGCAATCACTTCTTTTTTAAATTACGTGAAATTTTCAATTCCGCTAATAATAAACAACAGTAAGTGTACACGCGCGCTCGAATTCGTTAAAAGTAAATTTTCAAACACGAGCAATACAAATTGTTGCGTTACAATACGTTGTAACTACTACAAGGGGCTTTTACTAGGGTTTTCGTCGTCCGACGCGATTTAAAATAAATAAATGAATATTTCTATTAAAATGAATATGTTTTTAGAGTTTTCGAGAATTTTGTGACAAACGTGTACATTGGAGAGCGTCACATCTCAGCGGTGTGGTTTATTTAATATCTAGATTATTAGAATATTTTCAAACGGTATTCATCATGTCGTTCGTTACGGTAGATCGTCGTCGTCTTGCGATCCGATTTTGTATTATTAATTGGGTATTTGAACACGTTATAACACCGATTATGTTTACGATATTCATAATCAATGCTTTATAACAGTTTTTTATATTATACAGCCACGTGTATTACGTTATTGTTACACATGCCCGATCACTTTTCCAATTTCTTCCCATAATAATAAATTAAAATACAAAAATATGTACGCGCGTAATCAATTTCTCGGTTTCACGTGTTCAGTGTTCGGTAGAACGTAAGACAATTTTTTTTTTTTGTTTGCTCTCCGCGTATTTCTGCACGTTTTAAAATTGTTTTTTCTCTCTTTTTTTTGTTTTTGTTTTTAAACATAAAAACCTTACCGTGTAAATTATGTCCACGCATTGATTTTCTGACACTTATCGGATTTATCGGTTCTGCCGGTCGCGCCGCCGACGATTTCACAATGACTTCATAAATTATGGAATGGTATTATCGTTTTACTTAAAATAAAAGTAACCGCGTATTTTTTTTTTTTTAATAAATGAAATATATGGATATACACACGGCAGTCATAATATACATATATTATTGGGTTTACGTACGGAATATTATTATAATAATTATTATTGTCATTCGTTCGAGACGCTTGCACTGTGGTGAACGTACGTGCGCGATAAAATCTATATAAATCTATTATTCATATTATCTTTTTATAACGTTCGTTTTTACGAAGAAATATATTGTAATATTTTATTTATTATTTTTTTTTTCGTAGATATTCTTAAAAACAAAACCTCGTGTTTACGTACAAAATTAAACACGCATAATATTTAATAAATGCGTTCCGATTCGAATCTTTGACGCGTTATTACGATTGTTATTGTACCGGCGAAGGCTGAATAATAATTTTCAGTTCGACCGATTATATTACAGAGCGTTTTTTTTTCTTTATGAATAAATTATCGTTACAAAAAAGAACAGAAAAAAAAAACAAAAAAAAAAAAAAAAAAACGCTACTCGTAATATTTTCCAAGTATTATGCGGTTATAAAAAATAAAGAAAAAAAAGGTAGGTGTGTTGTGATGAATGTCGTTTAAGTGAATTGTTTGGCTAAAGATTTTGGAGCGTATTCTCATCACTATACATTTTGAAAGCGATGATAAATCGCGTCGTTCGATAAAACGTTTCTGAGCGGAGCTTCGGCGCAATACTTTTGGGTATGTAACAAGAACTAACACTTTTTTTTATGAATTAAATACCTCAAGACCTCAAGTAATTGCTACGAACCGTCCAAATTAAAAAAAAAAAAAAACTTTTTTCCCCCACAATACAATATAAAATATTACATATTTGATGAATATTTCAAGTTTCTGCACCCATTGGTTTCGGAATAACGATCATAATCGATCTCGACGATTTTATGTACATTCTCGGTAGTCTTAATGAGTTATAACTTTCAGACGCTTTTGAGAAAAATCGAAAAATGACCTCTCCAAAGTACCGATCAGATGAAATTCGTTATCGAAAACGAACGATTGACTGTTAAGTCCGGAGCGCTCCTTTTCGACAGAATTTTTTAGTACAGACATAGAAAAAAAAATCAAATCACATCATTATAAAACCAATACATTCACTCACTCTGCTCAGCATCCAAAAGTATAAGTATAAGCTGTAAAAAACAAAAAAACAGCGATCATCGGTTTTCGGTTGTTTTGTAACCGCGAAAACGAAAATCGGGGACACGCGGACTCGACGGGTCTCCCTTTCACCCTCCTCATCACAAGCCTCGCCGGTGGATGTTTGGCGACAGACAGCTGAACGTTATTATACACACCGCGAATTTCCCTCGCACGTAATCGATTTGTACACGGATCATAAATCCCTAGGGATCGATGGGCGACGGGCCTGGGGCACGCATCACTGCAGCGTTGTTGTAGCAGTGCTTCATTAACGCGTCCCATTGTTTTCCTCGTCCGTGCTGTATCAGTGGTTCCCAAACGACGGTGATCCGAAAGCGTGGAAATTCGTTTATTTTTATTTATATATTCGTTCACATCAATAATTTTGGATTTGAACCGAAGAGGAAAGGCGGCCGTTGGTTTTCGGAATGATTTTTTTTTTTTATTCCCCCCTGCCCGTGTACCAGAAAATTTCCGACCAGAGACTTGAAGGCGAGGCGTGTTTTAGAGCGAATAACGCTCTAGCAAGTAGTGTGTGTTTACTAGTACACGCGATACGCGTTAAAAGAAAAAACAAGCGCGAATTTCACACGTTAATTTATTTCCGTAAATGTTCCGAAAAAACTAGCAAATATATTTGTATACATATATTTTGTTTTTTTTTTTTTACATTCAAATTGAAAATTATTATAAGACGTTTTGTACACCTAACCAAAAGCTTGTTAAAACAACAATTTCTGCGATAATTATGAATTTTCATTTATACAAATCACTTATTTTTAAAACACTCTCGCGGGCGGGATCCGGTCCACGGGCCTGTCATAGACCGCGTAATGTTCTACTAAAATCTTTGTCCGAGTTATATTCGTTCAAGCCGCGTTCTACCGTAGCATCGGTAGCGGCTCTCCGACCCGTTCAATAGAGTTTAAACTTGTAGACATTTTTTTGTTCTTTACGTGCTCATATTTTTCTATACGAAAACCTCGGAACCATTTCCCTCCCGTTATTACTGTCGTTTTTTTTTTTTTTTTTTTTTTTATCTACACTCGTAGTAGCGCGAACGTCCCCGCGCGGACGTAGCAGCATCATCCGCAGATAAACGGACGTTATCGAAATCGATCGATTCACATTGATCATAATTAACACTGGTATACATAATAAATACGAGCGTGTGTATTATTAGGTATTATCACTATTATTACTACAATCTCCCCCCCTAGAGCCGAACACCGGCGCCGTTGTCGCGTTGAGGACGCACAATATACGCGGTGCGTCGATACAATAATATCGACGCGCGTATATTATATGTGACGGATTTCACCACCTACGGTTCGTCGATTCCCGACAATAATTATTATTATTATTATTAATATCGGGAATTATATGTATATATATTAAAAAAAAATATGTATATTTATAGGGATGCCATTGTGCGTTCGCGATACGTGTTAAATTCGATTATACACGCGTAATAGTAATATATGCAGATGGCCGGAAACGACGGCGCGCGCGTCATTATTCGTCGTACGGTCTCCCAGCCGCCGTGCGTTCTCGTGTGTGGGAAACATTTGCATAAAACCGTGGAAGAAAGAGATAGAAAAAAAAAAAAAAAACGCGCGCGAACCAAAAATTCGCGATTCGTTAATTCGCGATTCGTTCGATTCGTTTCGATGTCAACGATTACAACAACGACAACGAGCTATGCGTGTGTGTATTGGCCGTCACATAGAACGCGTCGTTATTATATTTCGCTCTCGGCGAAAACGCGTATTTTTTTTTTTTTTTACGTATACGCACGAGCATATTCATTGATCGTTGTTGCTTCCTGCGAGTCAAGTGTCCTGAGGAAGCGATAAAAGCGGTTTCGAGAAGATTTTCACGCCGAACCGAACGAAAAACTTGGACGGTGTTCTCCGGAGACCATTACGGGTTTCGCCTCGGATCCGTCGCTCGTTGAGTTTGGGAAAACTCCCGTTTTGATAAAAAAAAAAAAATCGCTTTCTCCGCTCGCTTTGCGATTATTGTCGTTGTTATAGTCAGGACCCGCGATATTTTGGTAGCGACATTTCGAATAGGCGCTCCGACGATACACCTGCAGACGCCAAGAAATAATTGAATGTCGGACTAAAACGAATGGGGAAGACTGCAAAAAAAAAATCGTATTACGCATACGCGTGTCGTCGAATGTCCGACGATCCAATCCCATTCGCGATCACCACCGGTCCACTTCACGGACATCGGACAATTCCGGAATCCCTCGAAAAACTCTCATAAACGTAATTAATCAATCGAATAAAATAGAAACATATTCTTGTTTTTGGTCGGGTTTTCCGGGGTTCACTGTGCCGACGGTGTAGATTATTCGCGGGGGTTTTTTTTTTTGCTAAATCGATTCGATTAAAAATTCGTGATCGTTTGGCCCTTACGGCAATCACATGTTGGTATGTATCAATTTCGTGTTCCCGTTTTGTTACGAGAACGGTTTTGGTCGTTTTCGATTGTTTTCGCGGCTGGTCAAAACGTAGTCCGATTCACGGCCATTGTACGTTTATAAACCGTTACGTTTTGCGAATGAAAATGGTTTTTTTTTTTTATATATATATATATTAAATAATTGTGAGTTAAAAAAAGAAAAAAAATTACGTATAAATTATAATACGCGATCAGCAGTAAGAACACTCAATACCTTATAGGCACTGGTGATGTGTACCGTAGAAAAAATGGAAAACTCTAAACAAACGAGTCGGGCGGTAGTCGTATAACGGAATAATTATCGTAAAGCGACGACGACTGATCCGCAGTGCGGAGACGACACGTCGATTTTAACGACAGAACATCGATAAAGAGACATTTTCAAAATAAAGAAAATATGAGTTATCGGTTGAACGCCGCCTATACACGCGTTCGTTCGTGTGAATCCTGACCGCGGGGAGCAGCGCGCGCGAGAGTGTACACGTATAACTGTGCGCCGCTCGCATAGTGTTTTTCGCGTAAAACTCCCGTGCGTTAAAACGATGATTTCCGTATTGTATACTGCAGCACAGCCCCCGGGGATGGGGGATTGTGTAAGCAGAGAGCGAAAATGGATATAAATATGCTTATGTGTAAGTCGCCACGTGAACGCTGGGCGGGGAGGGATTCATCCGACTCCAATGCGTATATGTTGACAATGTGGTCGGCTAATAATACCCTTTCGGTTTTGGCTAGGGGAGAAGGAGGACGCGGTGAAAGGGACGATGAGCCCGTGGGTTTCCGTAGATTTGAGCATGTCGTAATCGATACGCGTCGATACGGCGCGGGATTAATAATAAACGCTGGAGCAGATGAACCGAGAGAGAGCGAGCGAGCGAGCGCGCGCGACGGCATAAAAGGGTATTTACAGCGCCGGGATAACGCGACGGCGATAAATAACATTTGAGAAATCTCTAACGACGTTTTCCTGCAGGCAACGTTGCCTGCAGCGCCAGTGCTGCGGAATTATAAACGAGAAAAACGAGTCTTTTTTTCCTCTCCGAACGCCTTAGTTTTATTTTTTTCGTATATATATTATACTGCGTTTTAGAACGCTTTTAATAATAATAATTAAATTACGAACGCGTGCCGTAAATAGAACGCAATTAACGTTCTTATATTATATACGCCAACATATTACACGTCGGAGTCATAAAAATTTGTCGACTCCAAATGTATTATGAATACACTCGTTGGAGGAAAAAGAAAACTAACCGGGAAAACTTAAAAGCCAATAATCTGTATATTATAAAAGTATACCGAAACACAGAACCGAGATTGGCCTTATTTTTTTTTTTCTTGATAAATATAAAACCGACGAAATGGACATTTAAATTATTCAAATGGTTTACCCGCGGAGAAATGAAGATCATTTTCCCCGTGTATTTGCCAACGAACTGAATTCGTAAGCATTAAACTTTCGGAAATATAATACGAATAAAGAGTAGTAAAAAAAAAAAAAAAGAAAAAAAAACTCCGTGGAAATGGAAATAAACTCGCTTTTTTATTATTTCGCGTCGGAAAACTTTGTTTCATGACCGACGCGGTTTTTTTGTTTTTTTTGTTTTTTTGTAATAGAACGTTCAGCGTATTATAATATGAGTTCAAAAATATATTCAATTTCGAAATTATGTCAAAAATAATATACGTATATTAAATGTTTATCGGCATTTAATTTATAATTATTTACCGTTAGGTTTTATCTAGGAATGATTATTGAAAAAAAAAAATTGATATAAATCTACATTGGGGATAAAAATTAAATAATATATAATGAAACAACGGTGGCGTTCGGTCTACTAAATCATTTCATAAATATAAGTTGGTCTTAAATTGAACGTACATGTAATCCGCAAAATCCTAAGATTGGTTGTTCACAGCACTCTTCCATATTACACACTTGCCTTAATTTTTTCGTACGAATTACAACACCTTTGCACGTCCATCACTATTTGTCTCATGTACGACAGTCCTGTCTTCCCCTATAATACGGATTTTACCTTCCGCACATCATTCTATAATCGATCCAAACCGTGTCTTAGTACACGGTCCAATCCGGATTTCTCATTTTTTTATTTTCATAATTTTCCCATAGCCCTTCTTCAACATTCTCCCGTAGAGACGACATATCAAGAGCTGCTCATTTGTCTTCTCTATAGAACAACGTAAATAATATGATCGAACTAATGTAAGAGGCAATATTTTCCGATCGTTTCAGTGCATCGCTCTGTATATGTATCAAAATATTTGTTAATGATCGGGGAACCGAATCGACATTCACACGCGTAATTAACGTTTAAATGCGTATACGTTGTATACACGCTGGGCGGTACGCGATTGATTTTCATTTGTTTATCAAACTAAGGTATATAATAGCAATGATATAACGATTTTATAATTTATTTGTATAGAGCATATAATTAACGCGTTCTGAAATATAGTTTCTTCCATTGTAATGAGTATTGGAATCACGTTATAAATTCCTTTTTTTTTTTTTTTTTTTTTTTGTATTTTCATAGCACGAAGAAAATGTATAATCGATTTATTTATGCGCGTTATTGAAGAGAATTCTTTTCTCTTCTCCAAAAATGTATTGTCACAGATTTCTTTACGGGATGCCGATAAAATTTATTATTGCATAATTAAAATGTCGCTTGGAAAAAAATAAAACGGGATGATATTAAATATCCGCCTGGAACCTAAAGTAAGTATACGGTAAAAAAAAAACTCACAAATAATAAATTAGTTTTAAATTATATTATAAACGCGTTAAAAGAGAGAAAAAGAAAATCCAATATTAATGAAAAATAAAATTATTCCTTAAGGCGAGATAAAAAAAAATAAAACGCAATAAGAAAGTACTCTTTTTATTTTTGTAATCGCTAAAGCGAATTGAATTTTTTTTTTTTGGAATATATATTTTCAAAATGATCAAGTTTACCGCGGATTTAAATTATTTTTCTATAGCGCATTAGACGAGTACAATATTGATTTTTAACGTTCGCTATTATCATTTTAATTGAATTGACCACCCAAGTGCTAATCCATCGTATCCAATAAATATATTTGAAAATATTGCGCAATTTTTATCGTACTCAGTGATGTAATTAATGATTCAAAGGTAATTTTGAGTCAATAATCTTTATACAACATAATAACACGCAATTCGTATTTTCCCTTTATTTTTCTAGACAAAGATATATTTTAAATCCTATTCAGACGGAGCAATTGCTCAGTAAATATAATTGAGTATATACCTATATAAAAGCATTACAAAGATTTTGAGAGAATAAACTATTTTTAAAACGCGTTAAAGCATAAACGAATAGATTGGATACGATAGTCGTATACTAAATTCATTCGTATACATTTCGCAGGAGCCGTAGTTTGTGGATTGAAACGTTATATTAAAAAAAAAAAAACGATTTGTTTATCGGGCAGTAATTGTGACTGGGAATGAAGAAATTATTTGATTCAACAGGTATACAATTGGACAATAAACGCGTCTTTAAACGCAATTTTAAAATAAAACAAAGAACTAATCATTTTTTTATTTCCGACGATTGGAGGTTTAGAAATAACTAAAATGGATTTGCTAAGAAGAGAGAGGTTATCACATCGGCTAAAGGACACTGTAATATATTCTCAGAAAACGATTTTGTATTGAACGTATTCGAGTTATTCGGCGACCAAATTACCAAAACACCTATGCGCGTAAGATCAATACGACGTTTTCAAAGCCACTTTTAAAGTCTTATAACGGCGTTGGAAACATTCGAAAACGCAATTTGAATCGATAAAAATCATGTAATTGAAACCCGATCGATATTATAACACACGAGATACAGGTACGTATCTGTATATATATATATATAGAAAGAAAGAGAAAAAGTTAACGTCGACAAAAGCATTATGAATAGATAGAGTCGTTCAATAAAATTCCGAAAGGGGGTTTTTTATTTTCCTCGCCTCCAAAAGAAGAAAATACGCGTAACGGAAAAATCAATAATAATAATAATAATAATAATAATAATAATAATAATAATAATAATAATAATAATTTAACTATAGAAAAATATATTAATGACATTGAAGTAACCTACTTAATTAGTGAGACTAAATTGATTATCAACACAATATTCTATTCATATATTATTATTATTATTATTATTATACTGATTACGCGTAAATGTGTTTTTTTTAAAATATATATATATATATAATACGAAGGATAATAGGTATTATACACACACACACTGAAAATAGTATAAATAAATATTTAATTATTATACGGTACTATTGATTTCGATTAGCCGTTACAAAGAAATATATTTATTTTTTTTATTTTAATTGTGCCGATTAATGAAGCTTTAATATATAAATAGTCGTGATTATAATACGTGTAATATATATATAATAGGCGTGTGTGTGTGTGTGTGTTTAATTTCACGAAACGCAAACACCAATATCTGAAGCCTGTAATTTTTTTTTTTTTTTTGAATTGTGATTTTTCCACGTGAATCGATAATGCGTTCGTGCGTATAACGATGAAAACGATTCAACATTATTATAATAGTGTTGATTAACAATAATTGTGCGCGTAGTGTACACTGTGGATATTGTACGCGCGCATAATTAATCGACGTACAACAACAGTACGAGAATAAAAGAATTCGAATTCGTCGATTGAAACGCGTTGCTATATCGGACGTGCGCGGGCAGAGGAGTAAAACAAATAAATAAATAAATACATTTCGCCCGGTGTTGTTACTCCTTGGCCCGATAAATTATTGTTAATTAACATTATTAACAATTTTATTATTATTATTATTATTATTGTACGCGTGTAAATTACAATACACGGGATAACGGTTTTGTTTCGTAATACGAGATCCGAGTGCGTAGAGAGATATCGTTTTCTCGACAGAGAAATCGTTTTTTTCACTTCGACCGCGGTTGTTTTTCTTTTTAACGCAAACTATTCGAATTTTTCGACTGACGTTACATTTTTTTTTTTTATTATTATTATATATCTAAAATGGTAAAAAAAAAAATAATGTACAACTGCCGTTGTACTCTTCGTTAAAAAAAAAAAATAAATAAATAAAATTCTGTTTAATCGAATATTATGTATATATATATATACGAGACATTTTATACAGAAATATTAAAATCTCCCGTAACCTTAAGCCTCAAAAAAAAAATGTTAGTTTTTTTTTTGTAAACTCGTTTTTTTCGTATTGATCGAATTCCACGAGTTCCGCCGGCGACATTTGTAAAATATAATTCTAAATATAGTGGTTTTATGATATCAAGACGATTTAAATGTCCAATAGTGACTATGACGACGCTCAGCGATCAAAACGAAAATAACGATATCGAATGAATTCGACTATAATAATATTATTAGTATTGTTTTATTAGAACAAGTAATTTTCGCGAAAAACAACAACACCGCGTCAAAGATACACGGTTTTTTCTCCTTTTTATTTACGAATTATTATAAATTGTAGTCCGTAAAGTCGCCAACGCGATGAGAAAAATGTATATATATTACTGTGTGTGTGTGTACGTTCGATGGGCGGCGTAAGTCGAGTATTTCTCTGGTCTGCAGATGATTAAAACTTAAAAAAAAATCTCTTAAGGAAAACTCAAGACAACCTCGTACTGTACGTACGAGGTTGTCTCCATACGAGAGGTCCGTAAACGAATTTTAGGCATGACGTTACAGGTGATTACGATACATTTCTTTTTTAAACCATGTCTTTGGAGTTTATTGATTTACAAAGCTGCAGTATATTATATTAAAAAAAAAAAGTATAATATACAATAATAACGTTAAACCGTTCAATTTCTTTTTTATTCGAAGTACGCTATATATATATATCCACAGTCACAATTGCGAGAAGTTTTTTTTTATTTATTTATTTTTCATGAAAAATAATTATATTAGTAGTAGTGTATGTAAAAAAATAAAATAAATATATTTTATACTATTCAATGATTAAAATATAACCACTATAGGTCGATCATTACGTTGGAAACAGGAGATTTCTGTTTCGTGCGTGTGTGTGTGTGTAAGACAAAGACAGAAATGCCAATCCCCTTAATAAGAGACTTAAGAACTTTGTAAAAAAACGCAGTTATCCAGTACCGCGGATTTAAACGAGACCATAATATTGAACTAGGCGCTAAAACTATAAGTACTGACTTAAGTCAAATTTAAACTGCTCCTCGTCCGGACGGATTCGCTTCGGCCAATGTAACAACGTATTCGAAATTGCGTATATAAAGGGGAGGGGGTAGGGCATTCTGGGCCCCTATTTCAATCATTTCAATGGGTATTTCATATAATGAAATGTAATAAATAATTACCGAGAGCATTTTGATTCTGTATACCGGGCAATCATAAGCGCGTAAAACTATGCCACGTCTTATGGTTGTTACCTTTACTGGTAAACGATTTAAAAGTCAGATCTCATTGACTGTACGAGCTCACGTGATTTGTAATTATAACTGATTATAACGACCTAGTTCGCGGCGAACGTGCGCACACACTCCGGGGGCGGAGGGCTGCGCAGTTACAGTAAAATAATGATTTGGCCTCGTTTTTGATTGTACAAATAAGTTGTGCTACGCCGATTCGGAAGATCTCGTTTTTCGCGCACTACTTCTGTTGTAACCGTTCAAATGCCTATCGGGTTCGAACGGTTTCCATTTCGAATCTCCCATTTTCTAACTGCTAGATCGAGCCGTGTTCGAAATTATGAGGTCACTTACCCTGGCACCACAAGTTCAAATTATGAACTTAAAAAATATGTCACGAATTAGTAAGTAATTCGTAATTTTTTGTAACCACAAATCCGGAATTTGTAACTTATTTTTTACCTATGAAAAACAGTTTTTTATTTCCGGGTGCCAGGGTAAGCCATACCCTGGCACCCGGTTTTTTAATAATTGTCTCAGAAACTTCAAACCTGTGTCAAAAGCTAGAGTATAATTCGTAATTTTTCGTAACCACAAATCCGGAATTTGTAACTTATTTTTTACCTATGAAAAACAGTTTTTTATTTCCGGGTGCCAGGGTAAGCCATACCCTGGCACCCGGTTTTTTAATAATTGTCTCAGAAACTTCAAACCTGTGTCAAAAGCTAGAGTATAATTCGTAATTTTTCGTAACCACAAATCCGGAATTTGTAACTTATTTTTTACCTATGAAAAACAGTTTTTTATTTCCGGGTGCCAGAGTAAGCCATACCCTGGCACCCGGTTTTTTAATAATTGTCTCAGAAACTTCAAACCTGTGTCAAAAGCTAGAGTATAATTCGTAATTTTTCGTAACCACAAATCCGGAATTTGTAACTTATTTTTTACCTATGAAAAACAGTTTTTTATTTCCGGGTGCCAAAGTAAGCCATACCCTGGCACCCGGTTTTTGAATAATTGTCTCAGAAACTTCAAACCTGTGTCAGAAGCTAGAGTATAATTCGTAATTTTTCGTAACCACAAATTCGGAATTTGTAACTTATTTTTTACCTATGAAAAACAGTTTTTTATTTCCGGGTGCCAGAGTAAGCCATACCCTGGCACCCGGTTTTTTAATAATTGTCTCAGAAACTTCAAACCTGTGTCAAAAGCTAGAGTATAATTCGTAATTTTTCGTAACCACAAATCCGGAATTTGTAACTTATTTTTTACCTATGAAAAACAGTTTTTTATTTCCGGGTGCCAGGGTAAGCTATACCCTGGCACCCGGTTTTTTAATAATTGTCTCAGAAACTTCAAACCTGTGTCAAAAGCTAGAGTATAATTCGTAATTTTTCGTAACCACAAATCCGGAATTTGTAACTTATTTTTTACCTATGAAAAACAGTTTTTTATTTCCGGGTGCCAAAGTAAGCCATACCCTTTTTATTTACCATTGATAAACCTATATGTGGAATATTATTTAAAATATATAATAAGTACGTATATCGTTGATTATTAAAGGTAAATAAATAAATAAATAAAAATACATTTAGCTGTATTTACCTTGTCCATTTGATGTAATAATGTCAGATTTATATAACAAAATTATGGCATCTAACACGGTAGGGTCGACGTTTGGAATCCTTCCACTCATCTTAAAACTTTAGAATAATATATTATACGAGTATAATAGAAATATACACACAAAATAAAAATTGTTTACAAAAGTTTCTCCGTTGAATGATCATAAACGACTAATAATATTATTGAAATATACATACTTATTTTCAAGTCACGACCAATAATTATACCTGTATTTAATAATCAGGCCAAAACACGGGAATATTCCAAAAATAAACAAATAAAAGATTGACAATAATAGGTGTCCCGCATAAGAATATTTCCGGTTGATATACAGTACATGCCAACCAAAAATCGGAAGTAAATATAGATTTAATGATATTTACAGATTAAATATTAATCAAATAAGTTTAATAAATAATATAACAGGTGCATGTAACTATGTTTATAGTGAATATAATTAAATAAAAATATAGAGAAAATTGTTTTAATGTATATTTAATTATTTAATTATTATCAAATATAAAATCATATATATATGTATAATAATAAGTTACAAATTCCGGAATTGTGGTTACGAAAAATTACGAATTATACTCTAGCTTCTGACACAGGTTTGAAGTTTCTGAGACAATTATTAAAAAACCGGGTGCCAGGGTATGGCTTACTCTGGCACCCGGAAATAAAAAACTGTTTTTCATAGGTAAAAAATAAGTTACAAATTCCGAATTTGTGGTTACGAAAAATTACGAATTATACTCTAGCTTCTGACACAGGTTTGAAGTTTCTGAGACAATTATTCAAAAACCGGGTGCCAGGGTATGGCTTACTTTGGCACCCGGAAATAAAAAACTGTTTTTCATAGGTAAAAAATAAGTTACAAATTCCGGATTTGTGGTTACGAAAAATTACGAATTATACTCTAGCTTTTGACACAGGTTTGAAGTTTCTGAGACAATTATTAAAAAACCGGGTGCCAGGGTATGGCTTACCCTGGCACCCGGAAATAAAAAACTGTTTTTCATAGGTAAAAAATAAGTTACAAATTCCGGATTTGTGGTTACGAAAAATTACGAATTATACTCTAGCTTCTGACACAGGTTTGAAGTTTCTGAGACAATTATTAAAAAACCGGGTGCCAGGGTATGGCTTACCCTGGCACCCGGAAATAAAAAACTGTTTTTTATAGGTAAAAAATAAGTTACAAATTCCGGATTTGTGGTTACGAAAAATTACGAATTATACTCTAGCTTCTGACACAGGTTTGAAGTTTCTGAGACAATTATTAAAAAACCGGGTGCCAGGGTATGGCTTACTTTGGCACCCGGAAATAAAAAACTGTTTTTCATAGGTAAAAAATAAGTTACAAATTCCGGATTTGTGGTTACGAAAAATTACGAATTATACTCTAGCTTTTGACACAGGTTTGAAGTTTCTGAGACAATTATTAAAAAACCGGGTGCCAGGGTATGGCTTACCCTGGCACCCGGAAATAAAAAACTGTTTTTCATAGGTAAAAAATAAGTTACAAATTCCGGATTTGTGGTTACGAAAAATTACGAATTACTTACTAATTCGTGACATATTTTTTAAGTTCATAATTTGAACTTGTGGTGCCAGGGTAAGTGACCTGAAATTATGGTTTATTTTTATTTGAGATAACGAGAGTCGAGCCCGCGAATAGCAGCGTTTCCTCCGCGTCGGTGATAACCGGGGAACGTCCGGGCTTCAATGTCGCGGACTCTGTGGACAGCGTGCTTTTCGTTATTACTACGAATCGGGCGATTTGTTAGGAAAAACTTTACGCGCATTTTTTTTTTTTTTTTAGTTATAGACATTTATATTATTTACACGTAGACCAGACACACTCTTAACATATAATAGAATTAGCCCCGTAGTGAAAATAATTCCTTTTCGACTGTAATAATAATAATAATCTCGTAATGGGTTTAAACTCGGTGCTGATTTGAAAACAAAAACACCCGGTCGTCATCTGCTGCTGGGGGACCTCGCAATTATTGTTTCATACGAGACGTGAACACACACACACGCTGCCGCGTACCAGTGCACGGGATAAGTACACTCGGCAGCATCGTCGCGCGCAGTCGTCCTAGCGCGCGCGCCTCACGTTGATTGGGCTCGTTCCCAAGCGGTCAACGTCGGCGTGTACGCACACACGTTATATTCGCCGTAGACGATTGTCGTAATTTATTTATATATATATATACGGCTCGCGCATAGGTCGGAAAAGAATATAAGAAATACACGTATTATACGCGCGCACATGATCGCAATGTTTAATTCCGTCATTTGCATCCGGAGCCGGGGACGGACGTCAATCACAAGACTTCACAGAGAGTCCTCCGGTCGCGGTCGTCTTACGCCCGGCGTATATTATTATTATTATTGTGCGCGAGTCGCATACACGAAGTCGGTCTTCTCGTGCGGAGACGACGTTTCACGTCTCCTCCTCCACCCCTCATTGCGGTAGTCTTCCTCCGGCTCTCTCAATCAATCCGTTTATACCGAAAATGTACTTCGTGTACACGCGGCGAGTCCTGCGCGTATCAATTCAACGCGCGCTACGCGGTGGTAATAAATCAGCTCGAAATCGATTCGAGAATTACGATTTTATACGCGCAACGATGTATTTTATCGTATAAGAAGAAGAAGAAGAAGAAGAAGAAAAAGAAATAAAACGCGTACCAGCGCGAATCCGTCTCGTTTACGAACGAAATGAAAACGAAACGCATCGTCGAAGTCGACGGATAATCGATTGGCCGAAAACGTGCGGTACCCGTGTAATAAGAACCCGTCGGGCGCATGTTTTTTTGGACATTCCGTAACACCGCGGTTAAGCGAGAGCGCCGGAGAGAGAGAGAGAGAGAGAGAGAGCGACGTTAGACGAGATCAGCGAAACCACGACGTCTTTTGCGCGAAAAATGGACGGGGGAAAAAAACGGTATAAACGTCGTTTGGGCTTAAAACAAAAATTCAATAAAACGCTTTATTCCGCTACCACTTCGCGTAACGTTCAAAAACCGTACGCGTTTGAATTCGATTGTACGTATTCTTGAAATATTCGGAACGTAAATTACTCGGGTGTCAAGGGGGGAATGCACGAAGAAGAACGGCACAACAACGACAATGCTCGTCCACTGATTTATCGTGAATGATCCAGAACACCCGTTCAACTTCGGTATGCCGCGATTGAATGTTCTGTTTTGCCCGCGCTTTATCGTCGGCGTGCGGTGCGTCGTCACTCGCACTCGCATTATCTCGTTGCGCGCTAATCACTACTAATAGAGCGTGTTGAGTCCGCTTAAAAACACTCTAAAATTACTCCTTTTATGATTTAAATAGTTCGGGGAATCCAATAATTGCCATTGTACACACGAACAGCCGAACATCCGAAGACCGTTTTTTATAGTGCAAAGTCACACGTTCGATGTAAACTCCAAGAGTTTGTTTTTTAGTTTTCGCGCACGCCGCGTAACAAAAAAAAAAAAACAACTGAACGAAATTAATTGTTTTCTCCAGATTTTTTTTTTTTTTTTTTGGGGAGGAGGTTGTTTCGAATTACGCGCTGGTAAATTGTATGCCGAGAAAAATCGAGTTTCGAATAGAGTACGCGGACTAGAACGTATGACGTCCGAGCGTAGGATATTATGGAAAATGCGTTGTACGCGGGAAAAAATACAAAAATCGTACGATTAAAAAACAGTCACGTTCCGCTCGGATAAGAAACAAAACAAAAAAAAAAAAAGAAAAAAAAAAGTGATTTTTCCGAAGAAGGAAAACCGCTCCTCTCTCCGCGGAGCCGTTGAATTAGTAATAAAAAAATCCTTCCGAATAACGTACTCCGCAGGGCCGCGTTTAATTACGATGGCACCACCGGTACGCGCGGCTCAGGGGAGACATTACGCGATATAAATTATACGCGATCGCGGAGCAGGAGAAACTGAGGATAAAAAAGAGTGCCCGAAAGGATATTTTCGCGTCGTCTGTTGCGGCAGCAGCAGCAGCCAGCAGCCAGCAGCAGCACCGGGTTGGTGAGCCGAAGGACAACCCATCGCGACCGCGGCAACCACCCGCGGTAGTAATTAAAACACAAAACGAAAACTAAACTAAAAAAAAAACAAACGCGCGTTTACAAAGGACCCGCGCGCACATTAATTGCGCGCGCCCGCTCGTCGTTTTTTTTCTTCTTTTTAATTAATACGAGACGAGGGTCTCGAAGCGCCGCCTACTCTCTGACCGAACGGGCACGGGTTATACTACTTTTCGCTCTCTCTCTCTCTCTCTCTCTCTCTCTCTCTCGCGCACGCGCAAACGTTCGTTCGTTCTCGCTCCGTTCGTTTATTATTTATTTATTAATCTTTTTCTTTTTTTGTCTCCCTATTTTCTTCGTTAACGCGGCACCGAGAGAATTCGACTGCGCGCCGCTGAAACACACGTGCGCAGAATAGCGCGTTCGGCGAATTTTCGACAAAAAAAAAAAAAAAAAATGATAAAATTTTAACGACGGGACTAACGCAAAAGCGAACGTTTTGTTTTCTTTTTTTCTCTCGATCGCCGTATAAAAAAAAAAAAGAAAAAAATTAAGAAGAAAAATGCAGCGAACCGCGCGAGATACCGGGGGACCGTCGCTCTGCAAGTGAATTGCCCTGAAGCGATGAACATTTCGGAGCGTGTTTTTTTTATCACTTTTTTAATTTCAAAAGCGATCGCGTTGCGTTCGACGAAACGATTCTGCGAGCGGAGCTTCGGTATAATACTTCGGGTATTCGACAAAAACTAAACCTTTTTTTTTATATATATTTATATATATATATATACGAATTACGCGTATCTCAATACTTGTAATCGCTACGAATGGTCTCCAAATTTTTTTACTCACTCTTACCTTAATATAAAGTATAATGTAATTTGACGGACATATCAAGTTTCTAGAAACCAATAAGAGTTTTTATGCGATTTTTCGGTGGTTTTCTTCCGCACGCGCTTGTAAAACGTATTGAGAAAATCGAAAAATATCCTCTCTAAAGTACCGATTGAATGCCGAATTAGTTACCGAAAACAAGACATAAATACTCTTTCTGGTAGAATTTCTCGGATACACACGTAGAGGAAAAAAGCACATCGTTTTAAAACCAGTGCGTTCCTCGCTCACCTCAGAATCTCAAAACGACGACGGGATAATGCGCTAAAATGTATATATATATATATAGAAGATCAGTGGACCAATCAGTCGATTTACGAAAAGATACGACACGACACTGAAAAAACGTAAGACAAAATTCAAAATCGAATACGATTTTTCCGCAATGACCGTACGTGACGTAAGTGAAATTTGTCTACGAAGACTTACTAATAAAATTAATTTTTTTTTTTATACTCGTGGAATTGTAAAGTTTACGGATTTATATCACTTTCAATGGCGCGTGTATACGCAGCGTGTGAAAACGCGATGTTCGTCGAAACGCATGTTATTGAGTTCAATGACGGTTCGGTTAGATTCGGTTTACAATACGAAAAATGAATGACCAGTAGAAGAGCCACCGGGGGTATTGTGGATGACATTCGCTTAAGCGAATTGCTCAGATAAAGATTTTGGAGTTTTGTTATTTACTATAAATTTGAATGGAATCTCGCATTGCGTTCGATAAAACGATTCTGAGCGGGGTGACACACGTCGGTTTTAATTACTCCTTGGATGTGATTTTTTTTTTTGTATGTCCGTTATAATCTGTATGGTTTTGTTAGTTCTACAGATTAAAAAATTGGTCCGCCCGCTTTTTCGTTCTCTTCTATCGCTGGTATTCAAATAATCGTTGTTTATATTCCTATGTTTCGTAATCGTACCGTTCGTTCTTGAATCAGTCTGAATCATGTCTGTAGTGTTCATTTCAACAATTTCTATTTTACGTGCTGTATAATACACATAAAATAGACTATAAGTTTTATGATGTTTGTTGGAGAATTTGCGAAAAACGTATTAAAAATCTGGATTTTTTGTTTACAATTTTGTCGGGGAAAAAAATCAAAAAAATCCAAAGTAGGTATCGATTTAATATATTTGTGTGTTAACGGAGAAAACAAAATCTCGCGACGTCAAAACGGATTCTTTCGCGTCGCTCTGTGGTTTACGAAACAAATCGATTAAATTTAATTTTCTAACGATTTTTTCGACGAGAAATACAAAACAAAAAAAAAAAAAAAAAAACAAAAAAAGGCATTTCCAAATAGATTTCATTATAACGGTACATTCGATCGTATACCAGATTGATTCTAAAATTACGTCAGATTTTTCCGACGGTCCAAATAGGACAATATTACACGAAAATACGTGTTACTCTGCAGGGCTTTACCGTGTTTTTAAGGCAAAAACGATGACGTATTTTTTATATACCAAAATAAATAAATAAATCCGATGTGTTTTGTTTTTTATATGCCGACGTTTGAGCGTACGGTTTAATAAAATTAAAAAAAAAAAAAAACGAAACGAATAGTTTATAATTTACTGTTTATTCAATTTCAAAACCAAAAGATAAAAACAGTGTACGCGTATAATAATCTCCGTCGTTTCCATTATACGACGACGCGGTCGAAAAGAAAACTAGAAATCTCAGCTAATGCTATACCAACGTGCTTTGATGTCCGTTCGTATGTATACGTATGCATTATAAAACGCAATTGAATATATTATCTTGTTAGTCGGTAGTAAGATTTCGCGATTATTACACATAATATTTAATAATGGACTGAATTATTCGCGAACCAGAGAGCACTCGCATTAATGTTAATAAATATTCGTTCGTTGAACAAACGTGTCCGACGAGTGTATGCAAATGGAACTTTCAGATCTCCGTATCTCAATCGCTACAGTCGTTTCGCGATTTTTCCAAAAATTCATTGGACATTTTCGTTCGTGACGTTTCCAAAATACTATTTGTACTTATGACATGTGCGAAACTCTCTGCCCCGGAATCTATAAAATATGCGCGTATGTGTTTGAACGAATATTCAAAAGAACGTATAATACGAGAAATCATTGTTCACTCAAGCGATACATATTATGTAGGACGCGTTTACAAACGTTTTCGTCGCCTAATTATTCATTTTTTGGTGTTGGGTTGGTTTCGGTCTCTTCGGGCCCGTGTATAACTCATATACTGTACTGAGTACGCTGTGCATTCGGGGTCCTTAATCCAGTCCGAGTGACTCTCGTAGAATTTTCCGCCAGCATTTCGCCAGTCTTCCAAGTGTCTTTCTTCTGCTTTACGCTTGCCTAGAATAACAGCAATCGTTCACTGTCGTTCACTGTTACTAACAGGTAGTTTCTGATTTGAATTCCACACAAGCGCTACTTGCCGATTCGTTATCGAAACGTCTGTTCTGGCGTACAAAATTATCGCGCAATCTCCCGCGTATTCGTGCGCGTAAATATTTCGGTATTGAATTCTCGTTTTTTCCTTATAAATAAAATTCACGCGTACGTACACGTTTTTCGATCATTTTTCGCCGTTGATTTATCGCAAACGTCCCCGGACGCGGTTACGCGTCGTCGAGTAAAATCCAGCTGCTATTCAGTCCGTTTCGGGAGCAGAATAATCGCGACGACGACTACACTCCTACGTCGTGTACCACGTTAAATAATAATAATAATAATAATAATAATAATGGTTTATACGATCTCCGATATACTTATAAGTATGTAATGACGTATGGCGATGCCGCCGGTGTGCACGTATACAAACACGCGCAGCAATAATATAATGTCCGTCTGTTAATAGAAGTCTTCTTGACCGTCGGCCGGCCGTTGACGAGACCGCATTCCTTGGGTCCCGCGCGCCGGACGACATGTGCGTGGATTTATTGTCCGAGAGTTAATCGACCGGTACCACCGCCAATGGGAAATAAATAAATATAATAAACAAAAAAAAAAATAAATAAATAAATAAATATAATAAAAACCGGAGGAGGAGGAGGAGGGTAAAAAAAAAGGGAACAATTATCCTAATTCAGTATATATATATATATATAATAAATAAGAATTGTATGACTATTTTATAGACGTGTATTTAACGCGCGCCACGTAAAATATGGCCATTGTTCGGAAACTGGACTCGCACTCACGTTTTTAAACGTGCCGCAGCCACGGAGACGATAATGACATTTGTGCGTCGTCCTAATATAGTAGTAGTATACGCGTAACTGCGGGAAGTAACTTATATCTCTTATATTATACGAGTATAGTCGCTGAAATTCACTTGACTCGAGGGGTTAAATTTTTTCTTTTTTTCTTACCCCGTCGACTTATCTATCGCAATCACTGGACGTCGCGATTTCGTATACTTTACAATATAACCGTAGACGACAACGAATACACCGATTGATCTAACTCGACTAACTGTCAAAAGCGCATCAGGTAGCGGTCCGTTTTTCAAAGAAGAGAGAAGGCGACGTCGCCATTACAACGGTTCTCTTGTTCGCACGTCGATTATCATATTATCGCGTTGTGGCGATTTAGGCGCACGAGAAACGGTGACTTGATAATGGATTAAAACGATAATTCACCTCATATAATTCGTATAAAACACGATCGGAAGCGATGGTGTTTATTATTATTTCACTAACGCGACGAGTTTTCGGACGTTTTAAACGTTTCGAAAACAAAAGCATGAAAAAATATAAAGAGAAGGAAAAAAAAAATCCGTACGATTGTACGATTCGTTAAAAATTATTCGAAATTTACGAATTTATTGGAACGAAATTTTTTTTTGTTTTTTTTTTCTTTTACACTGTACAAGTCGTACAAATCGAGTGTATCGTCGGCCACATTTATACACACTATAGGGGAATACTACTACGACACCCGACGGAGTTTGTTCGGCCCAGAGTCTAAAAATGTTTGTTTTCTCGGTAAGAATTTGCAAGCACGGTACATTTCAAATTCGTCAACGAAAATTAACGTCTCGACAGTAATTTATTTAAAACAAGAATTCTAGAAACCGACTGTAAATTAAAACGTTATATATACGTACACACACACACACAAATCGTTATTTTCATTTCAATAATTTTTTTTTTTTTTAGAAATTCGTTTGATTACACTGGTTAACAGAAAATTTTTTTTAAACGTTGTCACCGATGTTTTTTTTATAATAAATATCGATTCATTCGATATTACTAAAGAAAACTAGTCTCATCGTATTGGCTCATATTCTTGATATAATAATAAATATCTAGAAAATCCCAAAATAATAAAATAAATAATATTTCTGTCGTATCGCGCGTAGTTGCGAATTCGTATTTAATAATATTACCGAACGTTTTCGGCTAGGTATATTTATAGTCGTAATATTAGTGCTATAAGTCCGTGCATTTTATTTACAGAAATTTCTTTACGAAGATACGGGGTAAACAGTTCCTCCTAATGTATTCTGCTAAATTTGTAGGGGGGCTGGACAGTGTTCGAACGGAGATCAAAGAAAAAACGTTATTAGTTTTGTAAAGCAAACATATTATGTTTATTTAGGAATAACGTTTGGAGATCAAGATTAAGAGGACCGGGCTCCGCACAAAATATGTACTTGTGTAGAATGCACAAGAACAGTGGAGAGACGGACAAAGAAATAGTTGGAAATTCGGTGTACCGAAATGGTACGGAGAGAGCCATCAATGATGTTTGTTATTTTTGTGTGATGAACGTAAAAGCGTTTAATCGATACGTAAAAAGTAAATGGGAGTATATCCTGATCTGGAATCGGCCGGACGACCCGTATCGCACATCGATGATACCAGTAATACGCTCTTCCTGACGTCCCGTCATCGGATATTGAAGAAACGCATGGCTATTAAATAAATAGAATAAATAAAAATTTAGAAAATAAAAAAAAATAAAATAAATAAAAATAGAATAAATAAATAAAAAATTTATTAAATAAATAAAAATTGTACGAATTTTCTAGAAACTTACACAGACACAAATCAATATTCAACGAGTATTATATAAATAAAATAAAATTATACGTCTACGGAAAAACACGACTGGGGTAGATAATCACCAAAACGTACGAAATCGATTGCATTTAGGTAAAACAATTATTTTAATAATATACTCTTGTACACAGACACACGTCCGAATTCTTTTATATTTTTCGCCTCCGGTGTAATTGCGCATGAATTCCTTGTGCGTGCTCTCACTGAATTCGGGCGTTCAACGGTGCTCTTCGTAGTTCTTACGCGAGTCAAAGTTTCATCTCACAGTGATGGAACAAAAATTAGAAAATCATCGCATTCAATGCGCAGCATCACAAATCGACATCGGCAAACGAATATTATTATTATTTTATGATCGTTTATACGACGCACGTCGGTTTTAAGAGTCACAATTCCATTTGTATTTTTCTTGCAGACTTTCGACAGGACTATATAAATATATCCATTATCCGCCAGGGTCCTGGACCCGAAAGATTTATCGTCACGCGGTCGTTAAAGTCCCGGGGGCGAGAGAAAAGAAAACCACCTGTCGGCGGCAGAATTCACCGGTGACGCGCTGACGGCCGGTAGGGTAGTAGATAAAGAGACTCGGCGATTTACGTTTCCCCCCCGTACACGAACTCGCGCGCGTTTGTAAAAGATCTCCGCCGTACAACAACGACGACAGTAATAATAATTCTGGAGATCGTACGGAAAAATCGAACGGAAAAAAAGAAAATATATAAAAAATAATAATAATAATAATAAACAGTAAATAATATTATTGTATAACGCGTGTGTCCCCGCAGTAAGTAACACGATTGCGGCGACGCGGCGTCCGTCCGAGTAATTAGAAATCTCCAACCATCTGTACACCGGCTATTTCCTTCCGCGTTTCTACTTTTTTTCTCTGTTTCCCCTCGTTCGATTTGTACACTTCTCATCATCGCTTGTACGAGAACACGAAAACGCACAGACCAGAATAGCGTATTGGGCACGCACACGCGTCCGCGGGATATATTATATATATAATAATAATAACAACGAAATATTTCGTAATAATACTACGTAAAGAGACGGACACAGAGTAACGAGTGTTTTTATTGATATTATTGAAATCGCAGCAGGCCGCGTGTAAACGTATGAGAAAAAAAAATGGGCGAAAAAAATGAAAAAAATATTTTCGCTTTACGTTTTTTTTATTTCGACCGCACGAGTCTTACGAATATCACGAGTATACAAAATAGTAAAAATATACGAAAAAATCTCACGCGAGACCGTTTTTAAATTTAAATAAACGCGTTTAATATTTTGTTGTGTTTTTCTTTCCCCCCCCCTCCCGCCGCACTCGGATAATACTTCATTACAGAAGATATTCGTTAGTAAAAAAAAAAAAAATAAATATATTAAAAAAAAAAAACAAATATATATTTGTATTCCTAACGTCGAATCCTAAGCATTGCGTTTACGAAATTACCGTGTCGGCAGGCAATTTGAAACCGTTTTTGAACTCCGTACACAATACGGACGCGTTTAATATTTGTGCGTGTAAATCCGAATGGACAGCGCGGACCGATGCGAGATTTAAGTTTTGTAAATTTCCCACTCGATGATACGTCCACCGCATATTATAGTATTAAGAAAAAAAAAAAATTCGTCGAACCGTTCGAATTGCGTAGGATTGAGAGAGTCGAGATTCGTGTTAACTCGTTTACTCGTATGCGTTATACGTTTATGTGCGTGCCGTATAGTGTGAAATGCGTAACGTTCGAACAACACAAATCTCGAAACGCGCCGTAAAAAAAAAAATAATAATAATAAGTATTTATTTATTTTTTTTTACGTTATTGGTTGGTCCGCGTCATAACTCAGGTTTGCATTACCATTTCTCTCTCTCTTCTCTAAACCAAAACTACTAAAGTCATTAGAACACACACACACACACACACACATATAGCGTCGTTGTTATTAATCGTAAAAAAATATAAAAAATAAAATCTCCGCGCCGACGACAATAAAAACGGCACAAAGAACCAAAGAGCAGTAAAAAAAAAAAAAAAAAAAAGGATTAGTAAATGATGCGATCGTTTTCGTGCGCTTTAATTTCCGTAATACGAATTGTATGTGGGGATTTTTTTATGTCTGTTCATTTTTTATCTTTGTTCGTGTGAGGGCATTTTTTCGAATGTTAATACGTACATATACATTCGGGGTGACTAAAACACGGTCACCGCCGTTAGGCGGGGAGCGAAACGAAATTCTTCACGAAACAGTAAAATAATAATAATAAAAATAAATGATTTACAGTTTTAAAAAATAATAATAATAACTATCGAGAACGAGTTGAAATGATTACACACTACGAGACGATAAACCGTGGTGTTATTTATAAAAATACGCCGCGGTATTGTTATAACTTTCGTTGTACATGCGTACATACATATTTTATTTTTCTAGTCATTAATGTAAACGCGCGTTTTCAATATATTATTATATTCGTATTATGTATATACGCCGCGTCCGTACGAGACGCAATAAAATTTTAATATGTATTTTTTTTTTTTTTTCATAACGATTATAATAAAAGATTATGTTAGAATTTTAACGTACTGGTAATTAATATATTATATACATATATTTATTATATTCAATCGCGCGTTGTTATTATTATTATTTTTATTTACTAATATAATATAATGATATATGGGATTCATTATGTTTTTCACAGTGTTACGCGTTACAATTAACAACTCTCGCAACGAACGTAACGATCGTTATTATTATTATTATTATTATTTAATTATAAATTGTCCAATTAATATTACACGTTGTTTTGAATTTAATATTTTTCTAGATATATAACCGTATTATCTACTATGTAGCCTTCGAAGGACGAAAACGATTTTTATCGTAAGTACATTAACCTTATATTACATGTATAAAGATTATAATTTGCAACACCCGGTCGGCGGTGCGCGCGTTACTACGAACAAACGATCAATTCAATATAACGGTTTTGTTTTAATTAATATACAGCGTTGCTCATTAAAAACAATATCGATTAACACGTTATATAGAATTCGGGATAACACAATAATAAAACAGTATACGGCTAAAGGTCAGAGTTATACGGGTTTTTTTTTTTTATTTAAAATGTCAGTTTTATTCACTCACACACGAATTATAAAGAACTACGCAGCGAGAAAATACAAAACAAAAAAATTCTACTGTGTTTTCATCGATTAGAATTCAACTGAAAATCGTTCGTATCGCGGTTGTGTGATGGGAAATCGAGGGAAGGGGGTAGTTAAGTCTCCGAGATTTTGTTCGCGTGTCAATTACGTTCGAGAGAGAACAAAAATTGTACGAAAAATTCGTATATTTATACGTGTTAAGTTTAATTCATATTTTAAAAACGTAAATCGAATAGAAAGTTCAGTTTGGACTACACAAATACGTGTTATTGGCGCGCGCGGCAAACGGAACGACACTGTATTTTATTGTGATTTTCTAATGGTTTAGAATAAAAAAAAAGAATTATTTCCTACGTTCTCTGGAAAACGGATACTGTAACGCACCAGGAGCAAATCTCTGTTATTATATTATATTGGATATAATAATAACGCGAGATAAAGTGTATAACCGACACAAACAGGTTAGCGTGTTGTCGTATACGATTGATATTATCGCCGAATGATTTGTCGTCGTTACTACGTTTCAATTTCATATCGTAAAAGTAGAGAAAAAAATTACTTCGACTATAAAGTTTAATGGGTTTTATTCCACGTGTACACACTCGTATACAATATAAAATCTATTCGCCTGTTATTATAAATGTCATATAAATATTTTATATTTAATCTATTTGTACGCGCGAGAACGTACATATTATTATTATTATTATTATTATTATTATTATTATTATTATTATTATTATTATTATTATTGTTATTATTATTGTTGTTGTTATTCTCGTTATATGCGAGACGATTCGCTTTCGGCCACTTTGTCGAACGTTTTTTTTTTTTTTTTTTTTTGTAATTTAAACAGCATAATATACTGTGCAATAATATAATATATTATTATATAGAAGAAAAAAAAATGACTATATTGTTAATCTATCTGAAAACGAACGGGTATAGAAAATATATTTATTGTACGCGATATTATTACATATTATTAACGCGTCACGATTGCACGTCACATTTACACGTTTATAAAAAACTCTGTTTTCAGATCTACGACCGTTTTCCGCGCGCAAAAAAAAAACTATTCGTCTACGCACCTATTTTCAATATAGATTTTTTTTTTTTTTTTTTATCAACGATTTTGTTTTCGAAATCTCACTGTCCGTTCGATCTCAATACACAGAGTCTACAGATGGATGAAATGATTTTTATTTGTTGTCGAAATCGCGGAATATGCGCATGCGTTAGGCTCAATACGACAACGACAAACAATAAAACAAAAAAAAAAAACCCCGCGCAGACGGCAACTACAAAAAAAAAAAAAAAAAGAATCCGAACTATCTTTATTCTAACTATCTTTTATTTTTTTGTAGTTCGGATTCTTTTTTTCTTCTTCTTTAAATCACCAAATAACGAAATTATTATTCTTTCGGTTTCGGTCGTTTTCAAACGGTCAGAAATAAATAAATCTTCAACGCCAAACTCCCATGAGCATATTTATTATTCAATATATGTATGCGGTCGTATAACAGATACGCTAAAACGTTATTCGAAATTAATAATTTTACTTTTTTATATTAATACGGCGAATTATATATATAAAATAGAAAACGATAATTCGAGGTGATACACCGTGACGTTTGGAGTTTCATTTGAGAGTAGCGTATAAACGACAATTAACAGTTTCACCGTTTACAATAATAATCGTTTGCGTTGACTAAACGAAAATGATGAGTCCGTACGGCGGAATTCGCGTTCGTATTCATTCGTTCGGCTATAATAAATCGGTTAGATCGTTATTAACAACGGGTACATTATTCCGGGAATCCGCGGTATTCGATATTTCGCGACGTCTAGTTCTGTGTGTTTTATATACGAAAGAATTCACTTCGGGTGAAGTCAATCGATTCACGGACCGAAACCGTGTAACACGATGTTTCTGTTCGTTTACCATCCGTCCGTACGCATAGCGGCACGTAAAAATGTCTTCTTCGTTTGATACTCGAATTCGACACGACAAAGAAAAAACCGAGAACAAAACTGTCCGAGAACCGCACGATTTGCGAAACAACCATCGGCATTACGCCGGGCGGATCTCCGATCTCCGCCGCGCGTTAGGTTAGGCGTGTTACTACGCTCAATCCGATCCTCTCCTCGGCGCGTAGGAGCTTTTGACGATAAATGTCGACTTTTTACGTTTTCTTTTATTTTTTACATCATCGAAACGGGGTTTTTGAATAATTAATCTCGCCGTAAACAACGACGAATTGAGCGTAATTATACACACGCCGGTTACGATGTCAAACCCCTTCCACACGCGTCATTTCGCCCGTCGCGTATCGGTTTTTACCGTATAATACCCCGTATCGTCCACACCGCGTATTCCTTTCTCCACCATCACAAGCTATCGAACAGCACACTCAACCCCCGCCAATAATAATAATAATAATCGAACGAGTAGTCGTCCTGCAGCAATTATTATCATACGCGCGTATTAAATAGCGTATTATTATTATTGTTATTATTATTATTATTATTATTATTATTATTATTATTATCGTATATAAATACCGCGTAGCGCATTGCTGACCGGCCCGCGCGTTCCGGTTTCAGGATCGATACACAGCGCGAGGCGACGATAGATACGTACACACGCCGGGCATGAGCGACAGGAATATAATAAATTATTATTATTATTATTATTATTTTCAAAATGGAACTGGCTAATTATAATCACGCGATACCACCAACAGTCCGCATCGTCTGGAAACCAATATGGCTAAAATGTTTTATAGCCTCTTCTTCGCCGCCGTGTTGTAGTGCAATTGTTGTTATTCGCACGACACTGTTCCGACGCGCAGTATTACGCGCTCGGCGGCGTGGGCGAGAAATTACTCAACGGAGGTTATTAATTTAATAAATTCGACACGATCGCATAAACCCGTGGCCCGGCGGCCACACTTTGAATATGTCGATAGTGCACGACAGACCGTCTCAAACCATATAGAAACACGCATTTCATACGGAAAATTCGACAAAAACGAAAATTTCAAACGCGTATTCCAGGGGAGAGGGAGAAAAATCCCGTATTTCTCAATTTTTTTTTTTATGTATTTTCGCCGGTATTTAACTCGGATATCGAAAACGATAGTACTATTAACGTAAATATTTAAGAAAATATTCAATTCGACGACACACACACACACGTCGGGCAAAAAAAAAACATTTATTTCGCAAAACAAATTGAAAACGTAATTTTTTTTTTTTGCTTTTATTATTGTTCTACTATATTATTTGCGGTTCAATAATAATAATAATAATAATAATAATAATAATAATAATAATAATAATAATAATAATAATAATAATAATAATAATAATAATAATAATAATAATAATAATAATAATAATAATAATAATAATAATAATAATAATAATAATAATAATAATAATAATAATAATAATAATAATAATAATAATAATAATAATAATAATAATAATAATAATAATAACAACAATAATAATAATGTCACCACCGGTTCCCATCAGATGTTTCATCATAAAAAAATATTTTCACGTGTAACGTAATATTGAATAATTCGTTTTTCTTCTTTAACAGACAACTTTAAAAATACGACACTTGCTGTTATCGCCGTACAGGGACGAATTATTACCGTTATTATATATATCAAGTATAATAATATTATATTCTGTCGACGACATATTGCACACGTAATAAAACGCAAACGAGGACATTCCACGTGATTTACAATGACAAAACACAAAACAAAATCATTGGTCTAGGACGACCTGTACAACCATTACACAGAGTAATTTTTGCTATTCTCACTTAATTCGTCTGGTTGCCTTACTTATTCGTATCATACGTTTTTACGACGAGTATATGATATACGGAATATTTTATTGAAACTGTTTTTTTTTTTTTTTTTATATATTTTATAAATAATTGAAAAACAAACCAAAGCGATTCGAACGCGAGTTTTCTATGTTTTTTTTTTAAAATAACATATTTTATATATTAAAAAAAAAAACCTATTTGTTAATACGTAACTACTCGTATACTAATAGGTATTTTATTTGCGATTCGACTTTAACTACCTATATGAGACAAACAGAAATCGAATTAAATAAATATTTTCCAAAGAGCCGGAGGAATTTACTAACAAAGTAATAATATGTATTTTGTTTTTAAAATCGAAAATTTAGAAAAAAAAAAAAATTGCGATATTTTAAATAGATTCTATTACAAACGGATTGTGTAATGAACACGATGTTTACGCGTTTGAGAACACGGTAAAACCGTAACGTCAATGGGAAAAAGCGTTGTAAAGAGGAACATAAATACGCATTTCGAATCGCGCGGAATTTATAGTGGAAATATTTTGTTGGATAAAAGCGTGCAGATGACGACCTATGTAGGGGAGACGAGAAGACGGGCAAAAATAAAACACTCTCCCGAAACGATTTCACAGTTCGGTACGAGAGTTTTCGATCGTTCTTTTTTTTATCTATTTTTTCTAACCAAGCACGGGGGGAAGATGGGGGCACGTGGTGAGAGTTCGTTATTTAATGGCCGAGGAAAAACAAATATCTCGTTAGCGATTCTCCGGGAAAATATTCTCTCTACGCGAGTGGCGCGCCGCGGTAATTGCGACGGAAAAAGAAACGCACTTCGGGGGGAGGGAAATACACAGATTCTGTGTTTTCTCTATGGAAATGCAAATACCCGCGCATATATTGTACCGAGGAGCTGAGGCGATTATTATTTTATATTATAATATTATGACAAATTCCGCCCATACGGATTCTGTACACGGGAATGTTCACACAAAAATAATTATTATCTGTAAACCGAGAGGATCGCTCGTTATTTTTTACTTTACCAACGTTTGTACCACGCCGAACGTGTACAATACACCGCTCGTACCGATTTCGTTCTTTTTCTGTTTTTCACGGTTTAAACCGAAGAAAACGGTTGTGCACCGAACACGGTCCACACTCGTGGACGGAGAAGCTGTGCTCTGTCGTAAGCGGTTATGACGGAGTGTTCAAACAAGCCGGCGACGATCGCGATATTTCATTAGAAAACGATTTCAGACGCGTTCTACATTTTGCGATATTCAGAGACGGCAGGCGTTAGTGCGACATTTGCATGCGCGGTCGTAAATTATGTACACAAACCATCAACACTTTTCGTAAGATGAGATTTAATATTTTTCCATATTAGCAAATAAAATATAATATTATCAGTGTATCGGATATTATTGAACTTCAAAATGTTAACGATATTTATTTTAGAAGTCGTGTTTTATTAATTGTGGTTATTGGAATAGATTAAAAATTGGTGACAGGTGGTGGTGATATGAAACGCACGCTGTTCCATAATACATATCAGAACCAATTGGACAGAAAGTCCTAGCAAAAGACGATGCAGACTATTATTATTTAATAATAATAATAATAATATTATTATTATTATTATTATTATTATTATTATTATTATTATTATTATTATTATTATTATTATTATTATTATTATTATTATTATTATTATTATTATTATTATTATTATTATTATTATTATTATTATTATTATTATTATTATTATTATTATTATTATTATTATTATTATTATCTACTCGAGTATTCGGTATTTTCGATTGTTTACAATAAAACCGAGATGTTCGAAAAGTACGAAACGTCGCGTTTTTCTCAGCTCTCGATTAATAACTGTTTTGAATACGAAAAACGGGTAAATATCCCTCGTTTTATAAAAGGTATTTTTCAAATAAGAATAATTTGATTTGTTCCAATTCTTTTTATAACACCCTTTATACAATAACGAGTACAATAGAGAACGTTTCGATCAAATCGCTGCAGCAAGCATTAGCGTGAAACTATATAATTTTTCAAGTTCATTTTATCGACACTTCAAGAATCGTTATAATTTATCTACGGTGCTGTGCAGAATATAAGTGTTTATAATAAACTTGACCGTTGTTTCGCACCACTCGACAGTACACTTAACCAACGCTCTCTCCCCTGATTTTTCACATATCGTTCACGTTCTCAAATATATTTATACGCATATCGTCGAGCACCCGAGCAGTAGGGTCAAACCTGTCCATTGCATATTGTCACGCGTATTATGCGTATGATGTACTGATTTTTATTAAAATATAAGATACATATTAACGATGAAATCGTTAAAATAAAATTATAAATTTCAACTATAACTTCAATTATAAATTTCAATTAAAATTTTCAATCTTCTTGTCTGTACAACACGTAGCACTCATTCGCACATCCAATATAGTTTTGAAATTTAATGGCAGATCTCTAAAAAACTTATCCTTAGTCTAGATAATGTTGATCTAGCGATTTCAATTCGACATTTCATCACTTTCGAGTTATCCCTGTTACTGCTAAACGCGTCATTACTTTAAATGTTTTTGCATTTTTCTCGCGAACGCGACGATATTCTGTGATCTCTCAAAGATTTTCTCCCGCTCCGCGTGTTGAGTCGCGTCACACATTCGTTATGCGCCGCCTTCAGTATTTCGCACGTCGTTTGAATTCGTTATGAACGCACACAAAACACAGTGTTGTGGTTTGTAATTGAACTCGGCGGTAGCGGTGCACATTTCATTTGCCGTTTTTTTCCGTCCGAATTAAATTTTTTGTGAAAAAAATAACAAAACCGTACACATAGTCAAACGCTGTAAACACGAATCGAGGTGGAAAAAAAAATAAATTCGAGTAATAATAATACAACGAGAAGTTTTTTTTTGCCGTCGTCGCCGTACACGCATAAAACAAATAATAATAATAATAATAATGTTTTTTATGAAACACACACGCGGTGGCGAAGCGCAAGAAATTATTATTAAACGATACGATCGGGCAGAAAAATAATGACTGCTGTGGACTGAAGAAACAACAAAATCGAGCGCGTTCGATTCGTTTTGGGACTCTTGTTATTTATTCACGGTTTAGTGACATTGTGTTTGTATAACGTGTGTAATAAGAGTAGAGTACGACGAGGTGTTACATACCATATCGTTTTTTATTTTGCAGATTTTCCGCCGACGGCTTTGTGTGTTGTTAAATATCTGGTTGTTTTTTCTTCGAGTGTACGCGTATACATTCGACGAGTTACGACGCGAAGCTGTGTGACACTACTATTATGTTATGGCACGTATTACTAAAACATTTTCAACAAATCGTAATTGGACTTGTAGAATTTGGTAAAATACTTTTAAAAAGTATTTGATATACATATTGAACCTTACACGGAAAATGTAACTTTACAATTCATATATATATATATATATATATTTAAATTCCAATATTGATGAGCTGTTCGCGTGTACCGCGTTTATGACATATAGAGCTATTTAAAAGTACCATAAAAATAAGTGATTTTAAACTCCGACTGCCGATTGCAAAAAAAAAAAAATAAATAAATTGTTTTGAAAATCCTTAGTCACAATTGTCTCTTTTTATCCACAGGGATATGTCTCATTCTATTCCAAAAATTTTCTTCGACACCGAGAATGTAACCATGATGACGTCATGAACGAATCAATGTCGTTTTATAATAATAGTGACAGTTTAACAGTTTATATACGGTATATGAACTGTTAACTGAGAACCGTTGTAGTTCGATTTAAGTGTTTCGGTTCAAATTTTAATTCAATATGTAAAAAAAAATATTTTATAGTTCTAAGAGTCAGTGCTTCCGACACTGAACCGTGATGAATATGTGTGATCGTACCGACGGAAATTAAACGGTACACTGAGCGATCCGACGATTCGGACCGCTATTTATATGCGTTTTGCTGTTACCCCCTCCATATTGTGTCGTAGCGCTATCTGGTGACTATTTTCGTTTCCTATTTTATCGCGGTCGACTGACGTTTGCTATATTCATTAATAATAATAATAATAATATTATCATTTCGCGTATTTCAATGAAATAAAATAATGTAATGATTCATCTTTTTTCGCTGTACATTCGTTACACGTTTAATCGTTTACTTTACATTTTTTACTATTTTATTAACTTTTACTGATTTACTCACATCCACACGTTTCTGTCGACCGACCGTGTTTACTACCGTCAGCTAAACGCTAAACGCTCGATCACTACTGATGATCAGCGCGTACCATATTATGATTTAATAAGGCGTCTGCACCTAAAATGCTACGCGGATTAATAGCTACAATACATATCCCCGTGTACCGACGTGTCTGCGTGCTATATAAATACTTTAATTTTTTTTTTTTTCCATTTCAAATGTTCCGAGACAAAGCGTCGATTAACAAAATGTTTTTACATGGCTTTCGCCCTCAAGATTTTAACTATTTACAAAAGTCTTATAGATTCGATGCCGTAAAAGCGATATGAGGTATTAGGATTTAATACACGAATATATTAATTATTATTGTTTTAATCGCCAAGATGATTTATCGTCGCTTTTATACACTATTGTGAAGATATTTAGCCGAGTTCCGCTTTAAAATCCACAACAACGCGCGGCTCGGTACTTTTTTTTTTTGGACACGGAAATGTCTTAGTACTGAGGGTCGGTAAAAAATTTGCGTCACGCAAACCTCGTACGGAAGTGACGTCGCTAAGTAACGGAACCGTTGCTAAGCAACGTTAGAGCAGAGTTAATGCGTAAAACGCGTAAACGTAAACGTCCGATTCTATGACGACTGAGTTCAGTAACCACAAGACACGTACATCCGTGTACCGATGTATCCGCATAAAGTGTAAAGACATACTTTGATTTTTTTTTTTTGTCGTTTCTTTACTCTTTATAAAAGATTTCGCTAACGGCCGCACATTCTATCGCGAGGCGTTTTGTATTAATAATAATAATAATAATATAGTTCCACACGATTCCGTTGTTTATACGCTCGTTACAACTGCGACGATATCGCGCGCGTCCCGTCTCCTCCCAGCAGCAACGACGTCAGTCGCACCTCGCGCGCGCGCACACGGTAGCGGCGGCGGCGTCTTATTAAAATTCCGCGCGCCACTACTACTATTACTACGGCAGAAACGGGATCAGCGGACCGCAAAGGACCAAACCGAAAGTAGGGGGGAAGCTGCGCGCGTACGTACAATCATTGTTGTCTGTGCGGTCCGATTATAATATACCGGCGGCACGAGATACGAGTCCGAGGATACAAATTATGCGTATATTATTTATACGCGCTGCTGTAACCGTCGCCCCGCAGCATCCGACACTTGGGGCCGCCGCATTATAAACGTCGGCGGCGAAACCGCCGGTTGGGTTGCGTGTGTGTGTGGAGTCACAACGGCCGAGGCGGCGGCACAGACTTTATAAATCATTGTGACGATAAAAATCGTTGGAGTCGTGGTACAGCGCGGCGGCGAGCGGGCGGTTCATATCAATAAAAATATCAAAAAAAAAAGAAATTATCGCGTTCATATGAAGACGCTGTGCGTAGTGCCGGCACATCGTTTGTGGCCGTTTTTCGCGACCGCTAATTAAACGTGAATGGAATTTTATTTTTTAAATTACCGTTTCGATTGACCGCCGGGGTTCGGTAACAATTCGCGAACAACGTTTTGCGACGCCAAAAGTAAAGAGAGAGAGAGAGAGAGAGAGAAACGTTTTATACAACGATAATAATTAAAAAAGTAGCCAGCCGCGGCGGAGTGCTGCGAATGTCGTTTGAGTGAATTGTTCGGATAATGATTTCGAGGTAACGATGAGTCGCGTTGCGTTCGACAAAACGATTTCGCGGGCGGCGTAATGTTTTGAGTATACAACAAAAACTTACACTTTTCATGAATTGTATACCCGAAAACCCGTAATTGCTACGAATGAATCCAAAATTAAAAAAAAAAAGAAGTTTTTGAAAATTCGTTTTCCCTTTACACAATATAAAACAGTTGCATGTCTGATGAATATTTCTATTCCCACGTTAGTTCCGGAATAACGATAATCGATTTCGACAAAATCGCGTTTTTCGTACGCTTGAAAAAAGTATTGAGGAAATCGAAAAAATGACCTTTGTAAAAACCAAATAGATGCGATTCGATACCGGAAAATAGTGCTACACGTGAAGGAACGGAGTAATCGTTCTGGTAGAATTTTTAGGCGTACAGACATAAAACTAAAAAAAAAAACGAGTCATTGTAAAATCAAAACATAAAAAAAATCTCAAATAAAAAGAGAAAAAAATGACCGTTTTTTTCATGATATAATAATAATTACTTAATTTACATTATTAAAGTTTATTATTTACGGTTTTATGTTTTGTTCTCAGGATAAATAATATTCTCGTACGAATCGCGGGTGCACTGGACATGTCAATTCAACTTTGTGATCAATAAATAAAGAGTTTAACATCAGAATATAAAAGAACAATTTTTCGCTTGAAGTTTCAGAGAATACATTTATTTACACATAAAACAATTAGGTGTGTTGGGAAAAATCACTCGAGAACGTTAAAAATGTCGAACGTTTCCCGCGTTCAATTCGGGATGGGACTTTACTTAACCCTAGCGAAATTTCATAATTTTTAATATTTTAACACTTTTATTCTAGAGATTTATTTCTCGTACATGGTCTCTAGACGTCTCACGACGTCCGGCAATGTTCATCTCTCATATATACTACGTGTTATAGAAATAACCGCTGCGAGGCAAATACGTATATTACGCAATAAACGTCGGTAAGATTTTTTTAAAGTTTTCTTTACAGTTAAAAATTATAGGCGTTTGTTGGTATTTTTAATGTTTTTCGATACCGCAAGGAAGTAATTTGGATTAAATTTGATCATTTGATGATTCATTCGTTTCACTTGTCTCAAGGGGTTTTGGAAAGTTACCAAATAGGGTAGTTTTATTGTTTTTCTCAATTAAATTCAAACCCTATATAATATTCGGCATACAAATGTATGGGAATCATTTACGAAATGTTTGAATAATAATATTATTATAGTACAGGGGTTCTCAAAATTTTAAAGTCCATGTCCCCTTTTATACTCGTGTATTACTTTCTCTCTATTAGATTTTAGTATAGTGTACGGTGACTGGTGATAAAGTTTACACACTACAGTGGGGGGGTTATTGTACATCGGAAATGTTACAAAAAGATTCTTTTGACTACGGTCCGATTTTCAAGTATAAGAAAGGAATTTCAATTTATGTGTCTTTTTTCTCGAAAAAAAAAACCATAATTTTTTTCCTCTAATTGGCCAAATCACTTGAACTATTGGTCCTATCGCAAATTGAAAAGCTCGTGAGATTTTCTTCAAGAAAACGTACCAAGCAAGGTTGCCATATCATTTTCGCAAGCACGAGCATAATCCTGAAATTAAAAAATTCGAGAAAATGTCTGAATTAAAAAAAAAAAAATAATAATAATAAATGATTTTAATCTAATGATTTTTTTTTGCACTAAAGTAAGGACAACTGGATTTATCCGCACTTTCTTTTCGTTATAAACGAATCGCGCAATATATACGTACAGCCGATGTATTATTTTCTAATTTATAATTTCCGCGTGAAATCTTTTCGAATCTACTGTAATTATCGCACGTGTGTGTAACAGTTTAAAATAAATCTTCGCGCGTATGAAATATAAATAATTTAAGTTTGAAGTTTGAAAGTTTTTTGCGCGTAAATCGAAAAATAATATAAAAGTGTCTCTCGCGTCATACATATATTTATTTATTATATTACATTTTACAATGATCGAACGGACAAGAAAATAAAAACGCGTGTACAATTCTCTACGTACTATACAATAATAATAATAAAAAAATAATAGAAAGTTTACTAATCACGCACACTACGCATCTGCTACATTATACATTGTACAGTTTAATTCCCCCGTACACACCACGCGTGTATCTGATCATAAACTGTCGTCATCCGCGATTGGTACACAAAACGTCGATTCATTTTTTTTTTTTTTTTTGTAAAAACTTCCGAGACGGCCACGCAGCAGCTCGCAATTAGAACGTTTTTTATTATTATTATGTTTTCGATTTCCCATTATTGTCGGCGGCGGCGTATGATATAGAAGAAGAAGAAAAAAAATTATAAAACGAGATTCCGAAGCGTCATCGTCCTCCGCCGCTCGCTGTACCACCGCGGTGGATATAATAATAATAATAATAATAATAATAATAACTATCCGTACTAAATCGTACTAAATCCAAAAAATAAAATAAATAAACGACTACGACGATAATAATAATAGTAATAATAGTAATAATAATAATAATAATAATAATAACGCGGACATATAAGAGCGAGGAGAGAGAGAGAAGTGAAAAAAAATTACTTTATTATTATATTGTCGTCATCGTCGTCGCGGTTCTCGCGCCAGCAATCTATTCCGAGCGAACGCCGCGGGACGAACGCGCGCGGTGGTGGCACCACACGAACACGGCGGAGATGCTGGGAAAAATATTGTAATAACGCGTCTCGAAACTAACGTGAAAACACACCTATTTTATTTGAATAGCAACGACCGTTTATAACAAGCTCACAACGCACACGTACGATGTGCGCATTTATTACGGATTTTTTTCCCCCTTCGGAATTCATAAGAGGAAAGCGAAAATATCACTGTGGGTGTCGATACCGTGTTAACGCGCGCGCAAGGCGTTTATTTTTTTTCTATTAAAAAAAAATAAATAAAAATCGTGTTCGGGATATTTACCGAAAAAAAAATAAACCAAAACCGCTTCGCCGCGTTACCATCTTTGGAACGCAATCGTTCGTAGCGTGGGGGATCAATGTGCAAATGACATATTATTATCACGTTTCGTTGTTTCACGGATATTTAACGTGCGTATATGGTTGGTGAAAAAAAATAAACCGATTCGCGGTAACGTTCCACTCGACGTTAACGTCAGTTTTAATAGAATAAATAATAGTAATAAAAATGATTTTTTTTCTCTTCTTTTCTTAAAACACCGGGACATTTAGCGAATTATTTATTATTATTATTATTATTATTTGAAAACGTTTTGTCCGGGAATTTTAATTTCAAAAACCATTTGAAACACAATATTATTATTATTATTACTGTACATATAAACGGCGTAAATATATATATATAATTTTTTTTAAAGTGTATCGACTATTTATCGACTACGAATAAAACCGGGTAGAACACAATGTTAAATTATTATAGCACTGCACACTAGTTTAGAAATTTATATTTATAGGAAAAAAACAGAATAATTTCCGTATTCCGGTACAGTTTAATATCAAAACACTTGACGAATTTCCAATGAAAGAAATTCCAAAATTATCCAAACTCGGTTTTGGTAAAACTTAGTTTTCCGCGTTTTCAATCAATTGTATATATGTATATAGGGACGAGGAAGAAAAAAAAACGCGCACATCGGAACGTTTATAGAAATAATAGTTATATGAGCCCGGAATCGCTATTTTCAAAAAAAAAAAACAATATAAATTCGTCACTAACACATTTTTATAACGAAAAAATACGCGTGTATTTTTGTAGCGCGATCGAAATGAATTAATCGCAGAATGGATTACTGAATTTATACGCGAATGAAATATAAGCGATTTAAATCGTCGGTAAGAAAAGAAAAACTAATTCGAATTCCATTTCGTAAAAAAAATTAGGCACGTAAAATAATAATAATAATAATAATAATAATAATTCGTGCAAAACGCGCGGGTCGTGTAGAGAGACCACCAGCTCACGGCAACCATACGGAACGTTAAATCGATAATTTACGATTTTATAACGAATGTTTGAAAGAAAGAAAAGAAAAGATAATTACGTTAATAAAACAGTGATTAAAGGACTTTCGTTTTATTAATATGAATTACGCACAAAATCCTTTTGTAATCTTTATTTGTTTTTTTTTTTTATTTATATAATTGTTGCACGCCGCCGATTACACTTACGCGTGCTCCCGGTGGAAGCTGGTTAATAGTATAAAATATCGCGAATAACGTTGCGATTTTTCGGCAAACCAGTGAAATTCCCTCGCGAACCGGCCTGCAGTGGTCCACGGGGATCGCGACTGGTTGCTGGCTGCGGGACGAATTAAAAAAAACCGCTCGTTATCGTCGTGACACGCGAGCGAAACAACAACGATGTGTTGGAAACGGATTTTCATCCGGATTTTTCACGGATCGGACGTGTAAAACGGAGAGATAATAATAATAATAATATCCGCGACGTTCAAAAGGAACAACAACACACTTGGCAGAAAGCTCTAGTATAATCGATTCGTAATCTATGTATATATAAACGATTCTGGACTCGTACCGCAAATCGAAAAAAAAAAACTCGTTTCTTCACAATTTTTCGTTTTTCTTCATTTTTAACAGGCCATACATTCGATATGTTACCCACGAGGGCGTTTAAACCGAACTCGTTCGGTCGAATTTCCACGTGAAACTCGTGTCGTAAAAAGCGTATGATAAAAAAGAAAAACCTGCAGACGCCCCGTCGAGCGTTACGTACGGTGTCCGCGACATTATTATTCTATTCTAATCGTCCGACAACGAATTAAACGCGAATAATAATAATAGAAAAAAAATCAAAGCTCATATGATTTATGGATCCGCGGAAAGACATTTCGTACGCGAGAACGTTACCGCGACGGATTGTGAATTCGTCTCGTACGATTAAATAGTAAATAATATCAGTAGCCCGTAAAATCAAAAATGTTTTTTTTTTCAATCTAACGCGTGATTACAACAACACACCATCGCCTCCTACTATTACTACTACTGCCACTGTTGTTGGACGCTTTGTCTCAACAACACAACCATAAAATATACACAACATACGGTGAAAAGCGCGTTGTTGTGTATTATGCGCGTTATTATTATTATTATTATTATTATTATTATTATTACGTAGAGAAATATATGTTTTTTTTTTTTTATAGAATCGATCGAACAATGAGAAACAAGTAACACACACACACGCGCGCGCGCGCGCGCGGTATGTGTTTTTTAACCAGTAGCACGAACGCCAACGGGCGCAATTAGCCGGCGGTGGCCGACGAGTATTACTACTACAACTACTACTATTATATACGTGTGCGGCGTGTATACACCGTGCACGGGTGACGGGCTAACGAGATATCTCCAGAGGAGACGTAGTGTTTTTTTTATTTTATTTTTTATAATACGACGGCGTGTCGACTCGCACACTATATTATAACGGGCGCGCGTATCGTATATATATATATATATATACCACACGATGACACACCGCGGCGAACGCGTTTTATAATACGGAGAGGTGCTCGACGCGTGTATAGGTGAATATAATATCACGCGTGTATAGATATTACACACACACACACACACAATGAGAATATATTTTATACGTGTAATAGAACGCGAGAGAAGGAGTAGGAGATGAAGAAGCTGCTGCGAGGCGGCTGTACCGCGCGCGCGCGCGTTCGCGTTCGCGTTGAACCGGCGGCGGCCGTTGGCTTATTCCCCGTACGTCTCAAGGACTCCGCGTGTGTGCGCGCGCGCGCGTTCATAGACCGTGAAAGGTTTAAAAGAAAAAAAAAAGTATTCCCCGCCAGTAAAAATCTCGCGGCAATAACAACAGCGACTATTATTATTATTATTATTATTATTATATATTCATACGCGGTACAGGGTGCTGCGGCGGATTTTCATACGAACGTTTCGCGCGCGCAAATGAAATATTATTATTCGAGAAAAGGACGACGACGAATACCGTGTAGAGAAAATGATTGTCGCGCGTAAATCTTGACTGGTTTCGGAATTTCTGTACAAAAGCCGCGGCGTACGATTCATCGGCCGCAAAACCGACAGAGAGTCGTGAAATTCCGGTACGATCTCACTGCAATCGTTACACGTTTTTCACGTGATTTAAAACGTTTTATTTTGAAAAAAAAAAAAATTCTCATTGTACGCGGTGCAGGACGACAAATCACGAGCTTTACACATATTATTATCGAGCGACAAACGAGTTGGTTTCAACGATCTTTAATCCGTTATTAAATTTGTTTTACCGCACACCCTGTATATACGAGTATAATATAGTATAATATTATATATAAGTATACGAGAGCACGGTAGCGATTTACACTCTCCTCTCTCGTCCCGTTGATGATAACACATTTTTACCGCGGAGATTTTTTTTTCTTTCTTCAATATGGTACGTATAAGTAATGAATGAAATCTACGCGACGAAACGAGAAACACTGCAAGACGAACGGCAGACTGCTATATTATTATTATTGTTATTATTATTATTATTATATACGTATAAGTGTGTGTATATATATATATAATATCGCCACTGCGATAGTATTTCGATTCACAGGGCCCGGGCAATAATTAAGGCATTGTATAGTAATCATCAGGCCTCCGGTTGTTTAATGACCGCCGAACAGCAGCAGCAACACGTACACACATACACTTATATATATATATATATATATAGACAATGGATGGATGGTGCGGTACAGTCTCATGTGTGTCTACTGAAATATAAAGATCCCGAGCTACTGGCCAGGAAGCCGATTCCGAGCCGTCATCATCATTAATCAACCAAACCACTATATATATATACTATATCTGGCCCCGGTTTAATTTAATCAACTTTAATAACACATTTTCGAACCTACACACACACACGTAATATTATGGTCGCGCTCGCGATCGTACAGTACGTGTTAAAATACCGTCATACAAGTGTATGATGGAGTGTATGTGTGTATACGGTGTCGCGCACCGTATAAATTATGGCGAAGAGATCGGGATGAAATGGCGCGCAAGCACACGCGGCGCAACAATAAGGCGGCGTATCACTTTTATAGTCGCGTCGAGAAATCGAAAAAAAAATAATAATAATAATAACAACGAGCGAACGAGAAAAACGTACGTACCTAATAGGTAATGCAATCAGAAATGATTGAAGAAGAAACGGCACGGACGTATTATAGAGAAACGTACATTTGTCAAACATTCAGTGTTTAGAAAACCGCGTCGAAAATCATTTGTCTAAAAAAACACTGGAAGAATCAATTAAAGGACGTACGAGTCTTATACTAGTGTAGAACCGGTGCGGGGGACAGCTGCAATGATAGCATAGGAACGTAAGAGCTGATCGAAAACGTTTGAATCGTGGTGGTGATATTCGAGGATGTCAAAAATATGCCGGAGGGAAAGAGTAATCCGAAGATAATATCAGAAAGAAGGCTACTGTGGAAAAGTTCAGTTGAAAGACGAAAGCAGTAGATGGGTCACGTCACAATACGATACGAAGGATTGTTAAAAGTGATTGTGGAAGGTAGAGCTGAAGAGACGAACCACTGCGGAGGAAGACCACATTTTGAATACATCCGAGAAATAATAAAAGACCAACTGGGATGCGTCGCGTATGTGCAAATGAAATGGAAAGAGGATCATACAGAAAAGAGTGGAAAACGGCTGCAAACCAATTTACGGATTGACAACAACTGTTATTATATATATATAGAGAGAGAGACAGACAGCGAATACATTTTTTATATTCCATTTAACGAAGTAATTGACAATTTTACGAAACTATAGCAAATTCTACGGTAAAATCCTATCATTTAGGTATGAGAATGCGTTTTCTCTATTTAGATAAATTTCCGGAAAATTTCGTCAGTGAAGAACAAAGCGAAAGATTTCACCGGAATACGTCACTGTAGTGACGGCTGACTAGTGTTGCGACGCGAAGAGCTTCAGAACATATGAATTACAAAAGAAAATCGACTAAGCCGAGTATTTATTCGAATAGGCGAAGATATTCGTTAAAAGAATAATTTCATACTTTTCATTTTCATTCAAGAAACGATATTGTTTCTCGATTTCAGTTGGGTGGATGGCGAGTCCCCTGTAACGTGTTGGCAGATATTTACTATTTTTTTTTTTTCAAATTGTTTAAGTTCTTTTTAAGAGTAGTTTACTATCTGTGAACATTTACTATTACCGGAAAATGGGTATTACTTGTTGAAAATCGCAACATTATTTCAATATGTTCTCCTTCACGAAAAAAAAAAAATTGCTTACAGGAAAAAAAAAACATAATTGTAGGGATAAAACTGATAGGATTTATACGTTCGTTATAGTACGGTGCTCCTTTAGTTTTTTTTTTCGAGTTCGCTATAGTTGACTAATCGCATGTGGGGGGAGGGTACTTCGTCGGCGTATCGCGGCTTTTTTTCTTCTTTTCGGGACCTACTCATAAAGTGGTATCTCATGTGGCGAAAATCGCGCGTACTACTATTGAAAAAAAAAAAAACAAACTACACTTTATGCAAATACATCGGCGGTACATGGCGGACATGTCTTGTGGTTACTGAACTCAGTCGTCGTAGGATTATTGAACGTTTACGCGTTTTTCGCATTAGCTCTGCAATAACGTTGCTCGGGAAAGACACGCGATTGATAACGTCATTTTCGTAACAGTTTTGCCGTGAACGCAAATTTTTTTTTTTTTCCACTGACCCCCGGATCCAAGACATTTCCGCGGCAAAAAAAAAAATATATATATATATAAAACATGAAATTCTGGACGGAAAATACGCATGTTACTTTTAGCGCTTAAAGTGAAATATCGCGTCGTTTTGTTAACGACGGGGGATAATAATGATTCGAGTGGAGCACGTAAGGACGATTAAAAAAAGAAAAAAGACCGCGCGGCGGCGTCAAGGATGACGACGAGTAATTGAATTTATACCGGTGCGTTTGACGACGGGCTTTCTGACGTGTCGACCGCATTTTCTCACACACAATTCACCCACAAACCTCCGCATTACACCACACACGTGTAGAATCGATCCCGCCGCGGTAACTGCGTCAGATATTTTTCTCTATATAATAATAATAATAATAATAATTATTATTATTATTATTGTTATTATCGGAGACGGCCATTCGTTCCCTGCAATGGGCGCAGAATATATACACGCGGTCGGATTTCGATTTCCGACGGGAACGAACGCGGCGAGTCGAGGGGGGGACCGGAGACGGAGAATATTATAAACGGTACGAATTAATACAAATAAATAAAATAAACGTTTTTTTTTATATATATATATATATATAATCGTTTTTTATTGAAAAGTTGCGTGCGACGAGAACACACGCACGCGGATTTTATTGTATTTAGAGAAGTACGTTTTATAAATACGACAACAATGTCGTCGTGACCTTCGGACGGCGGCTAAACGGGCGAAAATTAAAAAAAAAAAAAATAAAAGAAACGGGCCTGGAGCTCGGGGGCATACAATGTATGTACTAACAGTACCGGTGGCAATGAAGAAAAGAACCGTTTTTTCTCTTTTATTTCGTTTATCTTATACACACTTTTTTCTCTCTCTCTCGTTTTCGAAGAATAATATCTCGACTCCGGACGAATCCCTTCGTGTTGCTGCGTATACCCTTTTTTTTTTTTTACGGCTTGTGTGTCATGGCGCGCGCGCGCGGTGTAAATGTGAATATTTATCCCCCGAAACGGCGGCGTATCACCGCGGGCGGAGTAATCAAAATGTCATTAGCAGCGAGATAACCCGGACCGACGACGGCGCGGCTTATTTTAAAACGCCACAGAGCGCGCGATTTACCGCCGCTCGCAACGCATTGTTATGCACTCGTCCCGTTCGAATCCGCTCGCGGGGGTGTTTTTATATGTGTTTATACTTTTACAGCCAACACCACCACCGTGTCTCTCTACTCCATTAAATGTACGAGTTTTGTGCGCGCGTGTTGTGTACGGCTCCGCGCAGGTGCGCGTAATGCGCACGTGAACGGGGGACGGGGGGGGGAATCGACGCCACGACGAGACGGCCGCGCGTTTTTGACGGTCGGACGACAGACGACGGCGCGGTACGGTTTTGCCGCGCGACACGCGGCCATTTACGGAATACGTTTTCGCCCGAACCTATACGCGATGGTGTGTTGTACACGAAGACAACGCGCGAGAATAACGGAAGAAATGCACGAATAACAAATAGAGGCGCGTCCGAGGGACGATACGTTACTACGAACGGGCGCGATAGTGCAGTGAAGTGTGGAGAGGAGGGATTATTAAACGATAGCCGACCAGACCGTTCCCCGTGCGTGCTCTGTCCATCGACTTGCACTGTTCCGACTGCTGTCGATAACCGCCGCTAACACGTGCTGTGTGTCGTTCATTGCGATCGAACAAACGTGCGTGTATTCGATAGAAATGCGTTAGGAACACAAAATGTACGGGAGTTGTCGACGAAAGACGAAGAATACGGTACAACGGCGGAATAGAACGAATTGTAGAAAACGAGAATAGAAACGCGAATGGATCGGGTCCGACGAGTAGACCGGATTCGACGAGACGAAAACTCACAAAACGCGGACGTATACCAGGGGCGTATTTACTTCATCCCCTAGGGGTGGGGGAGGGGGGCGAGTAGAAAAACGGCCCGTTGAATCTGTTGCCGACTTAGAATTATCGAAGAATTATAAGTTTTAAATAAAAAAATGTTTTATTTAGTTTTAGTTGTCAGTAGATATGGGTACATACACAAGTATCTAAGTGGGGGCGATCGCCCTTGTATACGCTCCTGGTGTATACGCGGGACTAGGGAAATGCGACTAAAACTAAAGGAAGCCCGGGGGGAGGGGGTTCCAATTACTGGCTGTACAAATCTGGAGCAATGAGCATTTCATCGAATGTGTGCGTGCACGCGGACAGTCGCGAAAATCATTCAAATCAAATTGTTACCGTTGACGAATAACGATGCTGCTTCAATCCGTCTACAAAACGTCAAACCGCGGAAGTTTTCATTTTTTGTTGTTGTTACAAAAGCGTTTTTTGACGATGCGGCGAAGGCCACCGTCCGACAAAACGTGACGAGGGTGTTGCGAAACGTTGCCGAAAAACGATTTTCGAATTATTTTGAAAATTAAATACAAATTTTCGCGCCACACAAATTTTTTTCTTTCTTGACGAAAAAAAAAAAAATTGACAGTCTTTCAAACCGTGTACGATTGAAATGTTTAAATCACGCGTTTCATTACCAAAAAAAAAAAAAAAAATTATATTTCATTAAAAAAAAGAAAAAAGTCACTGGACAACGTGTATGTAATAATATTAAATCAACCGAAATTGACATAAAAAAAAAAAAAAAAATACCTAGCCGACTCTCAAACGATTATTACACTACTCGGGGCATTATGAATATAATAATACGTCCGAGTCGTGTCCGTTTCTATTTAATTAATGGAAATACTTTCTATTTAAATAATTTATACGCGGAGGAACGACGCTACAGCCGTCGGGTTATTAAATTTTTTTGATAATTCGATACGAAATAAACTACGTCGGCGCGTTATTATTCACATCGTACCGTAACTCGTGCGTTGTACTCTCGTACGCGTCGTCAGATTAAATTAATTTTTTACCGCGCGACGTGTCGCAATTGCCAGTACACATAATATACGAATCGAAATTTCAATAATAGTGGCTTTCAAACGTACATAAACCACAAACGAATATTGTAAATATATTTTACAAATCAATAATAATAATAATAATGGCCTGTAGACATACACGTGAGAAAACCCGTTAATATAAATAATATAAGAGTTATGATTTCTACTTTTTCTCTCCTCTCCACCCCCATCCACCAAATCACCGCCGCCGAATACTTTTCATAGGTTTTTCAAATCCCATTCGAAAACGAAATCTATCGAGACCGCCGGAAACCTCTCCCCTCCCCCCCCATTGATTTCTTCCGGTCATGTGGTCTAACAGCAAGTCAGGGCAATGCGCCCGGGGAGGGCCTGAAATCGAAAGGTCTCGAAGGGCAATCGACAGTGTAAATGCCAAAAGCCCGTAAAAGACGCCACCTCAAATACGATTCAAGTTTTGTTCGAAATTCGTTAATCGATCACTCCCGGTGCTTGGAAACGTTTCCGTCTCCTATGGTATCCACATTTTTAGCACGACTAAGGCGATTCTACGATTGGAGAAATGGACTTCTTAAAACTCGTTTCACAATTAACTGACAATGTCGGCTCCGGGGACCCACCACAGTTACTTCGTTTTCGCTCGGCGACTCGGGGTCGTAGCGCGACGGACGTCAAGTAGCCCGGAGTTTTTCCGACTGCGCTAGTGTTCCAGAGATTTGCGCGTTCCGACGAACTCTTCGGCCGTTTTATCAGACCAGTATGTGGACGAGGGGCCCAGACTTCTTCATACGGCCCCCCATCCCCAAATATCCGCCAATCGTTGATTCCGGTGAAAAATCACAACAATCCGTAATCCGCACGACGCACAGCTGACACGGTGTTTATTATTATATTGAAATTCGAATTTTTACACCGACAAAACGAAAAAAAAATCGAATCCCCTTTCACACCACACCCGACCCACGGGGACGTGTGGGTGTGTATCCATTCGTTTATTTTTTTTTCCACACGGGCGTGTAATAATGAATATACGAATATCCCGTGTGTGTGTGTGTATACGGGCAGCGCGTCGTCACACGGCGCGTCCCCCGGTGACGGTGACACGACAGTCGCCGCGGCCGGGAGATACGCGAGGCGTACAAAACCGGATTAGAATTTTTTTGTCCCGATGGGGGGCGGGGGAAACGAGTTGGGCGACAGGAAAGGAGGAGGTAGGGGAGGAAACGAGTAAAAGGGGGAAAAAAAAAAACGTACGGAATACGCGCTCGTACGCGGTTTTTTTTTTTTGCGCTGGACGCGACGACGACTACGATGCGAGATCGGATTGACGGGCGCGTACGCGACATGTAATATGCATGAGCGACGACGACGGCAGACCGGTCGCAGCGGCGGCGAGCTTATAATTACGACGCGGACTGTGTGCGGGGGGGGGGACAAGAATGGGGGAGAGGGGGAAAATTCCCAATATATTATTTCCGACGACCAATCGGACGACGTACAGGCAGACCACCACCAATGGGGGGGGGGGGTGGTGTTGTATTTATGCGCGGACGACCGACCGGCGGTCCGTGCGACGCGAGTTGGTTATTATCGCGTGTACACAGTTATGATTAGTTATCGTTCATCAGAAGCGAACCGGACCTGTTGTATCGGGTTTTTTGCGAGTGGGAGAATTTTCCGACGGATTTCGGTACCCGCCAGTCTAGTGATGGGCGATTCTCGATAGTGGAATATTTTTACCAGTCTGCAGCAACAGGGTCGAGTCGAAATCAAATTTTACCACTTTTAAAGACAATAATTTAAGACCACCACATAAAATACAAAAAGGACTCGCCTCCGTCATTTTCTTCTTCTTCTTTTTTTATATATATATAGAAAATATCCCATTAGGCAAACGAGTATTATTTTTACAAAAAAAAAAAAAATATTAACAATCAACATATATACTATATATATATATAGAAACGAGAGGAATTAAAACAATTTACGACAATAGGGCATAGTATTTATCTCACTAATATTGTTGTAATGAACATCGTGTTGTATTGAACGTTTGTACGGTCATGTCATTGCAAATGAATTCGACGGATCGTCGAGAAATTCGATATAAAAACACTTTTGTCAGAAATGACAATAATGTCATGTAAAGCGATGTGATATGGCCGAGTCGATATTTTATTATCGTACGTTTTAACACACTGCGTAATATGTATAGCCCAGGTTTTTTAGCTGATGAATAAAAACATTTTTCTTCTCCTAATATACTTCGACAGAAGTCTCAATTTAAGGATCGTTTTGTGTCCGTTCGAAAGTACCGCTCTACGCGTACGCCGAGTTCGTCGCGGCACATTGAACCTAACCTAACCCGCGCAGGTTAATTCGCTAAACGTTCACACACACACACGCACACAAATTCGGTGAAAAATTATAAAACGGTGCGCGCTTATGTCTGTGTCTTAGTGTCTGTGCTCACGTGTGCTTAAATGTTTTTTAAAAAAAAAAAAAAGTTTAGCTCATTGTCGGTTTCGGAAGGGACTGGAGAATACTCGCGCGGCGGATTCATCTCCGTGAACAACGGGGTCGCTGATTGTTTTCTTCTTCTTTTTCACAACGTGCACACACTGGTACTCACCCGTTGATCGAAGTCTTCGTCATGAACGCGTTCAACACGGACGACACCAGCGATTGCCACACTTGCATCAGCAGTCTGTCGCTCTGTTCGGTCGAGTCGTCCAGGAACCGTTCGGTGTCCGCGTCCGCGTGCATCCGCACGAATTTCGAGAACACGTCGCCGTCGTTCAAGTCGCGTTTGTCCACCGAGTACCACTGCGGAAAACCGTAACAACAAGCGAATCATCGCGTCAGTCTACAATTACAAATGTCGCCGCCATAGAATTCAAATCGACCGGTACGACGCCGATGACTTTCGCGTTAATTAATAACGCCCTAGGCCAGTGGTGGGCAAACTTTTTTAATGGAGGGGGGGGCCACAAAGTTTAAGAAATTTTAGAGGAGGGCCAGAATTATAGAAAAAATGCATAAAAAACGGCCATATACTATCCATGTCGATGGACCCTCGGCGGGCCGGATTAAATACTTTCGCGGGCCGGAGTTGGCCCGCGCGCCGTACTTTGCCCATCACTGCCCTAGGCGATCCGTTTTCCTAGCTGAAAATGTGTTTTTCAATAACATACTACGAATCTAAAACCAACGAATTTTTATATCGCATTTTTTAGCGGTCAGGTTTTTTTTTTTATGGAATTTTTCCACATTCAAAAAATGTCATTATTATTATTATTTTATGTTTTCGTACTTTTAAGTAATTTTTTAAACTATTTTTCAATCATCGACGAGACGGAAAAATCACGAGTATACGCTGTTATCATTATTTTTTTCACTTAAAATATATAGAATTTTAGTTAAAACAAAAAAAAAAAAAAACAGCAAAAGTCGAGAAAACCCGCAAATAAGAAATATTAATACAATACAATTGTTTAATTAATAAAGTAAATAAATAGTTTTGGTAATTTAAAGAATTTTAAAGATTTTTTTTTTTTTTACCATATTTTTAAATTGTAAATCGAACGGCTTTTCTTGTAGGTCTCTAAAGCGTTTCTTGTACGCGTGTGCGTGTGTTTTTTTTTTAATGCCGTAAATGCTTTTTTTCTTTCTTTACCAACATCCGGGCTCTGCGTACGCGTGTACACAGCATACGCGTTTCTAAAACGTTTTAACAAACTAATCGGACGGTTTGTAAATAATTCGATTCACCTCGAACGCTGCATATTGTGTCATTCGTACGCGTTTTTATGTTCATTTCGAAAACAGAAAAACGTATATTTCGAAAAAAGAAGAAGAAAAAAAACGTATTTATATATTATAAAAATGAAAAAAAAAAAAAATACAATACCTAATCGTTATTATACCGCGCGCGAGCCCCGTACGATAATTACGAGTATATACGACGCGGTGTTTAGCGTTTCGTTTTTTTTTTTTGTTTTTTACCCTTCTTCGACGGAGAACTCGCACGGCGTGCCCATGCACACGGCCGCCACAAACCGATAAAAAATTTATAATAACATACGACCTGTGGACTTATATACGCGTATTATAATGGCGGGGACGACGACAAGCCATTTTTTTCTCTCCTCTATTCCACGACAACCGATCGTATATTATTATTATTATTATTATTATTATTATTATTATTATAATGCACGCGCATTTTTCATTGTGTAATCCATACTGTCACGCGTACGTCTACCGATTAATTAGACTCGCGTTGTGTAATTATGTTGTACACGAAACAACGACACATGGCGAATATAAGAGAACGCGTTAGCAGTAATATTACACGTACTTATACTTACGCAATAATTTTCTTTTTTTTTATACAATATATAATATAACGTTTATACGACGTGGCGTTTCGGCCATTCGCCGTGCCCGCTGTCTTTGTACGCCCCTCCAACAACACTGGTTTACACAAAAACGAACGGACGAAAAACCGGCCATACGCCGCGCACTATGGTGATAATATAATATAAATAATTGACTATTATCTTTTTTTTTTAACTTGTAAAACGTTAAGGGCGATTGGGAATCGAGTATTTTCTCTCTCTCTCTCTCTCTCTCGTGTTTTGCACATACGATTCATAAACGTTTCGTACCGATCGGACACGGTGTGATGCGATGATAAAGGATTCGGAAAACGCATTTTTTTTTTTTTGATCATAAGATCTTTAAAAACTGATTATTAGCAGTTTTCGAATTATTTTTCAAGGATATTTATGAAAAAAAAAAAATTTAAAAATATTGGAAATCCGTTCTATTAGTAAAATTCACGACGAATTCAAAAATCTGTTTTCAGAATCTTTATCGCATTACTAGATCGGTCGGTACGTTGAATGTACGAAACGTTTATTTAGGTTAACTGTACCGTCTCGTTGAAAGGGGTAGTGGGCATAGTAATAATATTATGCGCGAAGGTTACTATTTAATACAACGATCGATAGTATTTAAACATGTATTTTTTATCCGTACACACACGAGGCGTGTTCGAAAAAACATCCAGACGCAGAAAATGCTTACACAAAAAGAAAAAAACGTTTAACGTCATCCGTAATACACTAATGATGATTTCCTGTATTTTAATATAATCTACGATTGAAGTAAAACCTTAAACCATAAGTCGTTATGGTACAGTGCGCGCGCGCATTAAATTCTGTTTTAAAATTGTCAAAAACGCTGCCACGGAGACATTTGAACTGATTAAATTAGTTTTTGGGCGATGTTTCATTAGGTCGTTGTGTAAACTTTTGACCGGTTCAAACGTTTTAGCAGGAAATCGGATTTCCATTAAAGACGACTATCGTTCTGGGCGTCCGACGTCGAAAACAACAAATGCGATACCAACACCATTAGCTCTTGACGGAGAAATATAAAGAAGAAAAAAAAAAACTAGAAACGACCGACGATCGATTGTGTGAGAGAAGTGGCCAATGCGAAATTTAGCATATCAATCAATTGGTTCTATTGTCATTCGATTTTAACGGACGGAATTTGGTATGAAAAGGTTTGCGGCAAAGTTCGTGTGAAAAATTGTTAACTGTGCAGAGAATTGTAGTGTGTTTGGAATTCGAGTTTCTCACCATCCGAATTTTCATAAAATCGATTATTAAAAAAACACGGGTATATGGTCCCGAAATTAAAGTCAAATAATCGTAAAATGGAAGTCCGCAGCAAATTCACTTCTATCGCACTTCGACGACCCTCGAAAATAGTTAAAAAAAAAAAAAAAATTAATAAATAAACGCGCGAAAAATTTTAATTTTTTTCATTTATATTAATTTTTCCCGTTCGAGGTACAATAAAATTATTTGCGCAGAAAATTATTTCAAATTATGTTTTCTATAAACACGGCGAACTGTACAATTTTTCTTAATGAAACAAAATTATGTTTTAAACGATATTTAAATTTAATAACAGTCGAAATTATATATATATATATATCAGTAATACAATATAATGTACAATAACGATAAATTTTTGTTTTTTAAGTTTCCTTTTTACAATCGGACGATCATATTTTCTGCGCCCACTGCTGACGACTATAGTAAAACGAACTGCTCTCGTTCTTCATTCGCCGATTACAAACAGTTTATTATACACACGCGGTCTTCGATTAAATTGATTCTCCGTTCGGCCGTATCGTCAACAGCGTTTTGTCCTTTTTGATAACTGATGATATTTTCTATCCGAGTCGATGAAATTCATCGTCCGAAGTAAATAAATCCAAATAATTCGTTTGTGTATCATTTGAAAACGGAAAAATTCAACGTCATTACTAATGAATTTAGAAACGTCACAAGTGCGCGTAATAATACACATTTTATAATATTATATAAACACTAAATCTAAATCAATGCCGTTATACGTTTGTAAATTGCATTTAACATAATGTAATAAACCCAACTTAGCTTATTTATATATATATATATATATATATATATATATATATATATATATATATACAGTGTGTAAACGCTAATTGAAAACACTCAATATTTTTGCGTAGAGCAATGCAATTTGAATTCTGTTTTTTTAGAGGGAAGTTGTACTTAAAAATACACATTTTAATGGTCTCTGAACTAAAATCTGTTTATTATATTCGCGCATGCGCAATGCAACTTTTTTCTTAAATGGCAACCCCACTTCTGAGCACAAATTATTTTTTTCATATTTTTTTATGAATTTTAGTGGTTCAACCAACTTTATATGTCCAAAATTGATTGAATTACAGCAATCTAACGAAAAATATCGAAAATTTCGCGATTTTCATTTTTGTCCCCTATTACTCTGAAAAAAAACCGTCCTAGATACTTGAAAACTACCCCATCTAATTTATTAAAGTTTTATTTCATTTCGAACTACCCATTGTTAGGTCCATAATTAGCTGAGTTACGGATATTTCAATTTATTTGAAATTTTCCGCAAGAATTTGTAATAATTTTGCCGTTACATGGACATTTTTTAATTACAGAGGTTGATTCTGTCACTTTACCATTTATTTTATGTTCTACAATTGTTTTTTAACTTGTGAATGAATAGTGCGACACTGAAATGTCGATTTGTCATAATTTTACTTGAATAAATAGGATTAGGAAAGAAAAAAATGTAGGTATGTAATTTATGTATTTTACTTTACTTTTAACAGGTAATTAACAGTTTAATTGATAATAAACTTAACTCTAGTAACAATTTTATTTAATTATAATAACTTTATTTTAAAAACTGCTCAAATCGTTGTCCGTTGTGCTCAATACATGCTTCAGCACGCCGTATAAGTTCTTTATTAGTTGCAGCTGTAATTTGTGCTTCGGTCAGTTCGTTACATGCTTCTTTTATTCTATCTTTTAAATGTTGAAGATTTATAGGAGGATCGGCATACACAATAGTTTTTAAGTGACCCCATAAAAAGAAATCTAATGGAGTAAGATCAGGTGATCTTGGTGGCCACTCAATGGGTCCGTGCGTTCCTAGCCATCGATTTACAAATGTTTCGTTTAAATAATTTCGAACAATAATTGCATTGTGAGCTGGAGCGCCATCTTGTTGAAAAATTAGATTTTGTCTAATAGCTAACGGAATATCTTCAAACATCATTTGTAAATCATTTATTAGAAAATTATAATATTTTCTACCATTAAGTGTTCCATCATAAAAATATGGTCCCAACAGTTTACCACCAATTAAACCACACCAGACATTTGTTCCCCACACGGTTTGGTTGTTAGTTTCAAATGTGCAATGTGGATTTTGATCGTCCCAATAACGGTTATTTTGTTTATTAATAACACCATTATTGGTGAACTTAGATTCATCTGTCCATAATATCGAATTTAAAATAAATGGATTTTCGTCTAATCTGTCCACCAACCAAGCAACGAATGTAATTCTACGAACTGCATCACCCTCGCGCAAATGTTGAACTATATCAGGTCGATACGGATGCATTTTATACTTTTTTAAAACCTTATGAACCATAGTATGAGATATTCCAATTTCTTTACCAACGTGACGTGTAGATACTCGAGGATTTAATCTGACGTACGCTAATACTTGGTTCTCGACCTCTTCACCTAATGAATCACTTCGTCTTTGTTGTGGATTGTTACTTCTTTTTGAAAATGATCCCCAAATTCTAAGATTTTTTTCTAAGTTGAAAAAAAAACTGCAAGAAGGGTGTTCTCTATCTGGAGTAATTTATAAAAAAAAATTAATTTAGAAAATTCTCTAAATAAAAATAATAAATTTAACTAAGCATACCTGGGTAACGTTGAGCATAAGTTTGTGCTGTAAGACGTGAATTTTTACGGCACTCCCAATAAGTAAATAGCATATCAACTTTCTCCGAATGATTCATATTTAATATTGCTTTTTAGTCAAATTTTACAAAATGTTGTACAATATAAATGAACAGTGAGAAATATTGAACTATTTGCTTATTTCATTTATTTTCTTTAAATTAGTGTCAAAGCAAATACATTTTTGATATGAGGCCATTAAGATAAAGTTTATCCAAAAGATACTGTAGAAGGCCCGATAAAATTTAATGATCAATGTTAAAGATAATAATGAAACAAATTATTTAAGTTTCTGTTGCAAATTTTCAATAGTATAATTGTGAAAAGTAATATTGAATAGACATTTCAGTGTCGCACTATTCATTCACAAGTTCAAAAACAATTGTAGAACATAAAATAAATGGTAAAGTGACAGAATCAACCTCTGTAATTAAAAAATGTCCATGTAACGGCAAAATTATTACAAATTCTTGCGGAAAATTTCAAATAAATTGAAATATCCGTAACTCAGCTAATTATGGACCTAACAATGGGTAGTTCGAAATGAAATAAAACTTTAATAAATTAGATGGGGTAGTTTTCAAGTATCTAGGACGGTTTTTTTTCAGAGTAATAGGGGACAAAAATGAAAATCGCGAAATTTTCGATATTTTTCGTTAGATTGCTGTAATTCAATCAATTTTGGACATATAAAGTTGGTTGAACCACTAAAATTCATAAAAAAATATGAAAAAAAATAATTTGTGCTCAAAAGTGGGGGTTGCCATTTAAGAAAAAAAAGTTGCATTGCGCATGCGCGAATATAATAAACAGATTTAAGTTCAGAGACCATAAAAATGTGTATTATTAAGTACAACTTCCATCTAAAAAAACAGAATTCAAAATGCATTGCTCTACGCAAAAATATTGAGTGTTTTCAATTAGCGTTTACACACTGTATATATATATATATACGAAATATGAAGCGAAAAAAAAATTCAATAATACATATTACAATAGTTGCAAAAATGTTTGCGCGTATTCGCTATAAAGTTTACGAAATATTTAAAAAAAAAAAAATTGTGATTTATTTTCAATTTATTCGCTCTTTTTTTATAAAGATAGAAAATAAAAAAAAAATTATGAAAAAGTTAAAATCCTTTTAATACGCCTCGTCGTTTTCATCATTGAATTCGATGAAATCAAATAATTCGTTTAATAATTATTGTAATATATTTAGAAAAAAAAATCGAATATTTCGTATAAAATACACGCGAGTGTGGACAGTCAGTCGGTGGATAAAAATTTTATATTAAAATTCATTACGAGTACATGGCGTTGGATTAAGATTTATGATGACACTCTACATAATGCGGACGATACACACGTCGTTATCAATATTCAAGACGAAACTATAAGAACATATACAAATCTTACTCGTAATATATACACGCGTATATTAAACCGTTATAATGATACGCGATGTAAATATATAATTACACGAAATCGTTTTTTTTTTCTCTACACATTTACACGCGATGTACGTAGTACTATTAGAAAAAGAAAGAAAAAACTGAACAAAAATTAATTTCAATGTTTCTTAATTTCTTGCCTCCGTCGTCTTTTCCCCGCATTTCAAAAGTCAATACACACACACAGACGTATTACGGAAATCCAAACACGTCACACCAGCGACGTTTTTCAATATTTAACGCAGCATCATCAGGCGCGCGCGATGATGACTCGTGACAAATATAATATCGTACGCCCGAGATTATTATTATTATTATTATTATTATTATAACGTACACTTATATTTCTCGGTTTTAAGTCCTTTTCCCAACTATACGTTATGTACATGACGTATGGGAAATCATTTTTCAAATATTTACGATGATCGAGGGTGGGAGGGGGCCGACATGTCGTATAATATGTAATAAACCGTCCAGATGAATCACTCTCCTCCCTCATCCGTGCGAGGTAAACACATTTCCTAAAAATCGCTTCTAACGCGGAGGTTCTTCTTCATCGCTCCGCTCCGCTCGCGACGCTGCCTGGCCTTTATCCAAATACTATCTCGTCGGACGCCGCACGATCCGAATGTCACTTGAAGCGGATAAGGGTTAATCTGCACGATGTGTTGGTGGCGCGCACGTAAGGAGAGCAAAAGAATTTTTACGACGTCCATAAACCACCCGTCCGGACGGACAATAATACGTATAATACGAACGGCCCTCGATAATGTTATATAAAATAATATTAATAACCGCGTGTAATTTATTAGCGCGGATGATATTCTATGGGCGAACGTTTAAAAACGAGAATATAATAATAATAATAATAATAATAATAATAATAATAATAACGCAGTCGTTCATATTATATACGCGCTCGTGTATGGAAATCAATACCCGCGCGCCACTATTAAAAATATACGAATTAACAAACACAGAGTCGATAAAATAGAACGCTTTAATATTCAACGGTAATAATTATTGCGGTGAGGGGTACCGCCGGCGTCCCGGAATGGTTTACACGAAGAATTTTAAATCGCGTTTTTTTTTTAGAAATTATCGTCGTTACAGTTATATTATGGGCCGTTTCGTTTAGTGAAAAAAAAAATCGCTTCTTAACTTTATACGCTATGAATTTCGAAATACGACCGCGGTTTAAAACGTCGACGGTTATACGAAATGAATTTTTTTTTTTTTTTATGGACCAACTCTTTCGTTTCACCGAGACGGCGATTTTTAAGCGGTTTTCTTTTTTCATAAAATTATAACGTTATTCGTATACACCGCAATTTCTTCTGAAATTAATTTTATCGATATAACGCGCAGGGAACGGGGAATAAAGCGTGTCACGGTGATATCGCGTGTTTTTTTTTTATTATTATTATTATTATTATTATTTTACAGCCGCCAATTTTCGTTAACAGTTATTGATAAAATTAATTTTGCGTGCCACCGCGTTGTAAACGATTTGAAAAAATAAAATGCGGTAATAATCGCATTGGTTTTTCGGCGAATGAGCGAAAAAATAATAATATAAAATTGCTGAAAACCGTCGTGTTGTCATACGAAATAATCGATCTCGGGGATCTTTGCATATTTTTTACTTTTCTGGTTTCGGTTTGGATATTTAAAAACAAAAAAAAAAAAAAAAATCGAGTGTTTATGTTCCGATTCCGGTTAATACTGAGTTAATGTTGGGTTACAAAAACCATTGTAATTCTCTATTCCCGTCATATAAATCATACGATTTCGTGCAATATATTTTATTAAATATATATATAAAAACTTTATTTTTATTAAATAATCGATTAGCGATTATTATCAATTAATACCGATACTTTAGTGATACGTATGTTGGGTACGTAAAATATAAATGTTTTCTATTATCATACCGTATAGCACTATGTACACGTGTAAACATCAGTCGACAGTCAATAATTTGTATACACAAAAATAATACCAACACGCAATATTAAACGTTATACTTATACCCGGTCGTACGGGTCAGACGTCTATAAATTTATCATTTTAAAATAACCGTTTATTAACAATAAAATACGACGACGCTTTTCGGCGAAAAAAAATATATTGAAAATAACTCCACTCGCAAACGGGATGATAAGTGTACTAGAAGTAAGATTTATAAAATGGATTCAAAAAATCGGTTCTCTTCCGTTCCTTGTTTGATAATACGAGTACAGCAGAATTTTTCATAAAATCAATAAACTCATTAAATTATCAAATTTAAGGGAAATAAAGTTTTTTTTTTTTACTAAACATCAGAAAAAAAATTATGACAATTAAGTATTATTTGCCAAACTGACAATTTAGAAAAAATAATAACAAAAATTCCGAAAGAAATTATATGGAGTAAATCATCTTGGGGTACCGCGGCAGTCCCTGTAATATACGGAATAAAAGTCGAAAATTCTACGGAATTCGAATTCCGTAAAAAAAAAAAAAAAACAAAAGATATTAGGGGGACGGTAAAAGTGTATTGAAAAGTTTGCACGCCGAAAGACGCAAAACATATTATGAACTCGTCAACGGGCTTCGGAATCGCACACCGCTCGACAGGCACCGTAATTTTCGTCAATATTTTCACATATTATTCAACACAAGTTATACAACCAATAACGATCAAATTTTAATATTTAAACAAATTTATACCGATATAAATTATTGTTTAACGGGCACATTCCATTCTCATTATATTTCAATTTATATCTGTATTTATTTATCAGCACATTGGTTTGACGTAAATAATTGGCACAGACGATTCAATACATTTAAAACGTCGTCAGTCAGAGAGTTCGAATTGATTTTCGTTCCGATTAACAATATTTAAAACGAACTTTTTTTTTTTTTTTTTTGAAAGAAACTTTCTTTCCCTCATCAGCGTTCCATATAGGGGAATTAATAATAAGAAAAAAAGAGACGTCGAAATATTTGCTTTTTTTAAAAAAAAAGTACTGATACTAACCTCTCCTCTCCTTCCCCCCCCCATCGCAATTAATTCGAATAATATACTTCAGAACAGTAAGGTTTTGTCCTATTATAATACATATTGTATAGAAACAATAAAATAACGTGCAATTATGTATAAATTATACGGAATATTGGATTATACTTATATATACATATGGCGTGTAATATATAGAAATAAATTGCAAAAAGGGAGGAGGAGGAGGCGGATTTTAATTATAAATCGAATTTTAGAGACGTGGACGAATCGAAACGTTCATTATTTATTCAGTGACGTATGTGGGAACCAAGGGAAAAATACTCGGCCATATCGAAACTTTAATGCGAATTATTATTAGTTTTAATAATTGATATTCGTCGGGCGGTGCGGCGGACATAGCGCTCGCGTATATATCGCCCTGTTGTAGTGTATACGTGTTTAACACGTGGGAAATACGACCGGCGGTTGTTTAAACATTTAATTTTTCGAGGGAAAAAACAAATCAAGTCTACGACAAATAAAAGGGAATATGTATGTATGTATTAAACCGAAACACTGCACCACGCACACTCATTAATGTCAGTCAGTCTTGAACTCGTTAAGGACGAATAATTATTTTGTGTGTGTGTATATATATATATATATAAATACGTGTACGATAAAGCATTATTGGCAATAATAATGCGTGTAAGTCTTTTTTTTTCTGGTATTTTATAAATATATATATATATATACAATACAATAGAGTTTTATATACCGAAGAATAACAATGATTATAAATATTAATGGCGGCTTAAATATTATAATCGTTTACATACATCAATCACCGAAGGACGTAGCCGGACATTTCCGCACGCGCTCTACATAACGCCCGATGAATTATGTTCGTAAAAAAAAGTAACAGCGTTTAAATTTGAAAAATCGAAATTTATACACGCGTACATTAATATGTACATAATATTGTTCGCTGGTGGGAATCGAAATAAAACTCTCGCGGAATATTATTCTTATTGATTAATATTACATTTCGTCGATACACATAATACGCGCGCGCAGAATAAATGTTTTACAAAATTGTAAAACACGTATAACACTCGTATAACGTTTATCGCGCTAAAAACGACGAGAGCTGCCGATATCAAAAAACAAAACATAAAACATACTTTTCTCCACCTCCCGACAATCGTAGACAATATATATATATATGTATTTAATTTGTAAACGTCAATGAGCGAATATTTTTATTGAAAACGATACTGAATTTTAAATTTCATATAAATAACGCGCGCGATTTATCACGGCTTCGAGATAGGCAAAATAGATACCGTGATGACTGACAATATCTTACGGTTGCTTAAGGAACACATAAGGGTTTCGATACGATATTCCAAAGAAGTATTGTGAACCAAACGGGAAATATCTCATAAAATTGTTTGCGCGATTTGTAATAATAAATTATCGAAAGCAACAGTAACTATTTGTTTTACGTAACGCAAGTAACTATATACGATTGATTTTTATAAATTATTAGTTAGTTTTCTTGATGGATCTATCGTCATAAATAAACGCGCACGTACCTGTAATTGTTCTGGCAATAGAACTGCTGTTTTAATACGTATTTATTATAACGAATCGCTTTACCGAAATAATTTTCTAATTACAATAAAAATAAAAAAAAAAAAAAAACAAAAATCGTCGAAGAAAATCCGTAGGGAATAATAACGAGCGTAAACGTGTACAAAGTAAAAAAAAAAAAGCAATTATTGTGTACAGTTAACAAACTGAAACAAAAAATAATAATAAGAAGAGGAAAGTATAGTGTTTTTATACAATTATTATTATTATTTTCTCGAATTGTCATCAACCGACGAATAATAATAATAATTATTGTTAATCACGCGCTGTTATATTAGTCAAGCCACATTAAACGTGATGTATTAAAAGAAAACAGAAATATAAGCATATATAATGTACGATGAAAATAATGAAAAGAAAAATTGCGTACTACACTACAAAGTCGACTCACTAACCTAAAAATTATGATTAAATACACGCATAAATATTGAACGCTCTGCACAACTGTATACATAATATTATATTGATTGCCAACCGAGTACGCTGTGCACACGATACACGCGCGCGCACACACACACACGAAGTGTGTTATACTTATATTTTTCGGACCGTTTAATTTTTGTTTGCCGCGATGATAATTCAACGCGCACGTCAAGAATCTGATACGATGGTCGGTGAATAAAATAAAATTAAACGAAAAAAAAAACAACCGAATGAATATATCGTATTATCGTTTTCATAGGCCTCAATTATTATCCCGGTTATAAGTCAACGCGGTATATCGTCTGGTCGGAAAACCGTCAAAAGGAATTCAAATACACTCTAACGAATCGAATATTTTATATCGTCTATTAATATTGTATTCCTAACGTTTGTACGTGTCCCCTATTATTTGTATAAATGTTTTACGGCGTACGAATAAAAAAAAAAAAAAAAACATTTCGCGGAGAAAGAAACGTTTTTTTTTTCGTATATAACGCCGAAACGCCAAAAGTGTGTTCGAATATCGCGTTATAGGCGATAAAAATACATTTTTTTCGTATTTATTACCGATTAAAGTGTGAATTTTTTTTTTTTTAATCGACACTGCGCATAGAGGTGACACGTATCTTGTCGATTTACCGACATAGTTGAATTGAAAATTCTTCACAAATCGTAACGTTTACGTTATTTGTTATAATAATAATAATAATGAGAAAATGTTTTTTTTCCTTTTTGTCTCCATAGTATTCGTCTTGTTTTTACACCTACTCGTTAAAAGACAAAAAAACCGTAATCCAAATCACGTGTGAATTCCATACGACAAAAATCGTTTTTCGCGGACAATTACGCGACAACGGGCGCGCGCGTTGCTCAAATCATCCGTATTTTCATTGCGCGCGTTATAATTGAACAAAAAAAAAACAAAAACAAAAACGTTTTTTTTTTTTTTTTAAATTTCCTACCGATTTTCCTTTAATCGAAAAAATTGTTTTTCTCCTCCACCGTTGTCTTACGATCCATTGTAAATGTCGAACGAACACAAAAGAGAGTTCTTATAGATAGAAAAAAAAACGAAGTGTAACTTAACGAAATTACAGTTCGCGTCTATACGTCCTGTATAAAGCCACAGCGCGCGTACGTACACGCCTATGAATTCGTATGGTAAATTACTTTATTGTTCGCGCATTTTCTAACGCGTCGTATATACAAATTTGCCGATTTCACACACGCACACAAATTAGACGTTACGAAATACGTTCTCAGAAGCAACCACCCGTTGTTATTAGGTCCTTCACTAAATAATAATAACAATAATAATAATAATAATAATAATAATCAACGTTTTATTGTGATCCAAATGCGTAATGATATAATAACAACAACAAAAAAAAATAAATAATTATTATAATATTCTTCGAGCCTCGTTCGATAAATAAATAAATAGAGAAAAAAAAAATTCACTTTTTTTTTTTTCTATTACCTTTTCGGGGTTACGTTGTACGGCGATGACTAGTGAATTTTTCGGACAATCGGCGCGCTCACGTGGTGGTGGTGGTGGTGGTGAGGAGAGACGAGAAATAGAGGGCGGCCCCTCTTCATTAGTCCAATCTCGAATATATATTTTTATGTCATTAACGATGACTTGGGCGAATTTAGAAATAAAAAGAACGAAAATAATGAAAAAAAAAATTATATATATATAAATATAAACACGTTACTCGCGTGTACCCGGGATAAGTCGAATCGGAATGAGCGCACAAACGCGGCGGTGTGTTAACGAATGAGTCTTATACTCCTCCGTGTGCGCGTACGCTGCGGCTACAGCGGTAGATCGTTATTTTTCTCGCGTAGTGAAAGGAATTATGAAAACGCGTTTTCAATAACACAAAACACATCGGCCGCCACAGCCGAGTACATTATAAAAGTGTATATTGTTATTATATTCGACGGACGGGAAAAAAAAAAATAATAATAATCGCTTTTCGGCATTTCTCGGCCGCACAAGTGTGTACGCGGCGCGTGGTGTAATTGTTTAATTACCCAGAACACGTCGAGATGAGTACTTCGCGCTCGTCGTTTTCAAATGGATATGACGAGAGGAGATTGATACGCGCGACGACAGCGGGTGAAAACTGAAAAAAAATAAAAGAATGCAAGCACACTCCTCGTTTATATGTACGAGAACGGCGAATATTATTATTATTATTATTATTATTATTATTATTATTATTATTATTTGAAACGTTATCGTCGTCGTAGGTTCGAAGAGTGTATTATAATCGAGTTTTCTTTTTTTTGCGAATATTTATCGAAAAAAAAATGTATATCGTTTTCCCGTCGGAAAAATCCAATAGTTCTCTCGATTTTCTCCTATTCTTTTTTTCTTTCTCTTTTTCTCTGTGAATGCGTATAGATCGATTTGTTTAAAAAAAAAAAAAATTACTCTGCGTATTACTATAATAATAATTTACATAAAATCGTGATTTCTTACGGACAAAAATAAATATATACTCGTTTTTCATCAAATTTCCAAAACGAATTATTCCTATACATATACAATATTGAAATATCGCATTTTCTTTTTTATATTATTAATATATTTATATAAATATACGCGTATACAGACGGCAGACGAATTCATATACTAATTATAATTAATTATAATAATCAGTGTTCGGATTCTGTATGAAATTCTGCTAATAATTATTATACGGATAAAAATCGAGTTACGAATTTATTTCTTATACGCGTCAAAGATTTCAGGTACAAAATTGTATAATGCGTAATATATTTATTTATTTTTTTTTTTTGCATTTTTTAAGCGTACTAATTTATAATTTCTATTTTCCCAATTTTGGTATTGTTATTAATTTTTTTTTTTTTTTGCTTATACGCGGTTAAATTTCAAATATTTTGTTTTTTTTTTTTTTATAAATCTCCCGGCACTATAAGGTTGTAAGAAAACTACTCACATGGCCATTTCATAAGATATTTCTCGTATTAAGCGGTATAATTTTTAGATACAAAAATATCTTGGCGGTATGCGCGGGGACTTTTTTTATAATTCGTAAATAAAACGAATTTTCCTGTTGCTTTATTTTTCTGGTACATTTTAAGATTTTTTTCCGGTCATATCGCATATTTTAGTACTTTTTAGTGGTAAAAAAAATAAAAAAATCGAACATTGTTTATATAACTTATGAGTGAATTGTATCAAAACGCGGTAGTTTGGTAAGTTGGATCGATGATTTTTTTTTTTTAAAAAAACAACACATATAATCCATTGGTACTGGTATTAATGGAATAATTGAGTGTAAATAATAGTAATAATAATTATGCGCCAATTAAACGATTATTGATTTGCTGTAAAAAAAACACGTGTTTAGTAATACTTTGAATTCAGTTATTCTTTACAGTAAACGTCATTCGTACAATGGTATCACGTCAATACAAAAAAATCGTTTTAGTGTTCAAAATCCGAACCCGTCTTACACGTGTAAGAGTAACGTCGTATTTATCCACACAAATTATACGTTCGAATTAAGCAATAAGCGATACTGCAGACGTGCACTTTGGTTCAATTACATGAATTCTCCGTCGGCATTCAATTCAAACACATTAACGTAAACGCCAAATTGGAAAATAAAAAAATAAATATCGTTTTCAAACGGTTAGTGATTAATACGGTATATACATTAACTCCTCGGTCGGACAGGCGTGTAATAAACGCGTCATAAAACGAAAATGTGAATTAATCTACTAATATCTTATAATCATATATATATATATGTCCTCGGCGTTAAATTTACATAATCTGTTTTTATAAATACGTGTGTGTATATATATACTCGTATACCATTTATTTTGCAATCGAGTGACCAACTCATACGTTCGACGTCATACGGCATTCAATACTGAAACCATCTGCTCTCCTCGACGGTTCCCCTTTGTTCAATACATTAGTTTAACGGGTACGCGACGACAACGTTCCCCGACCGCGTAGGATAATAATTAAAATAATTACCATCGTTGCGCGTTTCGTAAGACCCGTTGAAAACAATTGAAATATTACGAATACGACTTGTGCGTTATTACAATCCTCGCGTAGATTCACAATCGTGATCGTCGAAATAACGGAAATAATCATTTTTTTTTCTTCTTCTCGGACGTTTGTTGCACGATTTGCACTCGGTTTGTAAAATAAAATGAAAAAAATTCCCTGTTAAATGTTACAAAAAAAACCCCCCGTTATACTTAAAAATCCAAAATCCAATAGTTTCAATAATAATAATAATAATAATAATATTTAGTATTTTTATAACGGTAAATTTTCTGTAAAACAACAGTGGATCCAATGTTATACACATGTACACAGGCGTTTATGGCGACGACCGATTTTCTTGTTTTTCTACAAGAGAGTTTTGTGATTTTATTTTTTTATTTTTAGGGTTTATGGCCACTATAATTTTTCTACGGTAAAGTCTACATATAATATATATATATATTATTAGTCGATCATCAAGGCGTCATTTGAATAACGATAAATATTAAATGACGCGTAGCAAAAAAGAAATCGTATACATATTGCAGAGTTTGCCGAATTGTGGGTCGCGAAAAATTCTCGCACGTGATACGAATAATCATTAAGAGCCGAAGAAATTGAATTGATCTATTTGAAGACAATTCAAAATTAGGATTTTAAAGTTTTTTTTCTTTTTTTTTTTTTGATATAGTCGAAGTAACGTAAGGACCTGTTTGTGGTATAAAATTATGAGCTCTTTAAATAATTCTTTTTACTTATGATTTAATAATTACTATAAATAGAATTGTTTTGGAAATTTTCAAGAAATTCCGTGGAATTTGAATTTTGACGAAATCGCGTTTTTAACGTTGCTCTTGGACTGCTTAAAGGCGCGATAGGATTGTCGCGAAGCAAATACCGTTAACCATAGTATACTATGAATTTCATATCGATTCGCACATCATCTGCGATTGTAGTTTCAACACTTATTTAAAGTATAGATTATTTTTGTCTCCGGCAGTAGTACAACACAAAAAGTTTCAGAGTACAACAAAATGAAATCGGATAGTTCGAACGGTCCTGTAATAGTGATACGGTCTTATAATAAAAAGGAAAAAAGAGTAAAACAAAAAACCGTAAATATTGGATTCATTCCCAGTTCGCTAATATCGTCAAACAGAAATGCTTATGTTGCTTAAAGACAATAATTGTTGTTGTATCCATATAATAATAATAAACATACAATATTATCATTTAATGATTTCTACCGCGCGTTCCCAAGCCAAATCAGTAACACCTCGTTCAGAGCAGTCTGGTAGTTTAAAATAATTGTACAAACACCAATTACATATTAAATAAAGGATCGTCCAGCGCTATTAATTCGTTGAATTTTACGCCGAGACAGAGTCTTTCATTAACAAATCTTACTCCCGGACATTGATCAAAATATACACAGTCACATTATTCGAGTTCATCCGTCCCATTTTAAGATTCATGCACCGATAGTATTGTTATATTTCCCGTTATTATAATCAGATACGTTTGCCGTCTACCTATTAAGCGAATTTTCATTGGGATTCCTATTATTATTATTATTATTGTTCGGTGTTTCGAAAAGTTTGAGAAACGCCGCTCTAAAGTACCACCGCACCCCAGAAACACGAGCTATTACACCGGGAGACGGGCAACGAACAGAGAACACTGTCCTATTCTAGCCAGAATCTAAAATCGTATTCGAAATATTCCGAACAATATTCGTTTCGACGTAGTAGATCGATAGGACTTTCCGTAGCGGACGTTTTTTCTAAAATTATTTAAACGGGAAAATAAAAGGGGGAAAAAAAAAAGACACGGCGGTTTTTTTTCGTCGGAAAATCGGTGTGCGCGACACCGGGTGGTCGTCGGTGCAGGCGTGCCCCCGGCGCGGCCGCACGACAGCATCTCCCCAGCCCCTTCTCGCCCACCCGAAGAGGCCGGGTTGCGTGGCCGCCGAGAACAATATACACGCGTGTGGGTCGGGCGGACGGATATTAAAAGGCACACATCGATCCTGCGGCGCGGGGTAAGGAAGGAAGGGACGAGGGACGAAAGAGCTGCGAGGTAGACGGGTGAACGAATAGACGTCGCGGCGGGCGCGCGAATAGGAGCGAGTGCAGAGAGAGAAAAAGGATAAAAAAAAAAAAGAAGGACTCGGGCGCGCGAAGGCGGTAAAAACAAACAAAATGACGGCGGCGGCGGCGATGGAAGTGTGCAGGAGGGCAGGGACGGTGTACGAAAGGGTGCGGCGCGTTTGTAATGTATGCAACAGTCGACTTAAACCGACGGACGGGCAGGGACGGCATATATGTGTAGTGAGGGGAACACGCACGCACACATGAAACCGCCTGCCCGTCACTCCGCCGGCGTATTCCTCCCTTCACCCCCGCCGCCTGCCATCGTTACACGACGACACTATCGCATATACGTAAATATGTGTGTGTGTGTTCGCACGAGAATCGCGCGACGGCGACTCCTGAAGCGGAAAAATCCAAAAATCTCGTCGTTGCCCGCGCGCCGCCCCGAACGAACTACGCACGAGCTTGCTGCTTCAGCAGCAGACAGGGCGCGCGGGCGGACGGGAGGAGGGATACGGGGAAAGAATTCAAAGTTAAAAAAAAGGAAAAAAAAGCCCGGAAGGGGCGGGCGGACGAACGCCAGTGAGCTGATTGGATCTCTAACGGCGAAAAGGAATTACGGATAAAAAAAAAGAAAAAAAAAGGAGAATACGTTATACGCGCGCGCGCGCGTGTGTGGGCGGGGAGTGTGTGTACATACGTGTGTACGAAGCGGATTGTGTGTGTGTGTGTGTGTGTGTACGAAGGAAGAAAATGCGAAAATGAGTTTTTCCTCGGCAATTTTCTAACAGCAGCGGCGGTGGCGGCGGCGGCGGCGGGGCGCTCAGACGTCATGCACACATACGCGAGTCGTATATATATCGAGACGCGGAGCAGGAGAGAAAAGGACGCGACGGCGACGAAGGTGACGGTGGCGGAGCAAAGAATAGCGTGCGAGAGAAGGACTCGTGTGGCGGCGGTACGCGCGAGGGGACGTCGACGACGACGGCGGAGAATGGAAGGGATGAGGAGGGGGAAAAAAAACCGAACGGCCCTGATGAACGCGCCGCCGCCGTGCTCTTGTACATATATATATATACTTACGCATTCATATATATATATATAATACGAATACATCGGAATACGAGAACTGGCGCGGGAATATTACCTCTCTCCATACTATACACACACACACACACATATCAAATCTCATTTCGCACATGCACAATCGCAAATTCCCGGTCCCTCGCACACGAATCGCGCGCGCGCGCGCCCGTCTTCTTCGCGAGAAGGGATCTCGTTTCAATTTCTCAGTCACCGAACTACGGTTGAATTATTCTCTCCCTATACCGCTCTCTCACTCTCTCTCTCTCTCTCTCTCACTCTGCTGCACAGCACTTTTCCCGTTTATATACACACACACACACATACACTTATAGCGGAGACTTATCTTGCACCACTCACACACACACACACACACACACACACACATACGCACACTCACCGGTAGAAAGAGACGACGGCGACACAACGATGTGTGTATAAAGGCGTCGCAGGAATCAATTTTTGGACAAGTGCGTGGGGATCTTAACTTCGAACGATTGTGTTATTATTATTCATTTCCTATTATACACGCATACACCGATAATAATAATAACCACAAACGTATACGGTATAGAATACAGGGCAAGGATTTCGCTTTGACGACTTGTAAAAGATCTGCGGAAAAAAATAAATAATTTTTCTTCGAAAATAGCCGTCAGGTTTTTTATACTATAACGCGTTCGGGCGTATACACGACATACGTGATTCGTATACACGATAATTTCTTTAGTATGGAAATAAAACGAGCGATGACAATTTGTGTACGCATTACAATACGAGCCGAAAAAATACGTCGTTATTAGGTATCGGATTTTAATACGCTAATTAATACATATATTATATACGTGGCCGAAAATTGTCTTAAAAACAGTAGGAATGGTAAAAAAAAACATACCGTCACTGTTTACGGATTATATAAGAAACACACTGCCGAGATATCGTTGTAATTTAATAACTAAAAACGGACTAAACATTATAAAATGGCAAGGCGAGTGAATTTTTTTTTTTTTACACCATATTTTATGGCGTTTATAGGGGGAAAAAACGCGGAATAATTTAACGCGTATAAGCAAAAAATAGTACCAAATACTGGAAAACTAACACTAACAATGTAAAACGGTTAAAACGTTCAATATACAATTTCACGTATGTACTTGAAGCAATCTTTGACGCGTAAAACAAATTCATGGCTTTGTATTTAAACGTTTCTCAACGATAACTAACACGTGTTATATAGAGAAGCATTGGTTATTGTATCAAACGATTAAATTTAACATTAATTATAATACGCGAAATATGGAAATAAATTATTTTCATTCTTTATCGCGTAAAATATAATGTGTTGTTTATGCAAACATTCCAATAATTTTTCTCTCCTCCATTACTCACACTTTTTTTTTAATTATTACGTTATAATTACAGTAATTATAATCCGTTGCACGCGATTTACGGGATTCCGACTACAAACAAAAAGTGTGACGAAAAAATTTGTATTATGTCGTTTTGGCCGATCGAACGTGTTGATGATATCATCAGTACGATACCGAAATATACGTTACATAAGAATTCGATTAAATTTTCAACTCATCGAATAATTCATTTCTACACGCCGTGAGTATATATATATTCGTTGATTATTGTTATATTTAAAATTTCTTTTTTTTTTAATACATTCCGTTTATATATATATATATATTTATTCATTTTCGATTTTTTTTTCTTCTCTTGTAAATTGTGAACGACGATTAGGCATAACAGGAACGACGCGACGGCGGTTCCTAATCAAAATACGACGGTCAAAGTTATAAGGTTTTCTTTTTTTTTTTTTTTTATGGAAATTTAAACGATTTTGTTATAAAATGTGATTTGGTAGTCTAGACGATTTAAAAATGATATCCAATAATAAGGTGATTATTCAAATATACGGAGTGTGTTGTGTACGGTCTATGTGTAAATCTTACTGCGTGCGTACGTATAACCATCGATTATAATAATATTAATGCGACTTTGATAAATGTTAATGTTATGTGCACGCGTACAATTGACGGGTTATTAATAAAACATTTTAAGATATTATATTAATACACATGTGTACACGACACATTTCGTTATGCAAAACGACTGTAGATTTCTTACGAAACTATCCGAAGGAGAAACACGTTAGCGTAAAGTTTTTTTTTTCTCTCCGTATATTATACACGTATAATACAAAACAGTCAAACCGCAATGTGAAACGCTCGTGTGCGTTGTACGGTAACGCCGAGTTCGTTGTCGATACGAACGGTCGAAATTGAAATTATAAATCCTCCAAACGCACGTTTCCACGCGTTCTGCGTGTTTTTACACACACACACGTCGAATAAATATGACATAAAAAAAAAGAATTGTTTTTTTTTTTTTTTATTTATTTGGGAAAGAATCTATGGAAACGCGTCTTGTCGAGAAATGAAATAATTAATGAACGTCGCTCACACACAATAAACTCGTAAATGTGACGAATAATTTCTATAAATTCCCGCGTTGTAAGTATACGGGATATCGAGCGAATCGTTATTATAAACGCGACACACATTCCCAGTGTTCTGTTATCGTGATCTTACCAGAAACACAATGAAAACAATTGAACGGGACCGTTTATAGAAACGCGCGTGGAGAGAGTGTTAAAAATTTACAACGATCGTTTGCCCGACCGAAGTGTATTCTATTGCATGGATAATTGACTTCAAAATCTGGTCCGATTTAATTCGCACTTCATGTAGCGACGAACAGATTCCATGCACGCGAGTTTCATACGAACGCGTGTATTTTATATAAGCCGAAAAAGGACCATTGTTCTCAAAGGATTCATGTTCACTGCAGTCAATCAAATACGCAGTCCGTACGCGCGGGAGAGAACTTAATTCATTTAAAAAACAAAGATCAAAAAAATAGTTGACGAGTCTTAGTTGGGCGTTCGAATCGTGAATTTGAAAGAGACCATGTTTTAATGAAAAAATCGATTGTAACAAATCTCTTACGGTTATTGCGCCAGTCATATACTGATGTTTTATACAAATGAAAAAGGCTTTTTAATATCGTAATGTCGACACAATCGATATACAAAAAAAAAAAAAAAAAAAAAATGTCTCTTCATATCTCTAAGAATCATGCATACCTACACAACTTAGTGCAGTGTAACTAAAATTATTTCTTTAACAAATACACATTGGAAATGAGAAATGAGAAGGAAAGGGCCACGTTGAAAACGTTTCCATCATAAAATACGCGTGCGCGTGCAACGTACTTCGGCGGGGCTCCGCTTAAAACCCCTTTACGCGGCAACAGGGATTGGACGTGGAGCGACGGCGGGGACCCTCTTCTCGCGAAAAGTAAAAGAAATCCGATGATAAAATCAAACGGTCAAGTACAGTAGGATGTGACTTAATGGGTTATAAACGTACAAGAGATTAGATACGTACACGTGTAATTGAACCCCGGGAGGGTTCGTCCGGCGCAATCGGCAAAACAGCATTTGTTTTTCTTTTTTTCTCACGCGGTTATAGACGGGCGTTTATTTGCACAGTGCTACTACGGCCGCCACTGTTGGACAACGCGCTCAATTTTCGTTATTACATTTTATTTCGCGACACGCAATTATTATTATTATTATTTGAACGTTTATCTATACACACATTTATCGTAATCGAATAAATCGTTTTTTTTTTTTTTTTTAATATAATATTTGTATAACACGCCAACGTGTGCACATGCACCGAGCACGGCGAGAGAGTAGTGAGAGCGAAAAGCGGGCGGAATCAGTTTTTACCGGAATCGATACGGCGGGCAAAGGAGAAATAAATATTTTACCTCGTTGGTAAAATAATACGCATATAAAACATTATGTAATTAAAATTTAAAAACGTAAACCACGTGGAACGCATAAAGAATAGGTCGAAACGCCCTGCAAGTAATTTAAAACCTTCGTGACTAAAGGTCTAAAGCCGCGTATAATAATAATAATATAAAAATGGGGTTTTTTCATATCGATTCTTATACATATTTTATATCATCGAATATTTATGAGGCAAATCATTATACATTTAATTAATGAATGTATTATTTTCTATATCGAAATTTATGGACGTTGTTTTTTTTTTTTTTAGATATCTTTTTATTTGAAATACCAGTACAAAAAATAAAACGGTTAACCGATTTTTTTTCCGTTATGCATTCAAATAAGACATCAATGACACCGAGTTTTCAAAAAAGTACAGGGTGCTTATGGCATTAAACGCACCGGTAAAAAAAAACCATTACATACATGTATAATAAATTTGTTTGTGCATAACATGCGAGTTGTTTGTGTATATAAATTGATAGAATAACCGAAATGATTATCCGTTATTTATCAATCTATTAACCTAATTTATAATTAATATTGAAAACTAAATTTTTTTTTTTTTCAATTGGTTGCTGTTTGTTTAAAACTCCGAATGAGCCTTCAAAATCATTTTCTGAAAAATTACGCAATAATGTGCGTGTTGGGATTAAATTCATCTGCCTTTTTACATTTCAAAATCCATAATTTTTTTCTCCTTTTATCTTTATGGAACGTAAAAGAAAAAACGACACATCTCTGCTTTCTCCAACATAATTTTTGCTCTCTACTGCTTTTACAAAACGCGACAGCGTAATGCGTTCCAGGCATGTTTTGTTAATAGTGAATTCAATGTGTACTTAATAATAACAATAATAATAATAATAATGTAAAATGAGCGAAAAATAAATATCTTTTTTGTCCGTCGTGCGCTTCGCGCTTAGAATCCGGTAACGCAATCACAACAAGGACATTTGATCGTAAACGTGTTGATCGTTGTTGTTCACACGATCACCGGGGCTTGTTAAAATGTACTACTGAACTCAAAAATAATATTACCGAATTATAAACAATGAAAGTAATTCTTTATTTTTAGAATAATTTTATACGAATATTGCGTAGGACATATACGTTTATCGATCTAACTTTTAGTTATGCACCTACGCCGTAGACACTGGAAAAACGAAAATTAATTGAAAAACCGTAAGAGTTAACCCCGTTTTTACGAGTAAAATACTAATGAATCCATTGGTTTAATACCGATTTATTTTTATCATAAAAATTCTATTGTGATTTACGGTTCGTATCAATTATTATATTAATAATTGTAACAAATCGCTTGTGATGTACGAAGCCCGATGTGAGCGAAACTTCCAAGTCCCGAACTGCACGTCTTGTATTGATGACGAACGCACCACGAAATCATTCAATAAAAAAAGCTATATTATATAGTTGACCGCAGGGAATTAAATACAATTTAGGAAAAGTGGTAATGGCTATCTTATTTAGTATTTTTTTTGTATCGCGTGTAATTTTTCTTTTTTTACAAAAGATAATTATCTAAATTATTTATATATTATAAAAAAATAAAATGAAAAATTCAAAGGGCAACCGTCTACTCGGTCACCCACATGAATGTGACGATAACACGACATTGATAAACGCGGTTGTAATGTAAGAAATATAAGTATATATATGTTGTATTACGACGCGATATTATTATCCTTTAATAATAATAATAATAATAATAATAAAATCATTTGCCGTTATGACAATATATTATTATACAAATTATATAAAGTTCCGTACGGAACTTATACGATCGGAAAGAATTTCGAATTTATTTGAATTTCGTATAAATGTAGTCGAATACCGCACAGACAAAATTATTGTAATAGGAATCGAAAAGAAATCAAACGATAAAACGAAATTGATGGGTTTAAAAACGCGAGTAGCCAGTGTGGCCCGTTTTTCTTCTTTATTTAGTCGCGCATTACAAATGTCCGTAAAGTTTTAATGATTCGTTTCTTTTTCCGACCGCCGTTTTTTTTTTTTTTAGACACGTTAATGTTATAACTTGCCCGAAGATTTATATTATATCTCTACCGGGTTGTCTCCTTATAGCCCGAATCGATTTTGTATGCTAATAGCGCGGCGCGAAATATTCATCCATTATTTTACAAATGCTACTGCTGCTGCACGTTATAATATATTTTCCACGGTTTTACGAATAACGACGTTTTTTCTTTTTTGTATTTTTTATTCATACGACGCTTTTTGCCAAAAAAAAAAAAAAAAATTTTCCTATATGGCGTAATTCCTACTCGTGTCTGGAGTATATCCTAATCGCTGAATTCGACTCGACCAATTCTGCGCGCGTTACTACGTACCCGGTCTTCTAATATATAATTTAATAACACCGCCGCGGTATTTAAGCATTTAAAACTCATATGTTCACAGCCGCCTTTGCGCCAACTAATTTAGTAAAAATAAAAAAAATGTTAATCAACATATGGATACTCGATTAACCGCTTATAGCTCCTTCGACCAGTTCCTGTACGTTATTATTATTCGATACGAAGCGACGGCATCGGTTATTTTGTTCAAATCTACGATCACCCGAGATACGATTCCACCGACGGTTTTGGAAACCACTGTTGCGTGTAAGCCACATTGTAATATTATGTAAATACACACCGAGTAGAATGTCCGAATGTGCGCGCATAATCCCGACGATTCGAAAGGAACGCAATAGAATCGCAAACGTAATACACGATAACACAATATTATGTTTATTTATGGTCATCGTTACATAAACGTTATATTAAAAATAATACGCCGGGCGTAATTAAATAAACACTCACGGTAGCTTTGTTTAGATTCCTCAAGGACTCGCTGAGCAACGCCTTTTCGGCTATCGCCTTGGCCAATCCGCGTCTCGGGTACGTAGTGTTGTTCATCAGTGGTCCTGTTGCCAGATGGGTCCAGGTACGTACAAAAATATTAACTGGACACCGTCGAAAACGTATTATAACGAGTATTATGTCGACTCGCGTTATGCGTTATAATACACCTGGAAACGTAAATATCATTTGTAATAGTTTAAAAAACGGTTTTCGTTGACGTTTTCAACGCGCAATACGAACAGTGGTGTTGGCATTTAAGATAACGCGTGATTTTTTTTTTTGAGGGATAAATTTATAAAAAAATTCGACAATTTCAAAATTAAAAATACTCGGGGAAACTATCGTATCGCGTCCGATCCCGCCGCATCGTTTGGCCCCGGGTGTGAAGTGTACTACAGGGCAAATATCAAAACCCCGATAAATATACGTTCAAACAGAAAATCATTTTTCGGAAAGTGTGCCGAGAAAGAGACGATTGACAATACACGAGAAAATAATATTTAAAAATGAATTGTAATCACATTAATAAAAATAGATAATATTGGAAATATATTTAGATAACTTGACGTTATCTATGTGTATATAAGATAAAATGTTGGAAAACGTTTATCAAAACGAACACTGTATACAATTAGTGTATACGCGCTAATAGTATACGGAGGGATACGTTAAAGGACAATTCAACGTTGACGTAAATATGGGATTTACATTTTAATTCGAAAAGTTGCAGGACATCGGTCAATTCACTTGATTTTTAACTTAACGGATTGTACTCATCGTTCGATTTGCTTCATTTCGCGCGCGACAAATGTCGACTCAACGCGTGTTTCAATATTATTATTTCGACCGACTGTATTGCTTTTTAACATTTTTCTTATTTTTTTTTTTTTTTTTTTTTGTGATTGTTAAATGTGTTTATTCGTCGTACAAATATTTATTACGAATTATTATTATTATTATTACATTGGATATTATTATTTTCGAAACGAACGTTACCGACGGTACCGTGCACGGTCCTGGATTTGTGCCGTCAGTATCGACTTTTATCGCGCACCTACTACGTGTCGCGAAAGGGACAACGCTGACGAATACTGAAATGCTCGTATAAATCGTGTGTGGACGGCGTTTAGTCTCCGACAGTACTATATATATATATATAATAGTATACAAGTAGTTTAAAATAAAAAATAATAATAATAACCTGCGAAAATTTGTTAAATGTTCTACTCTTTGTTCAATACTCATATGAGACGGATTATTGAAAAAATAAAAACGACATGCCGCAGACAATATTCTTCCCAGCGAGGAAATGTTGAACATTACAATATAAATACTAAACGGTGTACCCGCCGTAAAGTGTTGATTTTGCTATATTGCCCGTAGTACGGCGGACGGAGATTGATATTTACACGATTTACAACGGAAGAAAACGCGGCGCACATATTCGTATAAATAATCGCGTCGTAATAAGTGGAATCAGGTAAAAAAAAAATTAAATGTCGAAATGAACGTTTGTTTTAAACGACACGGTAATAGGAAAAAAAATGTATAATTCACGCGATATAAATAATAATCGTCATCGGTACCGTGAAGTATAATAATCGAAACTATAATATACGTTCTACTTATATACGACATCATTTTTATTTGCGCAGTATTATGCGCAATGCGCGGATATTTATTTATTTTTTTGTATATTCTACCGTTTATAGGAATTATACGGAATATTATTATTATTATTATTATTATAATACGAGAATTAAAATCGTCTCGTTATTCCTACTATATGCGCCGAGTATCAATACATACGTATACGTAATAAATACGTCAATTAAAAAAAAAAACCGCTGTCACGTAATGGACGTCTGGACGATACATCTATGACCACCCGATATGATGGAAATGAGGAAAAAAAACAATGGACTATCTCATCACGCGAAGAATACTAAACAACCGCGTGTACGAGATGGGACTTATATAGAGCCTCGAAATCATAACGCATACACGTTTATTACGTATTTGTTTTTCCTTTTTTTCATTCGTGTTTTTTTTTTTTTTTTCTAAACACACGACGACAATTTTAAATATATATTTTTAAATAATACACTACATATATAAACTGTGTTATTATACTAGTTGTGTTAAATACGAACACGATGAATATCGATGAAAACCGCAGAATCGTGAGGTATATTAATGTATATATAAAAAAAAAATGTCGTTTTATTCGAGAGCACGGCGAATGGCAAACGGTGCAACGGTCGTCGAGGTTACGATACGCGATGATTTCAATAGGTGTACCGCGAAAAACATAATATAGAAAATGTATACCATAAGAAAGCCATACCATACCATACCAATGGCTACGTTGTTATTGTAATATTTATTTTGTGTGTCTAAAGTATAATTCTGGCCTTCGGAGTTATTTCAACGAGAATCGTAAGAACCGATTTATTATTTGTATGGGCCGACGGCCGTGTTTACTGTTATTGATAATATTGTCGAAGAAAAATACGAGACGACGACCTGTATAAAATAAACAATAAACTGCGTGATAATTGCGTAATCAGCGAACATATTATTATTATTATTATTATTGACGTGGGATTATCTGAAAAACAAAAAAAAAAATATTCTCTATATTATATTTTTGAAGTGTATACTTAAAAACGCGATGATGACGAGAATTAAGTCAAGTTTTTTTTTTTCGATTTAAGCACGTATACACATTTATTTTTTTCGTTGGTAAATAAATTAATAATTTCTTTTAATAACAAACGCGTAGAGAGAGAGAGAGTATGCAAATACAATAATAACAATAATAAAACGCGCACACGCAGCAATAATAATAATAATAATAATAATAAATCATTAGTGGCGGCGAGAACCCCGCCGAAAATAGATGTTTACATTTACAATAAGAGCACGCTAACCGACCGCTGGCCGGGGGTTTGAGGGGAGGTGAGTGGGTGAAATGACTCGCGTAGTACCCTTTCTCTTCGAAATAACACTTCTCCTCGGTGGAGCTCCTTATAAATATCCAATCGGATACTTATTAATTTGAATGTTGTGTGTTTACTCAGAACCGATGAGATTAAATCATTGTTGCAGTTACGTGCGCGCAGGTGTTTGTTCAGGTCAATACACTTTTGTGTGGCGTTCACAGCTTTTATTCGGTCGCGCGCGGTAGTAAGTACTACTACTACTACTACTACTACTACTACTATTCTCGCACTGCGTTGCGCGACAACAGCTCACAGAGTCCGCCGAGTGTCGGCCACGACGAAAAAAACAGAAAAACGGAGAAACAAATAGCGTTAGACGTTTTTTTTTAACGTTGAAATCGGTAACGAAACGTTTTAAAACGTAAATACCAAAAGTGTTGACATTTCAAATCCTCGTGTTTGAATACTTCGTATTCATTAGCGATTATTATGTTTATAATATTATTCCGATCACTATATTACTAATAACGAATGTTGTTCACCAGTGTTTCTAATAGAAAAATACAGAAAAACTGTAATTGTCGCAGTGTCGAATACGAAATGGTAATAAAATAAAATTCAACGATATCGTGCGTGATTTCCCGTTTATTTAAACGAATAATTTATTATCACAGCCCCGTTATTTCGGAATCCGAATAGAAATGTGACGGACGCACGTGCTGTTTCTATAGTTATGACTTTTGTCTCAAAAGTCCATTTTCAATTTGGTCAGCGTTGACGAAACCCTCAAAATACGCCCGGGGGGATCAATGCGGCCCCGCGTGTACAAACGATTATTTCGAACTGTAGATTAGACAATTTCTATTTCTCGACGACGACCGATTATTATTATTATTTTTGTTTGACACGCGAGCGGTGGTTACAATGCGTATACACATTTTTTTTTTTTTAAATACCAAATGTTTTATTAGAGAACTACCTGTTCTACCCGTGCGAAACGTTATTGATTATATAGCACGTGAAAAACACCGCGCACGAGAATCGGCGGAATACGAAAAACGCAAATGACACTATAGGGGATAGGTTTGTACGAAAGACATGTATAAAATTAGAAAGAAAAATGTTTAAAACTGTAGGACATTATAAAACTTTACCAAATATGCCGACGAACCGTCGTTAATAAGGAAACTTAGATTGGGGGGCGTCTTCGGTGTAGCTGCGGTGTTGCCTGATCTCTTATTCTCTTATTTTCTCCTTCAAAGTTAACCGGTCATTTTGGCATTTATCCCACAGAAAGCACCGTTCTTGCATCCCAGACACTTGGTTTTCGAGTGTATTAATGAAAATGGTATTTCGCTGTCGGTCGAGAACTGAACTAAGATTCTGTGCCCCGGGAAAGTGTACTGATATCACATTGACAAACGTCCAGTAAACGCGCAGAACAACGCGCGCGTTCTGTGTTTGCGTTTTCGTAAACAGATGTTCTCGTGTTTTTGCGCTTTTCGGTATTAGGATTAGTGTCATTTGCGCTTTCGACACTTCGCAAGAACGACAATAAACGACGAGCGGAAAAGTTATGCGCGGACGACAGAGAGATTAGGTACGAAAAAAAAAGACATCCAAGTCACCGCCATTTTTTCAATATTATACGCGCGCGTAGAATAGTGGCGCAAATTAGAGTAGAGGTCGTGACGGGCGAGGAGATCAATATTTTTTTTTAATGTAAATTTGTGTTCGTTTTAAACAAAACGATTAATAGATACAAAATAATACTATAATTGTATTGGTTTTTTTTTTTTGGTTTCACGACAATTCCCTCGAGACGCATGGGCGGTACGTTTTCGCCGGAGTAGATTATTTAATAATATCGAATATACATAAAAAAAAAAAAATATTTGTAAGAATTACATTTTATTTTTCGTATAAGCGATGAAATTATAACGCACCATATGACCGTATATCAATAATTTTATGTGAACACAAAACAAAATTAAAAATAGCGTGTGATAACGTGTAAGTTTCAAGTATAATAAGCAAGACCGTATTGACGCGTCATAGCATTGCGTGCGTGCAAATTTTTTTTAAACGTTTCACGTTACGATTTCTTGTTAGCTTTTACTTCGAATCGTTACGGTTCGACAATATATTGTGTGTGATATAGAAAAAGTACGAACGCGTGTTTAAAAGTCGAACCTAAAACGTAATCATACTACACAAAATAACATTATTTACAAACGGTTTTGAACGAGGACAGAACACAATATATTCATATGACGGTTACATTTTTTTTTTTTATCATTATAATAATAGGTACTGGCAATAAGACCATTTAGTAGCTCAGAATTAAAGCCAGTTTTCGACATAAAATTTAAGATGGATTTAATGGGGGAGAGGTTATTGGGGAGCTGCATGAACGGTACGAGGAATTAGCGGCAAGAGAAGAAAAAACCGTTTTTTTTTTTAACGCGTTTCTCCTGGGATACACAGATGGACAAATAAATAAATAATACGGATGACGGAAATCGCAGTAAGACCAGGGTCGGGCGTACGAAGGACTGAGATGTCGGGGGACTCAAACGGGTGATTTGGTAGTAAATTACGATCCGTCAGCAATCATCTGTACATGCATTGGCGCGATAAGTAATAATAATAATAATAATATTAATATTATTATTATTTCTACACTCAACGGTCGTTCGTTCGTCTGTTTTTAGATAATTCCCTCTAGCGGAAATAACGTACGCGGTATAGTGTGTCCATCGCGGATAAAGTCAATTCCGATTTTAAGGCGATTTTGCATAATTCGAGTTACACACTCTGGGAATATTCGTTTTCCATTTTTCCAAACGTACTCCCGTCCGAAAAACATTATATAAATGCCACTGTAGTCGACGTAATCGTTTATAATGATTTAAAAAATAAATAAATAAGGCGTTTAAGGCTATTTATATCGTAGACGTATAATATTTTATTTTTTTTTAAATGATTCCGCGAATATTTGATTTTACAATAATAACGCACATCATAAAACGATACGTTGTACGGGACACAAATGACACACACACACACACACACAGAGAAAAGTTTTGTAACGCGTAACGAAAACCGAGAGCAATGAAAATCACCCGATTATTTTCAGCTGTACACAGTGGTACACTACGATTGCGCGACGACACATTAATAAAACCTATTTCCGAAATAAATTGCGCGCGATAAAAGTTTTCGCATTCGTGCGAGAATTATTTCCGCGCTCTTTTCAACAGCCGCTTGCTCATATACGGTTTTTTTTTTTTTTTTTTTAAACGAGTCATTATATTATATGTTACAGAAACGATTTTATCGTCCTGCCCGTAACTTTCATAATATCCCGTCATTAACAGAAGAAGAGAAAAGAATAACAATAAATACTACTTACTATCGCGTCAATTCAAAACCGTTTTCTCGAGCTCATATTCGCATATATACAGGCGTTAAACTTTTCTCGAAACCGTCGAAAAAAATTAATAAATATATACGTATAAAAAAAAATAAATGCCGAGGAACGTTATTGTTTCCGTATATATATATATAGGTTTTTATAATGTACGTTATTGACGTGGAGATTTGTTGGAAATCCGATGGAATCGAACGCGATTTCATCACGTTTTGTTAATACGCACACGACGAGCGGCGTATATGAGTGCGGCGAACGCGCGTAACGTGAAAACGTTGTTGTACCACCGAAAACATATTAATTAATACCGATTAGAAGAAGAAGAAAAAAAGAAACGGGGGGGGGGGAAATCGTTTATCTAGAGCAGTGTTTCTCAAACTGTGGTACGCGTATCCCTTGGGGGTACTCGAAATTCTTTAAGGGGTACGAGAGTCTGACTAACAAACCTTTAAATCGAAATAGAGGAAAAAACTCTAAAATCCAACGTATAACATTTGCGAATTTCAGTCTTAAAACGATACCGTATCTAATCATTTCATTCGTCAAATAAAATCTTCTTGCGCTGTTACCGTGAACGACACTCGTGTGTGTGTGTGCGCGTTATCGGCTTATCGCGTGCTACGATATACCATACAACCAGTATAATATGTGCAAACAGAAACAAGCTCACCCTTCTCACTAATTTCTTTGAAAGTAAGCGCTTTGAGTTTTTAAAATTTTTTGTGTATTAGTTTTGTAATAACTTAATCTTAATGAAATAAAAAATGTATGTAAGTCCTTAAATCGTTTATATATATATATATATTTTAATTTAGTAACTAATAAAAAAAATCAAAAAATAATAAATCAAAAAAATGTATCGGTAAAAAGGGGTACAGTGTGCATAAAAGTTTGAGAATCCCTGATCTAGAGTTTCCTTAATCGATTATCCTAAAACGGGAACATTCGATATAATTGAAATAGAAACGAGAATCACAATCGTTTCGAATCGCGTATTTATACATCTGATATTGTGCGGTGTACGTATGTGGACGGTATTGTTACGAAACGCGGTTTACTGTTTTAATACACGCGTGTGTGTAACAAGACGTTTCCGACAATAATTTAAAACGCTCCGTATTATAATATTAAAATAAAAAAAATAATAAAAAAAAACAACGTTTTCAAAACCGAAACAAAAATACGTTCGAACAATTATTATTATTATTATTTTTTTTTTTAATCTATCGAACTGGACGCGCGTTAAATCCCCCCGGTTCGTTTAACATACAAATACGTTTTATCATAACACGGCATTATTATTATTATTATTATTAACAACGTCAATAACGATTTAAACGTGAACGTTTATCACATTTTACAGTGGCGTATTTCTAAAACATTTAATAATTTTTATATAAATATAATATTAATTATAGACACGGGTATATATATATATATAGGTTCAGCGTTCATCGTTATTATTAGCGCACGACGTCACGTTATGATTTATTAGAATGAAATACGAGAATAACCGTAATACGCAATTAGGTAACCAAGCGAGTAGAGATAAACGAAAAATTCATAAGCAAACGCGATGGTGTACTCGTGTACGGAAAATTCTCGGCAACGCTCGGATCGTCGTTTCCGGTGCCCGTGAAAGTTTTCTCCGCTTGACCGCAACCAGCAGCCCGTTTTCTTCGTTTTCACCGCGTACCCTCCTCTAATTCCACTCGTCTGAAGCTTTCGGTCAAAGAGCAGTTGTTAATCGTACGCCTCGTCGTTTGAATGTCTCCCGCGGCCACAGAGCGTCCGTACCGTTCGTGGAGTTGTCGTCTATCAGCTCTGCGCTTCTGGCGGCGGTGACACCGCTATCCTAGGGAAATAATCCTTGTGTTGCGAGGATGATGCGATCCAGAAGGCTCTATCTCCTGGGTCCGCGACTATCGTTAATTTTTTCACAAATCCGACAGAAAATTGTTCTTTACAAAATTGACTCTCTGTATTCACCTATACGTTTTCCTTTTTTTTTTAATTTTTTTTTACCAGACAACTGCGCATTATTAATCGTCTATTCACATTCTACGTTATTTTCGGCGTTAAACATTCTTCTACCTAGCCGCCCAAATGTTAAAAACTTCAAATTAGGCGTAACGGAAATTTACTCAATACTATTTACACGATAATAGCGAAATTGATATCATTTTCGCGCGGAAGGGGGGGGTCTAAAAATATTCATTTATTTTATATAAAACGGATTATTAGCGACAATTCTATATAGCAATGGCACTAATCGATCATATCGCACTTCCTCAAATAAATAAGATATTTTTTTTTTTTTTTTTGAACGAAAGAAATATTTTCATTACAAATAAATAACAATCGGTCAACATTGTGGTGAAGTTTTTTAATGTCTTCGCGTTACGCACGAATTCCAGTAATAAATCGCGTAACAATAGTTTCTTCGTAATCATTTACGTTGTCTACCATCCACTCCGTTGCAACACTATTGGAGTATAAGACACGTCCCTGATTTTCCAGAACCCTTCAGCGTTCAATGAATTTGTAACCGGATATTTCTATAGCAATAATAATCACGACGATTATCCAGTGAGAACACATTACACTGAGACAACGATTGGCGGGCGTAGCATTCGAGACCGTCGGAAGCGTTTTATCTCGTCTACGGGCGCAGTACGGAAAAGATAATCGCGCAGCGGTTTCAATCGTTTTGGAAACGACAAAATGTAAAACGAGTTGTTTTTTTTTTTTTTGTCCAAAAATTAACACGCACAAACCGTTTGGAAGAGAACTCGCGTCTGGATCAAAGTGTCCGTTACTCATAACACTTTTCAAAATCGAAAACAACAGTTCAATTCAAGAATTCTAAGGCGAGCGTAGGTTTTTTTTTTTTTCTGTTTTCGATAAAACTATTTTCGCGCGTCAAACTATTTCCCTTTCTCGTCAAATGACAAAACGTCTCCGAAAACAATACACGCGGTTTAATTTTAATCGCTCGTGTACGTACCTGTTTTTTTTTTTTTTTATTTTTCCTTTTGGTCTTTTTAACTCCGTCGGGGCGTTTGCCACAACGATATGATATATTTCGGCCGGCAGACGACAGCGGCAATCGACACTCCGTCGACGCGATTTTCAATTAAAACGAACGGAAAACAAAACCTCTCTCGTTATTTTACTATTATTATTATAAAAAAAATTAACGAAATGGAAACGAGCGAACGACGGCGACGACGATAACATTATTCGGTCTGTTATCACATTGTATTGATAGAACGCGGTGATAACAGCGACCGGCTGTTGGCGACCGGAGACCACCTCCACACGGCGCGGCTGGTGCACGGTAATTTTTGGATACGATATTTTCGTGCGCCGCACGATAATTACCGGCGGCGGCGGCCGTCCTCGCTCTGCAGCCGAACGGTTTTTTCTTTTTCCTTTCTTTCGTCCCGCGTTGTTGTAATGCGCGTCTCCCTCTCTAGACCGCCGATCGAACACAAAAAAAAAAAAATCATTTCGTGTATTATAATAAAAAATCGTAAAATACGACATTAACACTCTCCCGTTCCTCGGTTCGAAACGCGTTAATTTTATGGTTTTGTGCGTTTGAAAATTTCGTTGAACAACAACTACAAAAGAAAAAAAAAAGAAAAAGAAACATTCCGTTGTATCGCACTATTCGTTATATCCAATAAAATCTTATAAATGTATTATACTGTAGTAAAAAAAAACAAAACAAAACGAAAAGTTGGACGGGCGAACGAAAAAAAATTAACGAGTTAACGTCTCGATATTTCTTATATTTTTTTTTTTTAAATAAAATATATTTTATTCCGTCTCAATAACATTATTTAATATGCGGTTTCTCGTAACGCGAACCACATATAACGAAAAACAAAAAGCGGCTATTAATTTTTATTATCATATCGGCCGTCCGCGCACGTTATACAGACAAATTATATTGTCTACAAAAAAAAAAAAAAAGGAAAAAAAGTCCAAGCCGAAACGTTAAGAGGACACGGGGACAAACGAAACCGTGGAACGGGCCCGAGAAAATCGTTTTCGCGTACCGTGAATTGTACAGAAAAGCAAAAGAATTGCTCGAAACACTTGGGAGGAGGGCCTGCACGCGTTTAAGACACTAGGATTTGTACGCGGAAATAAACTACGGTATAATCGTTATACTAAAAAAAAGTGTTTTTTTTTTGTTTTAATGTTTTTAATTTTTAACAATTGTATAGTGATGACTGATGAGTGAAAAAATCGTATTTTTTTTTTAAAACGTTTATAACTTTTTTTAAAGAGAGAATCAAAGGTGTTTAAAAAATGACCTATACGCTATCGTAGTATATATATATATATATATATAGGTAATATCGTGCGAAAATTTGGTCTCAAAAATGTGGTGCCGTTATAGATTTCTGTAATATTATCTTAATGAAAATCTTAGCATTCGTTTTAAAAATAATGTATTTTTGTATGCTTTATATATATAACGTATTTTTCAACATTAGAGCGGTATCCAATCGCCGTTTAATGAAATCAATTAAATCTCATCCGTGTACTTATGTAATATAAAATAAAAAAAAAAAAAGTTGTAGAAAATAAACTGGTATTTATATGGAAATATATGTTTTTGCATATAATTTGTATATAAAAACGCTCGCGTACCCCATGTATAAGATTATAACGTGTGTGAAATTATAATATTATATTTAATTGACTTATTCAATGTCTCTCGCGGTCACGTTAATCGTTGAGAAAATTAGCCAAAACAAATTACTATAAATATATATATATATATATATATAAGAAAAGTGTATACATTGTACGGCGTATTTGATATAAAAAAAAAAAAATATATATATATACATTTTTTTAAAGAGTTAACCTAACCGCTATTTCATATATTATTATAATAATTTCGTTCGAACGAAATCCTAAAAGAAAAAAAAAATTAATAAACCGCATATAATGCTTACTGCACGTTTACTCGTAAATAATAATAATAATAATAATAATAATAATAATAAAAATTCTTATGCCTTATACGCGTGGTGCAAATATTGTATTATTATAAAAACGAATTTACCTAAGCGCTGTGGCGATAAATTCGCACGCACTCTGGCCACAGTGTGTAATAATAATAATAATAATAATAATAATAATAATAATATTAAATGAAATATTACTGCGATATTCTTATAGAATTATGAGACCTAGCGCATATTTTGTGTACGAGATGAAATCAATATTATAGTAATAAAAAAAATATATACTTGCTTATATGGTACAGGGTAATGATAAACTTGAAAACTTTTAATAAACCGTTAATAATATTTTAATTATAAACTACCAGATAAATTAACGGTTATATTCATAACTTTTAATATTTGTATATATATTTTTTCTAACCAAAATATAAATATAAATACAATATCGTTATAATCGTGCAAATCGCGCGTATTTACACAGTTGTCCGATTTCAACGTAAAACGTACAATATAATATTTATATTTATAATATACGCCCCATCGGGTGTTGATTTTATAACGAATACATGTGTATAAGCCATACATACGTATATAGAATTAAACTAATTATTACCTAACAACAATTAATAAAATAATGATTTTGTGTATAATATATTATAAAGTGCCCGAGCGATGAATATCGTTTCGTTGTCAATTCTCGGAGCACGATCTATCGTGTGATGTATGTAGCGACAAGTGAAATGTCATTGGAGAGACCAGCTTGACGCCGATACACTATTGTAAAATTATATTTGTGATAACTATTTTTATTTTTTTGTGAGGTATTTAATGCGTCTGTTTAGTATAGCGATTTTCAAAAAAAAAAAAACAATTTAATCGGCTAATTTCTAGCGATCGAATACCCCAAGAACTGCGCGGATTAGGATAATAATTTGTGCGGGATTAAATTATAGTGTATTTATTATATGACAAGCGATAGTTGGCAAATTATTTCGTTCTTTTTTAATATTGTGATTTATGGAGCGTATAAATGTCGGAACATTTTTATTATTTCATAATATTATTTAGCCTGCGCATAAATCACGATCGAAATAATTAATTGTTCTTACAGTGTGTACGCGGGTTTGCTTGTGTACGAGATCGCCTTATTAACATCGATTATTGAACACGCGCAACTCCAAGATACGAACTGCCAACGGTATTTTATTATTATTATTATTATATTGGATTTGTTTACGTTGATAATCTAGTGTCCGGTATCTTTCAAAGTCCTTTCGTTATAGAATCGTTTTTTTCTTTTTTTTTTTTAAATACAATAACATCGTTTGTGTTAAAAAAGAAAACATTACACCGCCGATGAATATAATTACATGAGATATATTCGATGTTCATCGATACAACAAAAGCGTATCGTACGTAAAATGTGTACAGACGTGGCGGATCTCCTACAAAGGCAATAATACAGCGGTTCGTACAACGCGCGTTCACCGGGCGATAGACACGACAACGTCCGACGGAAGAAACACGAATTAAAAATATATTTAAAAAATGTATATAAAAAAAAAAAAAAAAACGGAATAATAACGGAAAAAAAAAATAATAGGGTAATAACGTCGTCGCGGGCGGCGTATAACGAAAACCTCATCGCTACGGATGTAATTTATTATTTATATACACGCGCTTGTTATTCGTCCAATGAGTCGAAGTTTAATTGTACTGGTCCACCGTTAATAGTACAATATTCTCGCCGCGCATAAACGACAATAATGTCCGTACAGATCAGTCTTGCACCTCCGCCGAACCCATGCCGTGTCGGTGGATTTTTTTTCTCTCGTCCCGTTCTCCAATCTCCGCGGTCGTGTATATTCCTCTGTCACAGTCGCCGCCGTGTATGACTCGACGTGCGGCGATATTATCGTATTCGCTCGCACGCGATCGACTAGAGGATTTCAGGAAAACGGAGTTTTTGAGGAGATAATCCGTGGCAGACACTGCGCGGTAAGCCGCAGGAGTCGAACCATACGGTAATTAAAAAACTTTAAAAAAATCCGTCCAGACGATCCAGTGGCGGCTTGGTCGTGTCCGTATGCGTGGAAAATTATTCATTGCGAGTGGCGTACAAACTTCGAGGGAAAACAACACCACGTGACCAGAAAAACACGGTTGAAGCGGAACGGGCGTACCCGTGAGTGCTGGGCGTAGCGTGTTGAGAAAACGTCTGGTACGACGAAACCTCTCTAAAAGTAGCTGGTTAGGTGGCGGCCAAAACTCTTAGACAAGCGAGGGTAGAAAAAAGAGAAATGTGACGCAAATCGAAATAAATTTAAAATAATTATTATATTATGTACGATGAAACGAGCAAAAGAAAAAAAAAAAAAACAATTAATATGTTATGTAACAAATACTACTATAGATAAATTGATTTCTAAATTACACGTGTTTATAATTTTGATTATTTAAAAAAAAAAAAATGAGTTACACTCTTATAAGTTCGAAAATACCTCAAGTCGTTTCTCGCGATGAAACCGAAAGTTTCTGAGATTTTATCGATTCCTTTGCGAACTGTAAATTGTCATCTCAATGCGTTTATAAAATTCGATATAATATACGCGTTGTAACAACGCGAGTATTTAACCACATTGCAGTGAATGAATTGACCAATTATTATTATTATTATTATTAATAATAACGAATGCGAAATAAAATGGATATCGTTAAATTTTGGGACGAAAGGTGTAATATATTGAGCACAAATATAATTTATTACGTATTAACGTTCGTGCGAATGAAATATTTTTAATGACCATAAAATGCCTTTGGCGTCTCTCAGTTTTTATTTGATTTCGATATACGGACGTAAACAATAATGTAGATAGACATCATTTTCTTTTTCAAAGTTTATAAGATTATAAATTCAATACTGCATCAGCAGTGTATCATTACACTACACAAACAGCTGAAGCTGAACTACATTTTAAACAGAATTCAATCGCGAATACGCGTATTAGATTCTTTGTTCGCCACTTCTTTAGACAGTCTATTGCGTTTGAATTGATTTTTACAAAATGCTCACGACTTGTTTAATTCGTTTCTTTTATATATATATATATATATATATATATATATATACGAGTATATAACTATATCTTTTACGTGTTTGTCGTAAACTTTTCCACTTCAGACATAAATTTTATTCGTTGAACGTATATTATATTAACTCAACAGACATTGAGATATAATGCGCATTTGTGTAAATTAAAATCCGTTTTTTATTCCTTCGGTATATACCTGTCCGTTTGAGATTGTGATTTTTACGGACCGTACACGTAGAGACGTAATTACCACGATGATGATTCGAAAAAAACACTCGGCAATTCGATCACGTTTTACAAAATAATTATGATATAATAACGGTGTAATTATGGACGGAATAGTATTTCAATGAAACTCTATTAACGTTGAGTAATACGTCGTAGATAAATAATTACTTTCCACCTGTTAGCGTAATAAAGGAAATAATATTATATTGTAACGACGTTAAAATTATTTTGCAATCCGCATTAATAATAATAATTATATACATGTTATATTATATGGAGATTATTTAATTATATTAAGATCGATCGGTTTTGTATACGTGTTGGAATATCCGATGTACCGTGGGAAATTTGTGGTTAAAAAAAAAAAAATAATTTTATGAAACGAAAAAAAAAGTATTTATTTATTTCAGATACAGAAACGTATTTTATATTTTCGGAGAATGTTGATTTCAAATAATGTTTTTTTCCCCCGAATTCCCATTGTTTTAAATTATATTTATATCTATAGCATTTTGAATGTTATGGAATTGTACACGATATTTTTAATATTACTTTTGAATAAATCGATATAGTTTTATTATTTTTAATTGCCATTATTATTCATCGTTTGTAATTATGACATTTTCTGCGCGCGGGTTATAGATGCTATAGACATTTGCAGCTTTTTGCCAATATCCCCAGTCTCGATATAAATAATATCCTACATGGGTCATCCTTGATTTTCTTTTTCTAATATTAAATATTTATATATTTCGAGTTTAAAAACCAAACTTAAGACTAAAACGCGAAATATAAGTAAAAAAAAAAAAATTTTTAGGCGTGTAACGCGTATTATATATATGTATAAGCTAGAGATTCGATTTTCAAAACCATTCAGCCCATTTGGGCATTTTTATTGTATTTGATCTTTTACATAATATGCTCAATAAAGTGTCATATAATATAACGGTCGGTTTTTCATCGAGTGCCATCACCTATTAAATTTAAATATAAATATTGGGGGTGGGGAATTGTAACGTTTAAATAATAATAATAATAATAATAATAAAAAAATGATATACTTGATAATATTATACGACTGAATATAACAACGCGTAATGAACGTGCGTACGTATCAGGAGAAGTCATATACAATTATGTACAACAGGTGTAGAACTGTGATATTATATGTGTGCCTGTATAGGATTAGAAAGTATATGATGTGTTCGAAATACGTTTACAATACGACGCATAAATCAATTCAAATATAAAAATATATTTATAATATTCTGTAATTTTTATTATATATATATATACTAATCCATAACAGGTCGCGCGAGCAGCTCAGACAACAAACGATAAACGTTGTATCGGGATTTATATTACAAATATATAATGAGACGGAAATTGTGCAGGCCGACCGAAAGAGAATGTGTGGCCGGTGTTCTTCGCTCGAGACGCGTATTATTATAGGACAGTAGTAAACGTGATATGCGGAAGAAGAGCGACGGGGAATACGAAATCTCGTGGTAAAACCAGTGGCGAACACGAAGGGACATTGGACGAAACGCGAGAGAAAATCGATCGAAAAAAACTTTATCGAGTGCAGTCTATAAGATTCGACATAAATTCTTCGCAGACTACGCGAAAAAACCGCGAAAATCCAATCCTAAACTTTATATTTTTACCAGTTTCAAGTAATATATAATATAAATGCTCGGTGTTATAGTGCGTCTCGTTCCGAAATCGTTTCGGTGTTGACCAGTACAGAATAAACGCGCGATTAATTATCACACTACGTGCGAACAGTCGTTAGGTTAACAATATAATATGATTATATTATCACGCCGCGTTTCTCGACAATTTTTAATAATTTATTATTTGCAAAAGGAAAAAAGTTTTTCCCGCATTAGATTCCTTGACCGCGGAAAATGTTTGATTCGAACGACTTGCTGAGAAAAACGGGACATTTAAAATTCCGATATTGTGTTTCAGTAAAAAATACGTTTATCACCCATACGTATCTGAATCCAATTGATTTTCCAATGTTATAATATACTTTTAACGGTAATATCACGAAATATATTTTAAATATTATTCGACAATGTGTAATAAGTGCGGACTGCTGAAAAAATTCAGTAACAATAGCATATGATTGCCGCTTAGCCTATAAAATACACCGCGGGCACACCGTATAATATGATCACATTATATGAGTAATCTGTCTGTTATGAAATCGAATGCGTAAACTAATAATTGCAACGTGTGGACAGATCAAATCAAAATCGAAATAATTATCGACTCTATTTGAATCGGCCTTCGAATTTCTGAAGTGTGTTAGCCGTGTTTCGGGAGAGAGGGAAACAACAATTACATATTCGAATTGCGCGCGTACTAATAACATACAATAACATTAATTTACGAAAAGATTTTTACACGTTAATTTTGACATTCCGAAAAGTCTCGTTCGACACGTTTCTTCACTTTTGCCGTCGCATTTTAAAATATTTAAGTTTCGGAAGACGAGGACTTTGAAAACGTAAAAAAAAAATGTCATGAAAATGTTTAAAAATGCTAAATTAATGACGAATAATGAGTTGAACATTTTTAAATATACGATAAGAAATAAATTTTATTATGGAAAAAAAACGCAAAAATATATATATTATTGTACAAATTTAAAAATCTCTTGTTTATAATATTAATCTTAATACATTTATATTGATTTTTATTATATAAATTTCTTTTTTATAAAAATAATATTTTTTAGTAAAAAAAAAAACATCTATAAAATTCTAACGATCACAGTGATGTTTTAACAAAATATAACAGTAATGACGTGATCTGGTAAATTTTTTTCTCGATTACATACGCATAGTAATATCCGTGGAAAAAACGGTGAAAATAATGAATACTATTAGAAAATCGCGTGAAAATGTTGAAAAATGACGTAAAAATATAAAGAGTCGCGAGTATTGTGAATGTCGCTTAAATGAATTTTATACATAAATATTTCAGTGTTTTTGTTAAACGGTTCTTAGCTGAGCTTCGGCGTAATAAACTTATAATCGGAAAATTCAAGTGGTAATAATAAGATTGTCAAAATTAATTGAATACATAGCAGGAGGACGCATTTCGTAAACAATTTTCAGCTATTTGAAACCAAAAATTAAACATTTTATACTACTTAAATAGTCGGCATATCCCTTACATCCGATATAGAATAGTTCCGAATAAATGTTTTGAACATTTTTTAACGCGTATACATAGTGCAACGCATTCGGTGTAAATTTCAAGGCTCTAATATTTCGATAGGTTTTTTTCTTTGTCGTACAAACCACAGAGAAAATCGAAAAACGTTTAAGTGTACAAACCGTTATCAACGAATCCGTTAACGAAAAGTACATCCGAGCATTCCGCATATTCTTATAGTCGAAAATGTGTTCGAAACAAATAAAATGTACGTAAAACCAGTAGAGTTCGATGGGAGAAAAATTGAGGAGACGCTAGAAAACGCGAGGAGATCGTTTTCAAAATCCTTTTCGGTTATAGCTAATGTATGCAAAAAAAAAAAAACAAAAAGACGTTCCAAACAAAAAACCGCATCGACGACTTCCGAGCCTTATACAATATACGTTTTTTAATATTATAATGGTACAGACGACGACGACGTTGATTGCCAGCCAGACTGGTCTGTCGACATATTATAAGCGAGCGCGCGCGCGCACAAGCAGAGCACAAGTCTGTCTGTACATGACGACGACGACGCTGACGAGCATTGTTCTGCAATTAGACATGGAGCCGCGGGCACAGTGGTCCGGCTACTGGAATTGATCTTCACAGCCTCCGGACCAATCGATTTTCATTATACGTTCCTCCCCTCCCACGAAGTAAAATATAATTTTTTTTTTTTCCGTTTTCTCAATAGCACCGCGCGTCTCCCCGGCCGTCGTCATTATATATTAATCATTTTTTTATTATTATTATTATTTTACGCGGTAGCGGGTGCACGCTAACGGATCGACACTTGCACGGGAACGCGCGACAGACCAATGAAAAACCACAATAATATAATAACTACTAGAAAAAAAAAAAAAAACTATTATAATGAAAGGAACAAAAATAATATTACGTGACGTATATATTATATAGACGCGGATGACCATTGTATACTGGAATTTTATAAATATAATAATGTATAGTTATAATATTTTTCTCCTCTCCTCTCTCCATTTCTCTGCTTCTCCTGCACACGCTCTTTGTTCTTTAACGGTGGTTTTTATCGTGAGCAGTGTATATACCTCATTAACGACACTTTAATTATTAATTTTCCTTTCACACTTGCTGCTGCACGTCTGTAAAATGCGTACTCCGGCTCTCTCTCTCTCTCTCTCTCTTTCTCTTATTGCTCTTATATAATATAATATCTCCCTGCCCTTGTACCGCGTGAGTGCGCGCGCACAACGACCTGTATATATATATATATTATTATATTAGTCCGGGGGAATAATAATTAATGAAAAAAAAAAAATTAATAATAATAACCGACACATTCCGTACGCGGGATCTCACGCATGCAGCATCCAGCAGCAGCAACAGTCTCCGATCTAATTTCTTCTTTATTTATTTTTTCTTTAAGCGTGCACCACCCGAGTATAGGTGGTATTATTATTATTATTATCATCATCGTAGCCGCGTAGTCGTGTCGAAAACCGTGAAAATTCGACGATCCTTGGGAAATTCGTTAGTACATTATAATATTTTATGCGCCTATATAATATAATGTCGATGCGACGCTATATATGTAATGAGAGCAGAACATATTACTATTATCACTATTATTATTATTATTATTATTATTATTATTATTATTATTATTATTATTATTATTATTATTATAATACTGCAGTGGTTCTCATAATTGCAGATACAGCGGTGCCCAATGGCTTTTTTTTATTTTAAATTTACGTCAATTTACGACAATTCGAAATAAAGATTTTAACTCGAAAATTAAAGAATAAACGCGTTGTATACTTAATATAAAATGTATACGGAGTGAACTTTTATTTCATATTTAAGCCAGTGCTTATTATTTTAAAAGTTTTTTTCCGAATTACACTTGACATAGAATCCTCGCCTCCAACTTACCATACTCCATCTTCTTATCATATTGTTCCTTCTCATTTTTCGTCCTCAAACCGATAGCCAGTAACGGTTTAGATTAAGACGTGTACAAAATATGGATAAATTTGTTATCCCATTAAAAAAAAAATGTGAATTTTCAACATTATTAAAATAATTAATTAACGTTACAGTAATTGAATCATTATGGATTATAAGTAAAATCTTAAATTTACAATTCCGCATTTCTCGAATAATAATATTAGAGCCGCGCGTTTTCTATACTCGACGTCATTCCGAGAATGTCACCGCCATCCGCACACTCGTTCGAAGGAGTACGAGGCTATAACAATTGATTGATTGATCGTGTCTATTAACCATTTTTTTTTTCCACTGAAATCAATCGATACAAACGCGTCATCGGCGAATATTATTAGTTTCGAACTAGTTCCTCTCGACATTTACCGCGGCGCGTTTTTCGTTTTCGGTTATTGTCAATAATGTCCAGGAGACGGGGTGTTTATTTGTTCGTACGGTTTTAATCCGAGTAGTAACATTTAATAAACATTTCAAGTAGAAATCAATTGATTTTAAAATACGTAGCCAATGTAGCTAACAACAAGCACCGTAATAAATAAACGTAGTAAATATAAATGCGTGATGGCATACCATGATGGCACTTATTTTTCCAATTCAGCCAAACCGTCGGACCCTTTCAACGCGTACACGCACGGTTTTCATATCTCCTGGGAAATATTGCGCGCCTGAGCATTCCTCGACGATGTGTTCCGTTGTCTGCGAGTCATTCCGTCGACCTCATAATACAATTTCGATTATTATTCGGCGTGCAACAATATTGTTATTTTCCGCGGTTTGAGTTTGAGAACCACTGGTGTGTCCGAACGTACGCGAATAGCGCGGTGCGGTTGACGAGCGGAATCGCGGCCGCGTCGGTGATACTACATTCACACACGCCGCTCATTTATGGTTTCGCGTGTACACTGTTTAGATGATACTTCGCGTCGTTTATAGTTAAAATGACTAAACGAAAACACCGTATTATTATTATTATTATTATTATTATTATTATTATTATTATTGTGTTTTGACTCGTATATAAATAATATACGCGCGCGCGAGATCGAAAAACGTTCACCGCACTTTTACCGTTACGACGTGTAGGTGGTGGTACGTTGTTTTTAATCCAAATCGTTCTCAGAATGGATACGAATTCCTCGCCACACAGTAAATAAAAAAAAAAATAATAATAATACAAGAGAATATCGTTCGGACCGCGGCCGTAGGCGCAATTATACGGACTCGCGTCCAGTTCTCCTTGTTATTGATTAGAGAGAGAGAGAGATTTTTTCGTCGTTTTTGCTATTCACACCAACATAATATAAAAAATGTATTAATATAAATCTAATGCTGATGGAAACGTGCGAATCTGAACCAAATAATCGGTGCGAAATAACGTACTTTTATGCATTTGATGATTTTAACGGTCGTTATTGCTCGTAATAAATAGTTTTATTTGGGTATAGTTTAGAAACTTCATTGTTACAATATTATTAATATATTAAATGTGGTGTAATTGTCGTGACGGAATAAACTCCAAATTACTGAAGTCATTACTTAAATGATGTGTCACAAAATGTCAAAATTTCAATCTGAAAATAAATACGTTTAACGGCGAAAATAAATAAATAAATAATAATAATAATAATACTCGTACCACTAATGAATATTTAGTCTTGGGATTTTAATCATCTATGTTGGTATTCATAATCCCGCAAAACTCTGTTATTAATTTTTTCTCTTATCCAAAAACTGTGGAGAACTGCCCCGAGTCGCAATTCCATTTCAGTATTTGCATTTTTTTTTTCGCAATGGACTTCAGATGAGATGACATTGTCCAGTATATTATATTAAACTCTACACGAAATCAAACTCGCCGCCCTGCAGCAGAAATATAAAAGAACACCGAGCGAATATTCGGTATCCGACCACCGGAGTGACGACGTTTTTTTTTTTTTTTTAAACTCTATAATTTAACAATATTTACACTAATTACGCGTTTAACATTTACTCGTGAAAATTATATACAATTTGTAAACGTATAATAATGTTTATTTAGAGATTTTTTTTTCGTTTTTACAGAAACCTGTGTCCGTTTCGGTAAACAAATAATTTTTTTTTTTTTTTCATATCGAATTAACGCCTTTTAAACACGATAATATGGACTAATAACTGTAAGAAGTATACGCGTATTAAATAACTTTATAATATTATAGAGTTATTACGTATAATAATATACACTTAGGTACATATTATATGCACAAATTAAAACACATAATATATAAAAAAAACAATTTCGTTTTCAGGAAATAATTGCTTAAATTTTTTGCGCTCATGAACTCGCGTAGTTGCAGGTATTCCGGGCAGTGCCAGACTCGTATAATATAGTTGATACGCGCGGAATAATTTCGCCGTTTTGTTTTTTTTTTTAAATAAATTTATATCGATAATAACGTGGAAATTTATTTATTTATTCCTATTATCACCGTGTTGTAGTGTATAAAACGCGTGTATAGATAGCATTTGCGTTCAGACACGGAGATGGAACACTACTATATATATATATTGTAGTGTACGTACGATGATAAATAAATTATTGTTCAGTCGATGGACCATTATACACATATAACTAAAATGTTAATGCCCTAAAAAGAAAAAAGCATTTATGACTTAAAAAAAATCACTAAAAACCTACGAAAATACCATAAAACAATTTTAATTTATGATCTTAAAATATTGTAAAAAAAATAAAAAAAACGTTTAAAAATTATCTAAATAATTTTATTTAAACAACTAATGCGACAAAATAATTTTATTGTATTTTAGGTATACACGTATTATATTTATACGTCGTGTTTTATAGTTTTCATTCGTAGTTTTTCTCAAACTTTTACGTTCATAAAAACAGAAATTTATGTACCAACGTTACATTACGGTAAGTGAAAAAAAAAAGAGTATTACGTAAAATAATAAAAATATTAATAATAATAATAATAGCTGCATGTAAACTCGTATTTTTTATCAATTATTGAAAAATGCCTTAAATTTACAGAGAAAAAAGACCTCAAAGTGTCGAAACATGTTAAAAAATAATAATAAAAAAAGCCGAACAATGACAATTAAAAAAAAAAAACAAAATATAAAATAAAAATTAGTTATTTATATTTCTATGGAGCATTGAATCACATTCTTAGCTGGCTAAGAGAGCGGTAATCACCTATCAGGCGCGTTCTAACAAAAAAATCATCGACACTCGGTCCTTGGTCATATAGAATAATATTGGTATAAATGCGAGTACTGAACCGAGGTAGAGTAAAATATTATTGATTCCCACAGGAAAATTCGAACGAAAAATACCATACTCGCAGGTATATGGTATATTGTAATTATGCGGGATTATAAATTATAAATATTTTGTTAACATAATTTATATTCTTACGTCAAACGCGTTATGCGTATGAAAACATATATTTGGGATCGTGTGTATATTAGGAAATAAACGCGTGTATCACTGCGCGTATAATTTAAAAGTTTGGATTACGATAATCGGCGGCACAAAGCAAGGTGTATACGATTTATATGTGTATGTATATATTTTTTTTTTAACATAATTTTATTAATGCGTAACAATCTAGTAATACTAGTTTAAAATATAACGCGCGACAATTTTCTATTCCGATAAAACACACACACTATATATATTTATATATACACGACACGTCTCGTGCAGGTTATTTATAACACGTGTGTGTGTCTCCGCCATTCGACTCGTTGATTTACAATTAGTACGTATAACATTAAACGCGTATATTTAAAACGAACGTGAAATAAAAAAAACGCGTATTTATATATATACGTATTAATTTACTAGTAATTTATGTTAATTTCGTACGGACAGATAAAAAAAATAAAATAAAAATATTATTCGATAATATTTCTCTTATAACGGACGATGATGGCCCGGCGCAATTATCCCGCCATCGTGTTCTTATTTATTTTTTTTTCTCTCTTTCCGTGTATATTCTAACGAACACGACGACGACGAGACGCGGCGTGTGTAGTCGTATTAAAAAAAATAAAATTTTTTTTTTCTCTACACACGTACCTATACCGCGTTTTGTTATGTTATAACGTAGGTGTTTATACAATATTATACGTAATATTGTATTTGGAATTATACGGTTAAATATTTTGTTAAACTATACACGCTGGAGCTCCACGAAACAGCCGACACTTTCGATCGTCGAAATTTCGTCCGCTGTTCGGCGAGGGCAAATTTTTGAAATACCAGTTTTCTACACGCACACGAACTACTTTCCGAACTAAAAAACTTTCCGTTTTTTTTTTTTTTTTTATTAACGGAAGTTGAGAATTTCAATTTTTTTTTGTTTTTTTGCCAAGCAATCGTTTTCCCCATTACCCCGATCCAATCACGTCGAAAACTAATCATTAGCTGACAAAACAGACGAAATATTGGCATTCCAGACATTTTCGTCATAATATATCATCGTTATCCCTCGTAATTTTAACACTTATCGTTCGAGAACGAGTTCGTTATCGTTACATTTAATACGAGATCGTTTTTCTTTCGCTATTCCCGTTAAGACGTTGTTTCTAAATAAATATCAATATACGTGTCCGCTATTCAGAGGTTTCTTCATTCAAAAAAAAAAAAAATTGGTGAAAATGTCCCGACATTCCTAAAAAAAAAAACGTTCGTTATTGAGAGGTGTCCGTCAAGAGAGGTTTTACTAATGTCGTTACATTTGCTGACGATACAGCAATAACCTCTACTAACTCCGACATAAATTTTGCAATAAAAAAAAAAACCACCAAGACTACATAATAAAATTATAGGAGTGGTATAACGTATGGAAAATAAAAACAAATGAAAGTAAATCTACTCATATCACTTTTACTATTTTTAAAAATATTCCCCCGTATTCCTAAATTACAAAATATGAATAATTCCGTTAAGTATTTATGTCACTTGCTCGACAATAGGTCAACTCGGGCAATCCACATTAAAACAAAATGGAAATCTCTAAAAACCTCAGATTTCACAAATTACGACAAATCCTCCTATCAAAAATCTCAACTAATAACAAATTACTAATTTATACGTTCCGCTGTATGCCATACGGAATCCGACTGTGAGGAATCACAAAAACTTCTAACTTAAACATTTTCAAATACTTTCGATCAATTAATCTTCGACTTGCAATCTATTACTATGGCAAATATCTTTAATCACTCAAATCCTCTTATTAGGCCTCTGCTTACAACGCCCGATAACCGTCCTCGTCGTCGTCGTCGTCTCAAACGAAATCTTCTACCTAGAAATAACATATAAATTGTATTTTTAAAAATTCGTAATTCGAAGCGTATAGTGTCCGTGGATGCTGTTTTCTCTCGCGTTATCACATCCAGTAGTCATATTTACTTATTGTATTATTGCGTATACGGACAGCAAATTTTCTTCTTAAAAATAAAAAAAATCAAAAAACTGGACAAAATTCTGGGTACGAAAAATGTTCGCGCGAGGAAACGTTACGAAATGAAAATGTTATAAAATATAATAATGCGCGTTAAAAACGCATTACAGATTTTACAAAGTGTGACGATTTTATCGCGTAATGGTTTAATGAATTTGAACTAATGGAAACAAAACCGTTGCTATTGTAATACACACATATAGTGCGCGTATATACTCTCTCGTACACTGCAGTAATAATATAATATACACGTCGTCCTCTCCGAGTCATTGTTTGTTTTGTTTCTTTTTTTCGGTTTACAAGTGTTGCGTTCGTAACGTGAGAAAAACGCAACAACTGGTAATTATTTTATATTTTTATTTATTTATTTTTTTAAATACGATATAATATGACGTCGTAATTACGTTTTTTTTATATATACGTATATACGACAACGCGCGCACCGTTGTCCGATGTCTGCTGCGTGTGAGGTAAAAAAAAAAAAACGCATATTATACACTTATTCTCACCTGTAACAGCCAAACAGCAGTGTAATAATAATAATAATATATATTGTATAAACGGCTTTTTTTTTCATTCTTAACGTGACGTCTACACCGTGTGCTTAAACGTGACAAAAATAAGAAATATATTTATTTTTAAACGTAAACAATTGAATATGAAAATAAACGGAAAGAAGATTAAAATTTTTTGCATTTATAGCTGTAAGAATAGCTGTAATATTATAAGGCGAGAAGAATATCGTCTACGAGATAACCGAAAAACAGAGCGAGTAGAAGCGTATTTGTGGAGTGTATCACGCGAGTAAAGACGGAAGAAAGAAAAAGTAATAATACTTAAACGAGAGTATCAAGTTAAAATAGCATTTGATCATAAAAGGAATCTTGTTTTTTACTTCCCGAAATTTTAGCCTAAACATGAGAGGAAAAAAAAATCTTCTAAAAACATACGTATTCTCGAGTACAATATGCTTAAAAAAGACAAAAGAAAAACAGAAGATTTTGAGACGTGATGCTGCGGGAAAATGTTCGAGATGAGTTGGACGGATGTATTGAGACATGATGGGCTGCTTGGATTAATTATATAGAAGGGTGTGTGGAATATATAAGTTATACAGTTGAAGACCGCGATTGGACTTTATAAGACTGCAATTAATAGTGATGGACTTGCATGGATGTGTAATTCATTCGAAAAAATTAAGAGAAAGCAAGTGTAGTAGATATGAATGAACGGTTGCCGTAAACCAATTTTAGAATTGATTTTGAAAATTCAAAAATTTTTACACCAACTCGTTATAAGTTCACATCGTTCGAATGATGGGGCTTCATGGTTTGTGTTGACGCGGTGAAGAAAATTAACTGCCTCGCCATTTCTTTCTCCTTGGTCATGTAACACGTGTAATTTTTTCCCCTTCAAATCGTTGATAGTTCGCGCAAGTTTTTGTCTCATATCATATAAACGACGAAATGCAGAAATAGAAAAATATATTACCCCGTCGAATTTCACGGCAAGTTCTGGAGCCCACTGACAAAGCGTGAAATGAGGCGAGACACGTCTCGTATGATCACGTACTGCGGACGTTCTCTCCGTGAAAACACAATAACACTAATCGGATTGAAATATTATTATAGCTGGAAAAAAAACGATTTTTCAATTTTTTTAAATAAAAAAAAACGATTATAGTATAACTATAATATATAAACAAAGTGAAAAGAGTGGATTTGAACCCTTTAAACTCCCCCTGGCTATGCCACTGCAGATCACGATGAAAGCTTTTTTTTTTACGCCCACGCAGCCAGTAATAACGGCACAAGACGATGAAAATGTTATCGTACACAAAATCCATAGGTCTTGGAAAAATAAAAACAAGTCGTGTAGGAGTTTGTACGACTTTGTTCTAATAGGCCATTGTTCAGTGTAAAACATATTTCGTCACGAACAATGCGCGGCGCGTGAACTTTCGCTTTCGAATTCGGGTCGTATAGCGGTCATCGCGACAATCGATACGATATTATATTTTTGTAATTGAACAGATTCCCTCGAGAGCAGCAGCTGTGGACCGAGGAGTCCGAGATCCCGGAACAATCAGCACGAGAGTCCTCCTGCATCGACACGTACGCGCGTTAAGGATCTAAAATCGGCGTACAAGTGTTATACACGCGGACCGATGTGTTATAAAAGACATTTATTTTTCAATATGTGTCGTGTAACATCACACTAACGTTTTAAAAATGTATTTCAATTGGTAATAATGAGAAAACGTTTATATATCGTGTTACGTTTTATTTTTTTTTTTGTTTCGAGATTTTGAGCGAAATGAATTCGTGACTCTACATTAATATAGACAAGTAAAAGAAAAAATTTCCAAAAAATTCCTTTTCGCCAACTACAGGTTATTATTCTAAATTTCGTATCCGACGGTTTATTTGTCAACGTATATATTTCTATATAAACGAATGTAAATAACATAAATTTGATAGAAAATTTTAAATTCCGTATACCTATATAAAATATAATTTCTTGAAAAATGTATTCGTACGATATAATTTTTTATAGATTTTAATTAATTTTGAATTTTATGTCTGTCGTTAATATATATAAAAAAAAATTGGTTTACAACTCTCTCACAATGATTTGTATTACACTAAATATATATATATAGATTATTATGCGGAGAATGCTGTAGCGAGAAGATTGGAAATGTTTCGATTGATTTTCAATGGCATATCGTACGGTTATTTGACCATTCTTCCAACGAAATGTATACGCCGTTCTCCTTTATACTCGTTATAGCATTCAACAAGCGTGTTTGATTTTTATTGTTTGAAATAGACAGTTTTTACGTAGACGAGAATAACCGATTTTCTATAACTTGTATAGATTACAATTACCCGTGAACAGTTTTACTGTTTCAATATATTATATTATGTTTTTATACATATTACTACGGGCGTCGATTTTTTTAATATTTATTTATTTACTCTTATGCGTGAACGAAAAGAAAAATAAAATTATTAATATAACGGGAACCCGAGCACCCGAGTTTAATTTAACGCTTCTTTGTGAATTATTGTGTATTTCGAGAGAATCGATTGCAACGAGAAAGAAGAAGAATTCATTGTTGGAACCGATTGCCGAACATGCGACGTAAAGTCGACCGTGAGAGAGAAACGCGGCATTCGCTGCAAATCGACAACGTTTTGCGTCGCGCTTTATTGATTGTCAGTCGGTCCAAATCGAATTCTAATCTGGTGAGTCGAAGGCGATTAAAGTTTATGAAAACACATGCAGTATAGGAATTTTGGAAATAAACACTTTCTATAACAAACGCATCCTCTCAAGACAGTTGCTTCGACAGTTGCATAGATAGTTGTAACTTCACTTTGTACTAGTCCGCAGAAAAATAATGGGTGTCCAATCTTCAACTTAAGAACACGAACCCAGGCATAGATTCAACGAAATTCGTTCAGAACTATACAAAATAGTACACTACATTGTCCAAATACCAACCTGCACTGCGTCAATATAGACCTACACGTACGCGATGGTGCCTGAAATCGAACCGAATCGAACAATTCGTTGTGTCTCATGAACCCGAATCGTTTTTGGGAACGAATTTCCGTCTACATCAAATGATCTTTTAGTACAAGTCTTGACCGCATCAGCTTTCTTAACCATTTTTATCGGACGTAAACGAAAATAACTTTATCTCTTCTCTTCAAATGGACACAAACAACGAGTAGATATCTTTTTTTACGCATACGTTTCGGCATTAACACGCCAAATTTAACAGAAAAGAGATTGTGTAAAATGTGCGGTCAATCTCATAATTATCTATTAAACCGTTAACTGCCACGGATATATAATAATATAATATTTAATATTTATGGAGAATTTTGATGATGTTCGGCCAATGTGTACACACTAAGTAGTCTCATACATGCGCGCGGCGGTGAACCATTCGAGTTTATTTATTGCTATTGTTATTATTACAAACGTGTCCGTGTGTCCACATGTCCGTCCTCGAAAAATGAATAACGAAAAAAAATAAAAACCGCGTATAATTCGAGCCAATGGTCTCAGCGATTACCCCGTACGCAACAGTCACGTATATAAATCATTAATTTAATCTTTTATGTGTCGAAAACGGTATTGAAACGTTTTACATACGTAAATTATGACACTTCACGTTTGCGAAATTAAAAACAGGACTCGTCCGAATATTATTTCCTTGGCATATTATTTTGTAGTCAAAGAGATAAATTTCGTTTAAATATTATAATAAATTGTTTTCTCGTTGGATCGTAACAAACGTGGCTTTTTACAGTTGTAATTAATTTCACACACGCGTACATTAAACATACGCGCATAATATAATAAAACGAATTTACACTGAAATTCGTAATAAAATTTAAACATTAAATTTTTTTCTTTTAACCGAGACGAGTATAAAATTTTCCGAATTTTCGTTTTCGAATCGTATAATAAATTTAATTGAACAGCTAAACTGGAGATGGCATGTTTTCGTTCTCCGGTCATGATATCCAATGGTGTATATCGTCCATTTTCAGGGGGGATGGAGGGCAGTGGTTTATATATTACCTACGCCTAATAACACAGATATTTAATTGTTATAATTATGCAATAAGATGAAATTGTAGAAGATTATACTCACGCACTAAATTTTACATGACCAATATGAATACATTTTTTTTTTATATTAGTTATAAAACTAAGAATTAAGAAATATAGATACATGTAAGAAAGATAAATTTTGTTATTTATTTATCCATAAAAATTAATCGCACACGCTACACTTCGAATACTTTTCTCATTTCAAATATTAGAGGTATGACTTTTCTTCTTTTTTTTTTGGTTCTGCGAGACGTACGTCCAATATCCACGGACCTTCCCTTGTCATTGACCCGGGTAACATTTTCGCCGTTCAACGTCGGTTTATAATAATCGTGACAGTATGTACACGGTTTATGAACTGTTAAATGAGAAACGTTGTAGTTCAATTTAAATATTTTGAAATTTGTGATATCACAGATTGCAGTAGATTTTCGTTCCTTATAAAATATGCAACGTATTTACCGCAAAGGATTTCGGGAGATTTTTAACAAGAGATTGACACGACGAGTCGCTCATATTTAGGCTTCGGGAGTCAAACGTACCGAGTTCTAACCAATCCGATAGCGATGCCGTACCTAACCAAACACGCGCGCGTAATTTTGCGGACGGTTCATCGTACGGTATTATTACATTATAGCTGAAGGTGAGAACATATCATTACTCAAAACGTGTATATATATATATATATATATCGTATATACGAGAAATTCGATGAGAAAAAGGTAAATGTAACGTTCGAAAAGCGTTGATATTAAATACGTCGGGAGTGTTTTTTTTCTTACTGCGTTCCTCTGTATATAAATGCGCGAGCATTATATGTACACCGTCACGGAATAATATACTTCAGAAAATGTTATTTGACCAGAGCATACATACAGACTATGCGCGTACATACATATAATCATATAACAAAAACGAAACATTATACGTATATTGCTCGTACTATACACGCGAATATACATCGCACTGTAGTGATGATGATAATAATAATATTAATAATAATAATAATAATAATAATAATAATAATAATAATAATAATAATAAATTTACACTAAATACATTGGTGGTGATCTATGCATATGTGTAACAAAGAATTACAAAGAATATTTTACAACGTATACGTATACAATATACGAGAGAGCGAATTTTTATCGCATTCGTTATATTATATGAAACGATATTTTGTTTCGCCGTTTTTACGTTTATTTATTTATAATTTCGAGTAAAAAATATGAGTGAATCGTAATTCTTTTTCCCCCGCGATTCTGCGCAGCGACACAGCAAGGCCGGTCTCGCACTAGAACTGACTACGTGCGATTGTCGACAATATGTACGACAACGGACAAAAAAATTTCAAGTCCTTTATAACCGCATTAGTTTTGTTGTGCACAAACTTAATTTTCCACAAAAAAATAGAACACACTTTGTCGAAAATTTTGAAATCTTTACAAAAAAAAAATTTTTTTTTAATATAGTTGAAATAACGTACGTTTTGGCATTTCATACCTCGAAATTTATAATTATTATAAATAGATAAAAATAGACACTTCTTGACAATTTTTTTTTTTTACCCAGTAACGTTACACATTTGGCGTGAGTATTTCAAGCGATAATAATCGATTTCGACGAACTCGCGTTTTTGTGTTATTTTCCAGTAATTTTTTTTTCTGTCGCTCGAAAAAGAGTACAATATTGATGAAATCAAAAAATGGTCTCTTTAAAATATCGACTATATGAAATTTATTACCGAAAACGAGTAAATAACTGTAATATAATCGGAGCACTCTTTCTAGTATTATTTTCGGGCACAGAGATAAAAAAAAAAGAACACATTCATTGTAAAACCAATACGGTCCTCGCTTCACTCAGAATCCAAAATTTTACACGTCACTACTATTCGGACGAAAGATTAAAATTTTCGTTTTAAACAATAACGACATTTTCCATTTATTGTAAATATAATAAACATATCTACTACTTTGATATTGTACGCGCGCATGTGACGTCGTATTTCGACGATAACTCGTATTTATAAATATAAACGTGTGTGTGTGAAAAAAATCCGTATTAACATTTATGACAGTGAATTATACATTTTTTTTTTTCTTAAATTTTATTAATGATAAATATGCGTTAGTCAGTAAAATACCTTAACGAAAGAATACGCGTTCGTAATTTATGCGTTCGGAAAAAAAAATAATAAAAATATGTGTACACCTAATTAAACAGAAAGATTGAATTCTTCGACGTATATATGTATATATATATATATATAAGGTCTCCTCCGCGTCGAACGGTCCATAACGAATCTACATATTTTATATTGTACCTATATAATAATAATAATAATAATAATAATAATAATAACAGTAAGTATATATATATATATATAAATATACAGTTTTTAATTTGCTTTTTTTCTTTTAAAAAAAAGGCTATTACGTACACGAGTAAACACGTATAAATCACGCGGTGTTAAACATTTTAATTAAACGTATGAGCCGTAGAACGTACGCGTCGTATATATTATAATATATAATATATATATATATATACGGACACACGCGCGGAAGCCAAGTTATTTTCTGGACACCGCTGGTAAACGAATATAATATGTAAAATATCGTATGGAAAACAGGACACTGCTCGGTGTGTTTCGACGCGTTACGGTAAATGATAAACGCTGCCATGTGTGATGTTTGTATTAAAAAAAAAAAAAACACCGAATTATTATAATAACGCGCGACGTGTGATGTATTGTCATTTCTGTATTTTTTTTTCTTTTACGCCCCGCGCATTAGATACAATATTATAGAGCAATAGTGTAGTTGTAGTGTATATGTTTTCGACCTTGTCGAAACCAATGCCGTCACAATTTGTAATTACACGTTTACGATTATAAATATCGTCGTAGTACACCGGTAATAATATGTAAAACGTACAATCCGTGTCCTTTAATCGCGCGCGGTGGTCACACAGCACGTCTGAAATGTATTCGAATTAAAACGTTTCTATAGTCGAGCGCTATCGCGCATAGGACAACGTCCAATGAGCAGGTGTACGAAATTTCAACGCGTTTACAGGTCACTACTACAGTCCCGAATAAATTCTCAACTGCGTTATTAAGGCGCGTGTGTTCGTGTTACCTTGTACACGGTACGAAAACGCGCAAGAAAACGTTGTGTTTGACTCGGAAAATGTTATTTAGAAACTCGTTCGACAATGCAATAAGCAGCGTTTCGTACTACGACAGACACGTGGTGGAAACTAGTTCGCCGGTAGTAACTGCGTTTACCGTTCTACCGTACTTTTAACGACCGTTGACGAAAAAAATAAAATGTTCAAAACCCGCAAATCCGTCTCACATCATCACATCGCACACGTCCGTCCGTCGTACACACAACGATATTATTGTGTCGTTCCAATCGGTTTCTCGAATCAGTCAAACGGCATTGGAAACGCACTGGTACCGCCACCTCATGTAACAGCACACGCGCGACTACGTAACATATTCCGGTTCCGTTCGCGCGGCCCCCGAGGCTCGTCACCGACACGCCGCACGCGGTTTACCGCGATAATAATTAAACAATTATAATAAGTGTATTCTTCGGTTATATTCGTTTTATTTTTTTAATCGTAAAAGAATGCGGCGACGAGGGTAGTCCGTTGCGCGTGTATCGCAATCGCATCGCAGACAGACAGACAGACAGTGGGCGAGAGAGAGAGAGAAAGAGAGAAAAAAAAATATACGAATAAATAATGACGATGAAAACGCGCGTGTGATTTCGTGATCGGTTATTATTATTATTATTATTATTATCGGTGCAGAAGCAACGTGCGCCTCGAGTGAAAACCGAAATCGTACGATAATAATATCAATAATAATAATAATACGAGACGATTCGATCGGAGGCGAAAGATCGGTATTTATATATTATTAAAGAGTAATACGATACGTATTTAAAAAAAAAAAAAATTTTTTTTTTCTTTAATCGTACGTGCGGCGTATACGAAAATCTCGTTTTATACGGATAATCGCGCTAGTGGTCATTATCGTATCAACACTGCAATCGTATAGAAAAACAAGAAATTATCTTTTTATTCGTCGAGTGGAAATACAAATGTATACGCAACAGATTTCATTCGATCACTCCCTTCGGGCTGCCCGGATCATTTTCGTCGATCACGCCGCCGTATGCGCAGGCTGCGAAGACCATGATGACTGTTATTATCGTCGAGAAACACGCGTCTCCTCGCGGGGATTGTGCGACGGCCGCCCGACAATTGTATATTGTGAAAATATCGAAAATCGCGTTTGAAACGAACGAACAACGCACGGGAAACAACGTGTTCACGATGCGCCGCCGCCACCGCCGCAATTTTATATTATGTAAATCCGTGGATTATTTACTACTGTTATTATTGTACGTTTTGTTATTAGCTCGTAAAACGTAACCGTGAGAAATTATCGTCGGACGCGGCATCGTCTGGACCGCAGCTGCGAATACGACGGTATATAATACACAGTATGTGAGAGATGGCGAATTTTTGTACGGATTCGGTGGATTTCTACGGTTCGTTTAAATCAGAGGGTTTCCAACGCTTTTTTCGTCCCGTACGCCGCGCGTGACACTAAACTTTTTCCCGTTTTTCTTCTTACACCGTCTAATAACTGACGAATTCGTCAAACGCGTTTTCGACGGTTTGCTCACACTATCGAATGCCGCACGGCGTTTGCTAAAACGTGAAAATTTTCAAACAAAATAAAGCGCGTTTTAATTTTTTTCAAAATTCGTTAAAATGCGAAAATACGTGTTTACGTAAAATATAAACGTATACAAAAAAATATATATTTAAAAAAAAAAAACGCGTATTATAATTTTTTTATGAGTGTCTGATGCCTTCGATATGGTAAATCGGCTTCGAATTGGTCAGATTTAACTCTAAATCTTCCCTATCTGTTTTTTTTTCTTTTTCGCCCTTTTGACTTGATAATTCTCGTATTGACCACTTTGGGAACTTATGGTTTGAGTGATATGCTGATAGGTGCTCGGTGTTTTGAGGTTGGATACTAGTGCTGCTGGTATAAAGAGAAAACAACTCGTCCGGCAATCGCCACGGCGGTAATTCGAGCAATGACAAAAGTACGACGGAAAATGCAGATTTCTCGTCGGTCTTTCGCGGGTTCGCGGCGTCGGGATTTTCATCGAAATTCGAAAACGTTCAAAACCAATTTTATTCTCTTGCCCGCCGGCTCGAAGGCGTGAGAGGATATGCACAACGGGATCTTCGTGTTTTTATCCGCGCGTCGATGAGAACGAATATGTAATTGTCAGACAGCGGACTGGATGGTGGGCGGAAAACGCGCGATACTCCGGTAATTTATCGTGTTGACGATGAAATGTAATGCGGCCGAACTAATCGCCGGTAGTAACTGCGGCGGAGTAGGAGCCGAGAGAGACCGGGCTCGCAGCAGCCAGACGTATATCCGCTCGTTGTGCACGTCGCAATCGTCGCCGCGGAACAAAAAAACCTCGGAAATCGTCTATTTATTTTTAATAATGGCCGCCGCCGGCGGTTTCAGCTCATGAGCGACGCGTGTAAATTATTATTATTATTATTATTATCGACGTTTAATGACGTTCTTCGCGGTTACAGACGATTGGTTATTTGGAGGATATCGTCGTCGTCGTCGTCGTCGTTTTTTTAAACACCTGCGACCGTTTATCGCGAACTTCCGCGCGACCGACTACGGGCCGCCGCCGCGACCGTATGGAAATCTCGACTTTACCGCCGGCGATCGCTGTACCGCGCGAATTCTAAACGATTTTCAGCTGTCGTCCGACGGAGAATTCGAATTATCCCGATACCGTTCGATTTCCGTCGGAATTTTCCAAAAAAAAACTCCTCCGACGAGAAATCACATCGCAGCGCGTACAATAAAATTAATATGCCGCCGAATACGTGTCGACCGAAAAACGACGAAGCCAAATAGTTAATTATTACATATATATATTTTTTAGGACATTTTTAAACTGTTTTTGAATAATCGATAGAAAAACCACTCTGGTTTACTATAATATCGTTTTATTTCATTTGACGTTAATTGCTGCGCATAAATTTTGGTTTTAAAAACGTAAAGAGTTCGAGAAAACTTGCAAATAAGAAATGTACCTAATACAATCTCATTAATTGTTTATAATATCGACCGTAATTAATAAAATAAAAACTAAAAACGTTTTTTTAGATTATAAATTAAATTTTAACGTCGCTTCTACGACGGGGTTCCTTAGGGCGTAATTTTTGTGTTTTGTCAGGGTCGTACGTGTATTTTTTTTTTTTTTTGTAACGTTACGACTATCCGATTTCGCCTATTGAATCGTCGAGGTTTTCAACGTTCTCAAAACCATAATCCGATAATCAGTTGCGTATACCGCTGTATAAACGGCCGCCCAGTGGCGTAGCGAACCACGTCGTTTACCAAGAAGCAGGATTTTAGTCGAGTGGAGGACGCTTGAAAACTCTTTCGTGCACGAAATTTTGACGAAATTGTCGTTTTCATCGGCCGCGAAATAGTAGGGAACGCCTGTTACCGGAAAACTGGTACACGTGTAAAAATCGGTGCACTGTTTCTATCTGTAAAATCGTGTACAGGAGATGAAGAAAAAAAATCATTAAAAAAAATCTGAAGTTGGTCGGATTCGGTCATTACGGTACATTGTTTAGTTTTTTAAATTTCGCGACGCCATTGACCGCGCCCCGACGTCGCCGTACCGTCGGTTCGATCGAAACTAAGAGAAAAAAAAACGCGATCAGAAGAGTAACAAAAAAAAAAATTTTTTAAAAATTTCCAGCGCGGCGTGTTACACGAAATACGCGGCGGCGACGTAACGATCGAAAAACAAAAAAAAGAAACTACCTATACCGTACATAAACCCGGTGAAATGAGATTACGTCCGTGCGGGTTAACGAGAGTTGAATTAGTGCGACGTACATCGTCGAACACGATAATCCGTCGCGGAGGAGGAGGAGACCATGACGTGGCCAAATAATATAAAATATTTATGTAAAGACGGTAAGAGAGAGATGATTTTTTTCTTTCGCTTTTTAATTTTTGTTTGTTCTTAAATTCCTCTTTTTCCCCCCCGTTCGGTCAACAATCATCGGGGATGCGTTTCTTTCCGCGCCGTCGGTCTTTCGGCGCTCCGAATTATCTCGGCGAATCTGCCGTACACACAACTTACAATAATAACTCGGATAAAGTGATAAAAAAAAAAAAAGAAAAAAAATTCTACAGCGATTGTAAAGCGCGCCGAGAATCGGGAAAAAAAAATCATGTTTCGCGTGTTCCGTCATCACACTTGTCGCGCGGCACAAAAATGCGACACAAAAACTTGCCTGATTAGCAATAGTGACGAAGCTCGTCCGGGGCCGAATACTTCAGTAGAATCGTTAATCAAAAGACATTTTCATTTAGGAACTTATAATTTCAATTAAATAGTATAAAACGACGATTAAACGGGTAAATTGTATAAAAAAAAAAAAAAAAAATTCAGCCGGTGTTTTCGAAATCAATTATTAGAGAAACGAAAACATTTTTAAACCGTGCCTGTAGACTACGACGATATAACGTTTTATAGTCAATCCTTGTTCAGTGTACAAATCGGAAAGAAGGTAATCGATTAAAAAAAATTACTATTGACTCTGTTTCGTTATTATTAAAAATTATAAAAAAAAAAATAATCTAACTTTTCTTGTCGAATTAACGCGTTTTACGAATGCCTTTTTTTTTCTCCGAACAAATTCGACATCGCGGATCGTGTGATTTTATTATTAAAAAAAAAAAAAAAACGAAAAATTCGACATTTCATTCGGAAATTAAAACACTCTCCTCTCCCTTCCTCCGAAAATAACCCATTTACAATCTGTCGGTCGATTTCGTATTTTACAGTAAACAAATTATTTGACATCGTACGATTTATTGAATAATTGCGAATAAATTGGTCTTCTTTGAGTATATAAAAAAAAATTATATATATATATGAAATTCAAGGACGCAATAATTGTAAACACTAATTGTTATTATCTGCATACATGCGCTATAACCAAATCTTCAAATCTTAATGTATATGACTCAAAGGTTTTAACGATTAGTAAACAATTTTTTGCTGTTTTTACCTTAGCAGTTAGCGACTTCGTGCAATGTGCAAATATTCGTATTTATAAAAAAAAAAAAATGCCAACAACAGAATTATCACACGCGGCAATTCATGATTATATTTTTAAAGAAATAAAATACTATTTTACGCGCGTGTCGACCACAACTGCGCATATAGAATGACACACGGGATATTAATAATTGTAACATCTATTAATACAACCGGTTAAAACGATTGATTTTGCTCTCTCTCTCTCTCTCTTTTAAAAATCGTAAACGCTTATTCGATAAAATCCGATACGGGACCCCAAGAAATTCGTTATTAAATAATCGAATAAATTGTGTTTTAATACGTCAAGTCAGCCGGAAAAGGGATCCGGGCTTGCAGTCCGACCCTGCGAACAAACGTATATTGAAATAATAATAATAATAATAACGACGAATGGAATAACGCGATTTATATTTTAACAAAAGTTGAATGATGTAGGATTACGAAAAAAAGGAACGATTGAGTTCCGGAACGATTTGAAAACAGAAGATGTAGAAACGAAACAATTTTTTGTTTTCGTTGTTCTATCCGTAATTTATTCGATCCAGTACGATTTATATATATATATAAAAAGACTTCGTGTTTAATGTTACCGGATTTTCATCGATATTTCCGATGCGCATATCTATTATAGTTAGATAAAAAAAAAGAAAGGTGTCGAGTTGCGGGATGTCGTGGGATGACGTTGAAGTGAATTATTTCGATAGGGTTTTGTTATTATTATAAATTTGAAGGCAACGATAAATCAATGTGCGTTCGATAAAACGATACTCTGAGCGGAATTTAGCATAATAACACTTTCTCGAACAATTTGAAATGGTTCTATAAAAAAAAAATTTTGACTTAACGATTTTCAAGATTTTTTTTTCGCATATGATTGAAAAACGCTCGATATTGTTTTAAATTTTTAAAACCGAAAATTACCTATTTTACGGAATGAATAACTCAAAATCTACAATAATTGTTAACAAATAGCCCAAAGAAATATCTTGAAAAATTTGTACAGTCCGGAGTTGTTATAATATTTGGACGAAGAAAATTTCAGGTTTCCGTGACAATTGGTGTTAAAATTACGAAGGGATAAAACGTTAATCGATTACGACGGAATCGCTTTTTTTTTTTTTTACGCCGTTTTTATGTAATTTTTCCGTAGTTTTTTTTTTGAAAAATCACCTATCTATAGAGTATCAACTAGACGCGATTTATTGCCGGAAACAACAAACTGTGACTGCCGAAGTCATCGGAGCACTCGGTTCTGGTAGAATTTTCGGGTACAGACACGAAAAAAAAAACGCATCTCATTGTAATGATTGATTCTCCGTTCAGAATGTAAAACACGAAAAAAATCGTGCGTTATAGACGTAAAAATATTATCCAATCAACGTCGCGCGCTGTGTTTATGAACGAGAGAGGCTTCGTGTTTATCGTTATTATTATTATTATCATTATTATTGTACATATGAACTTGTACTTATATATACTTGGCCGCTACTAGTGTTTTTCGGAGACCATTTTTCATCGTAACGCGTCCGTTCGTTTACACGCGCGCGTATACGCGGGCCATCGGCACCGGTCGCGCGGCGTTAATGTGTCCGGGCTCTCGCGCGCTCTCGTCTATTGGAATGCCAATCGGTTCCACACGCGTGTGGGTGAAACGCACTTGACCCAAACACCGTAGGGGGTACCCGGTCGAGACGGAACGTTCGGCGGGACGCGCGCGTTATACAGGGACGAGCAAAAGTCAGTGTCCGTTCGAAGTCGATTTAACGGATGTGTGCTCTAAGCGGATATCATCTCCTCCCCCCAAACCCATAAGATTGTCGCAGACGTCCATCGATTGCGGTTATTCATTACAAAACAAATTGTACGCACTTCGAAGCGAATTCTCCTCCAAAAATTATTACGCTCTTAATTTCAAAATTTAACCCGTTAAAAACTACACAGATTCGTGCGAATCGTTCGCATTCCGCCGATTCCGCGTTTCGTATTCTGTTCGGCTCGACGTTTTTCGAACGTCAACGCGCGTTAAAAAAAAAAAAAAATTATTGACGTTTGTATTAGGCACGTGAGAAATCCGGAGTGAAGACGAAGAAATTATATTGTTCAGACATCCACGAAGAGAGTTTTTCATTGACCAAAATGTGACTGGAAAAAATACTGTTTCTTGTACATTTCAATCAACGCGACTATTATCATATTATGATGTTGGACGTTAAATTTAAAGAAAAAAATAACTTTACGACAAAGTCCTGATTCTGTTAAAATGTGTTTTTTTCGAACGAACGGCGATTGGAACGAAAAATCAATTTTTACATTGACTAAAAGCTCGTCGTCTCCACATCACACGATCTTTATTCTGGAGCGGTATTCAAATGGCGCGATTTGTTAATTTGTTTATTTCATTTCCACGAATGAAGATGCAATAATAATGACGTTTATTGAATAAATACCATTTGATGCTCGTTAGATTTTCAACAACTCTGAATATGCAATTATACGCGTTGTGTTCGAAATATGCGGGGGAAAAAATTTAATTTCTATTTAATCGAGAATAAGCCGAATCGTGGACATACCTGACAACCCGACAATCAATCTGTTTGGACCAAAGGACAAAAAAGACAAGTTAATATTATGTAGTTCTGATACAAAAAATGTCGCGCGACATTTAAACATTTTTTCATTTTTTTTACACTTCCAGTAGGTTTTCCGTGGCTATTTTACGTATATCGCCGCACACGTGTTTTTTTTTTTTTACATATGAGTGATCGTAAACGATCGTCTTATAAACATTCACTGACTCGACTCCACATAATCTTGTTGCACGTTTCTATTGTTTTCCAATCGACCAGAAGCGATGTTCAGATTTGACTCTAAATGGTGAATTTATACCTTATACCGTATACAAATACACATATATTGGCCATATAAAAGTTTTGAACACAATACGTTTCCATTGATACTTTGAGAAAAACGAGTATTTTTAAACGGGTACACTCGTTTATAAATAATTTGACTATACGAGCAATTATGTTGTAAAAAAAAAAATTTTAAAAATCCAGTAAATCAGACATATATTTAATATTTTATAACGGTTTATGTAAACGTATTATTTGAATTCGATAATTTTTGACGTTATCAATAACGAAGCCAAATTTATTAACACGCGATTTACCAATAAGTTGAGAAAAAGAAAAAATCTAAAATTAACGATTTATAGAAAAGGAAAAAAGACTCGTCAGTTTTCCTACACGTCTGTTTATGGGTGTACAGTGTACTTGTTGCGACGGTGCGATTTGAGACGAAACGATTTTCAGTGAATATTTATAGGGAAACGCGAGTGAATCGCATAGAAACGACCGAGAATATCACGTGTAAATCGATTCACAAACGTTTTTTTTTTTTTTTTTTAAAGTACATTTCGAACACGTTTTGTAACCGTTCACACACACGCAAATTTCTTCTTTTTTTTTCAATAATTTACAAAATACGTATGCAAACACTACTTGCCAACATTGACAATTTTTTCAATCGAAAATACAACGTTATTCTCAATAGGTTAAGCCGTACTGCAGCGCGGGCTCGCACGCCTCCATTTAATAACGAATACTGACCATGACCTATGGCGTACGACCTGTGGAAAATCGATTCACGTAAGACGGGACATTATCTAACCAATAGTGCGTGGAAAACCGTTCCGCACATCAGAAACGAGTTAAAAAATATTTGCCAAACAGCCTATCACCGAACTCCCGTAGAAGACGATAAAAAAAAAATCATATTCTTATACCGTTTTAATTCAATTAAAGTACACATCAATTCATAGTGTACAATATTTTCACATCGAATAAAACGATATGCGTTCAACCGAAATCCAATAATACCGTTAAAAATACATTTGAAAACTAATAACCGACTATTTGCTGTTGAAAAAGATCGCGAAAAATGCGAGTGAAATCTGATTGATTTTCTATATATTTAGATAACACAGTTGTGTGTGCGTGAATTTTTTTTCAGCTGAGTGGAATATTATTGATAAACTTTACTATTTCTTTTTTTCTAGGATGTTAATTAAAACGAAAAATGTCCGCCGAACGCCGTTTTTTTTTCATGCCAAATAATAAGGATTTACAATAGTAATAATAAAAAAATCACAAATTTTTGTTATATCGAATTAGACCATACGCCGTTCGCTACACGCGCGCGATTGAACGTGTTCGGCTCCTCACAACGCACTACCCACCCCATTCCGTTACTTAGATTAACTCTTGAATTCGAATTAAACAATAAAAACACGTGGTTTTGGAAGTAAAAAAAAAAATTTACGTTTTTAACGGGTGAAAATCTACGTAAAAAAAAAAATCCATTTTTTCTCTCTGCGCTCGTGGAATTTTTTTTCGAAATTTTTTTCTTCCCGTTCGGGAAACCGACTTTTGCTCACCCCTGTACCGGACGACACAGCACTTTATTATAATACAATGTGTGTGTGTGTGTTTTTTAGAGGTGTGCGCGTACACACACACGCGTTCGTGTCGGACGGGGGATGAGAGGAAGGCCGTCAAACAGGTACCGGTGAGTCTGCCGCCGGAGAGTGGATCCGGCGGGCTGGACCCGCGAGCGTGTGGTGTCCGTGTGATTGTGCGAGCGCGCGCGGGGACGAACACAATGGTAATGGAATGCACACGCAGCGCGATGCTGCCCTGGACCGATGTAATAATAATAATAATACGAGACGGTTATTCGAACCATCTCGTATACACGAATCACGCGGTGTATAAACGGGCGATGATGTTCTCTGTACATGTGTACGCCTGCAGTGTTTGCTGGCCAGACACCTGGACGACATAAAACGATATTTATATGTACTCGGTTCACTCGCTCTTCTCTCTCTCTCTCTCTCTCTCTCTCCGCATATGCGTCCATCACTCCCCCGCTTTAAAACGATCACGTCACAATAGGGTATACGTAAAAAAATAATTTTTGAAGAAGAACGCGCGTGTACGATCTATACCGGTCCCCCTACGTTCATTTTTAATTCGATATTTGTTTAAATCGATCGTATTATATAATATTCCTATTTTAAACGTCGAATAATTTTTCGGTGTTTTTTTCTCTCTTGGATTCTGCGAGGAATGTGTTGGTTTTACAATGAATGTGTTCTTTTTTTCTTTTTATGTCCGTAATGGAAAATTCTACCGAAAGGAACATTCGCATTTTTGATTTCCTGTAGGAAATCGGCATTTAGTACTATGGAAAAGTCATTTTTCAATTTTATCGATATTTTTTTCCCTTAAGCGTCAGAAAAAAACTATCGAAAAATTACCAAGAAAAAAAAAAAAAAAGAAATCCCCGGTAAAAACGCAAAATCAAGTATCGATTTATCGTTTATGTGTATATATAGCAATGATTTATCACTGTTTTCGAATTTATAGCGATAGAAAAACCGTAAAATCTTTATTGGCGTTGGACGATCGATGTACCTATATTAATTGCAGCTTTCGTTGAGCAATGAAAGTGATAATAGTTGTACAAAGTTGTACGGTACAACAGGAACGGATAATGCGCGATAGAAAGTAGTGAAAAATAAAAACAGACGCGTTCGAAACTATAAATCGTACGTGATTGAAAAACTATCGGCGGGGAAAAGTAAATACATTTAAGATTTTAAACTAAATCTTTACACGACAATTTTTTTTTTTAAGTACAGCGAAATACGTAAATTATCATATCCCTCGGTAATTATTATGTAAATTCTCCTTTAATACAAAGCTATAAGTAGAAATGTTTAAATTATCCGATAACTTCAACGAACTTTGCGTAGTTTTTATTAATATAAACGGAATACGTTTATTGCAGCTATTAAAAAAAAAAAAAAAAATCGCGCATTAATTTATGTATATGTATTAGATCCGTTTTTTTTCTATACATTTAAATATATATATTTTTTTTTTACGCGTGTACAGTAACACTGTACGTAAATATATTATACGACTACGGCTCAGCGGCGTATTACGTAACACGTCTTGTGTACAGTGTAGCGTATGCGTGTAAACGCCGTTTACGTTATAATTACAATCAAAGGATAAAAAAAAAAGAAAATTTGTTTTTAAAAATTTTTAACGATAATAATAATAATCATAATTTATGATAATGAAATTCGAAGATTATTTTTTTAAAAAAAAAAAAAAAAATCAATAGATTTCCGTGTTTATCAAAAACGAAATTGTACATTTGTCTCTAAAGCGTTTGCGATAATTTTGTCAACTACAATCATTTTGTGTTGTTACAATGTCAAAAATAACGGGCGTTATCAATAGAAAATCTGTTTTACTCTTTCTCCCCTATCCGATCAATACGAGTTTAGCGGTCGATTTTCAACGTAATTTTCACTGAGGAAACTCCTTGTTGGAAACGCCCCACTACTACTGACGTCGTGAGAGGAACGCGACGCGCGTAGGCACGTCATATTATATAGAACGCGCGAGCAGAAAACGACCGCGTCGGCGGCGTCGCACGTCATCGGTGGGTGTCATCGTCGGGATGCGTCCTCCGTCGGCTCTCGCGCCTAACCCGGCAGCAGGTGTCGATTACCTCGTTACGTACCGCGCGCTCTCGTCACGACCTCTGACGCGCGCGCGCGCGCCCCCACTACTCGCTGTGCCGCATAGTACCGTTCTCCTCGCGTACAAATACCGACGCGGGGGAACGCGGAATGCGCGCGAGTTTACTGCCGCCGCCGCGTGACGCGACAGGGAACGAGGAGTACTACGCGCGTTTGTTATTCGTACGCCGAATCAATGGCATAAGTGAGTCGGATAAGCAGGGCCGTTCAGAGGGGGGGGTGGGGGGCAACGGGACCATTTTGCCCCAGGCCCGAACTTAGGAATATTTTGAGGGGGCCCCCAAAAGACCCGAAAAAAGACTAAAAAATGTCCCCCGATAACAAATATTATTTTCGTTGCGTCAGTCACATATATGTAATACTCCTGTAATCTATATTGTATCGCGATAACGAGGCGTCGTTTTGCTACGTAGTAGGCGATGTGCAGACGATATTATTAGACCAAATTAATAGCCGATACTATATATACATTTTACGTGATTTCTTTAAATAATTATTATGATGGTCGAAGGGCCACCAAATTAATTTGCCCCAGGCCACGAAAAACCTCAGGACGGCCCTGCGGATAAGGGTTAGTCGGTTAGGCCGTGCGAGGCTACTGTACCCCTCCTACTCAAACAGCCGTTGCGCGCGTTTCGGATTTTTTTTTTTTTCCTTTGATTTTTCCACGTATCGATTAAACGCGCGTTTATCGTGTCCGTCGTCGGGCGGCCGTGTATGCGCGCGCCGCGAAGCGTTCAAAGGAGACGACGTGAAAAATGCATACTTTCATAGCGGAATGCGTAAAAACGCGCGACAGAAATATATTTTAAAATACGAATTCATTTATACCGCCGAAATCAAATCGATTTCTCCACATACTTTTCGACCGTATTGAATGATGATGATGATGATAATATGTAATCACTATGGTTACAGCGTCGAATGAGCAATGCCGCGGCAAATGTCCGGTGGGAGGCGGTTTAATTTGCGATTTAATTTTGGTGAGAAAAAAAAAATTGTCAATTATAACGTACGCTTTATGTCACGTAATTCTTCTTCGATCGGTTTTTGTCGCGTTCTCTTTTCCTAAAGCGAATCGTCGCGTACAACGCATACGGAATTCGATTTCATTCCATTTGTTATGGTTGCGAGTATAACGCGGACGTCGTTTAATCTATCTATACTTTTTAAGCGAATTAAAAGGACAGAAAAAAAAAAAAAACTTTGACGCCGCGGCGGACCAACGGTTAGGAAACCATTGATTTAGAGAGAGAGAATATATTATTATATATTCTCGAATTCGCGAAGGACCGCGTCAATCGATCGATCAATTAAAACGATTTTATACACGAATTACGCTGTAATGCGCTCGGAAAAATCCGCGTTTTGAAAAACACGGTCTCTTCTAGAAGAGATATCAAACGAAGTTTTTACAAAATTAAAATCGGACCAGCTGCTAGAGTCGCACAGTTTTGGGCACTGCGGAAAGTTACTATAAACGATTTTTTTTTTTTTTATTTGTTACCGACAAGAATCACTTTTTAATATGTTATTTTTACGTAGATTTTTTCACGTTTATTTCGGAATATTATTGGTATTCGCACGAGTTTCCGTAAAGATGACATAACACGTGGTCCTCCCCCTACTTCCTCGCTTGTTACTCTTATAGCAGCCACACGCCAAGGAATTGAAAACTCAAATGGCGCGTCTACGACCGCGCAATAGTCACGGGAAATTGTTTTTTTTTTTATAACACCGAGCGAGTATACTCGCGTTGGTCGTGTTATTTTTTATTCTATAAAATATTATTTAGAAATCAACCGATATTGTTTACAAAGTCTACAAGTGACCGGACACGACCATATTATATTATTATTATTATTATTATTATTATTATTATTATTATTATTATTATTATTATTATTATTATTATTATTATAAGCGTATAAATAGATAGGTATACGTGCGTGGGTCGCAGCAGCAGAGCGTTTTATACGAGAACCGAACACACTATAACGCGGTCAATAAAAAAAAAAAAAAGAAGTAAATAAAAATACGAATACGAGCCGAAGAAGCGAATATATTAATAATTATTATACGTTATAGGTCGTAAAATTCTCTGCATAAGTAATAACACACACACACACAGACCGATTATTATTAGAAAGTAAACAAAAAAACTGCCGTTTTATATATTTCGTATACGAAATTAAAAGGGAATTTATAATTAAATAGTACATTGACGGTATATCATTATTAGGGTCCGAATGTTGATGCCCTAAAAAAAACTTATAAAAATGCGTATTTATAACTTAAAAAACACGAAAATACTCTAAAAACCTGCAAAAATATCCTTAAAAAATTTAATTTACAATCTCGAAACATAAAAAAAAACCTTTAAAATTGTTTAAATTACTTTAAATTAATGTATTTATTTTTATTATTTTTTTTTTTTTAGTTATTATATTATTAATTATACAATTTATATTACTTGCGTATTAAACAACTAATGATTTTATTAGGTACACGTATAATATTTTATGTCGTATTTTATATTTTTTATTCGCAGTTTTTATCGCAACTTTTTACGTTATTTTACAAGTAAGATTTATGCGCAAAATTTTAAATCATAAGTGAAAAAAAATTATGTAAAATAATATTAGTATACCCGTGTTTTTTTCTGTCGTTTATTGAAGAATAGATGAAAAGAAAGACTTAAAACTACAAAACAATAATCTTAAAATGACAGAAAGTGCTCTAAAACATAAAAAAAAGCCAAATAATGCAAACAAATTGAAAATAAAAATTAGTTATCTAGATTTGTTCTTTATTGAATCACATTTTTAGCCAGGAAAGCATCACCTAAGACGTTTAAAAAATAATAATAATGGGTTGATAATTGTGCATTATATTAAAATTTTAATTTAATAAATTTAGAGGGTCGAATTTAAATCCTTTTAGGATTGAAGTATCAATTTAAATTTCGATATTCGATGCATAGACTACAATAAACCCATTATTATACACGACAATTCTCTATTTAAAGAAAACGGTTGTGATGCGAAGATTTTGTCAACGTCATAAAAGATTATAACGATGATTCGCAAAAAAATTGAAAAGATTTAGTTGAGGAATTTTACGTCAGACGTATTACTGATATATAGTTAATATTTTTTCATATTTTTATTGAATAAAACATTAATTTGAAACTGGGGTGGGGGAGGGATTAACTGGAAAAAAAAAGATTTAATCGAGATTTATAGCTACGCTCACGTAGGCAAAGGAAACAACGCAATAAAATCCGAAGGAAATTCTTTCATCGGATTCTCTAACAAAAGTAGACGTTTAGAATTTTCACAATAATTTTCTGTTTTTTAATATATCGGAAAGTTTTATTACGCGAAGAGTGATTTATCACTGTTTTATTTATGTAAATTACACTAAAATACGTTTTATTTAATTTATTATTAAAATAATAACTGTATAAAATCGTTTGCATAGGATTTTATATATGTTTTATTATAACAACTCCCATCCCGCAGAGAAACATTAAAATTACGTCCCACCGTCTGTATGTAAAATAGTTTCGGTAAGGCCGGTGTGAAAACAGTTCAGCCCGAGCCGGTTGCATATTAGCAATAAACGTACAAAACTTCACCGTAACAAAATTGAAGATAATTTTTATTCCAAAACTTGAGTAAACACCTCGTTATTCAATGTAATTCACAAGGTAAAAAATAAATTTATATTTAAATCATTACCTAAGTAGCATTTTAAGTGCAGATACCGTTTTAAATCACCAAGTCCGACGGTATGGCAAAGGACGAATTCGAGAAAACGTATAACCTTATGGAAAACGCGTACAAATAATTAAATTCTATACGGCACACGACGACCGCGATTATATTTTAGTTGTCTCACAGTGTTTTTCAAATAACGAATATAATATATAATAATATGTACTATAATATAATATAATATATACTCGTACTATGTGTGTGTGTGTGTGTATAATTGCGATTCTTTGAATGAGAAAAAAAAATCCGTCCATCGATTAACAACGAGACTTATATACACGCGCGCGTATCATTCCGTGCAACGGATATAACGATGAGAATCGTACAAACGACGTTATTATTTTATTTTATATTGTTATTATACGATGATATACGTATATAATACGTGTAATATTTGTACAATCCGTGTGACAGGTTTGTACGGACAAATTCTTTTTCGCCTTGTCCTACGAAACGAAAGCAATCGCGTACCTATAATAATACGTGTACTGTACACACGTTTAATCACACGAAATACGTTATTTTACAACAAAAACCAATTAAATAAGATTTTTTTATTATTATTTTATTTATTTTTTTTTTTTTGCTTCTTTTGTCGCGTGCGTCGTTCGGCTTTCGTTATCAGAAATTGAAAAACACATTCCGCTCCGGTTTTCTCGTCGCGAAATTATGTGCGTCAGTTAAATTTACATTCTGAATTTACACTACGTGTACGCACACGAATCTCGTCGACAACAAAAATATTTAAAAAATTTGAAAAAACAGAAATCGATCGCTTGTGACACGCACTGCAATCCGACGAAATCAAATGATTAAACGAATGGTAGTAGATAAGTACGCTAAAGAAACAAGAAAAAAATTATAGACGTTTTTAAATACATTTTACGCTCAGAGGTGTAAGACGAGCGAGTAGAAAAAAAATATTCGCTGAAAATACCTATTTCGTTTTGGCAAATGACTAAAAAAAAAAAAAAAATTCCACCGGTTCCGAAACGGAAACGACAGAGTTGAATTGCAGACGATTTAAATAATATCGCCGAAAAAGTTGTCGAGCGAACGATCGGTAAAATAGGATTGGGAATCGATATTGAAATAAGAAATTGTTATATTATAAGGAGATGATGACACGGATACGTAAGCCGACGAATTTCGAATACTTAAGCCGACGAATTTCGGTATACTTGTGTACGAGTTGCATTAGATAGTTTCTGCGACTCGTAATTTTGTTTCCCGCATGCGAGAAAATCACGTGACCGTCGGAGTGTGCACGCGCAGTATTCTCGTGTTTTGTTCGTCGTTTTCGTATACGACGACGACGAGTGGGGGAGTTTTTCGTATTCAATTGATCAACGTTATATTATTTCGGGGAAATTCGTTACTCACAAAAATGTAATAATATATAGTTCAATGCGATTATTTGTTTGACTGTTGGTTTCTCGTACACGGATCGCGGAAACTAGTTTTTTTTTTTTTTGTCGCGTTACGTTTCTCGTATACGAGAAACGGCAGTTTACAATTTTGTCGTTCTCGTAATTTTTGCGAGTTTCAGAAACTCTCAATTGTCTAAATGATTAATTGCTGCGGGTACGCAGGGATAAGCAACGCTGAAAATGACCTCTCGAAATCAAAAAGAATTCTCGAAAAGGAACCGAAGTATAACATTGAAGTAAGTGTGATGATAACAAGGTCAATGCGCTCGTCTGATTGTATAGCGCGTGACACCCCAATGGTACAGCCGAAAAGGGATTAAGTTTTACGGACGGATCGACGACAAGAAGACGCGACAGATGCGCGGTGAAGAAAATCCAACAAAGGGTGTTGGAGGAAAAAACGGCATCATCATAAGCGACGAGCTGACACGAGAGAGGGCGAATTGATTCAACGCGGCCTGGACTAATTACGCGTTAATCAAGCCGTGCATTTGCCGCGTGGGACTTAAGCAAAACGTGTGTCCGAACGCGCGTTGAATAAATATATACACCGGATTCGCCGCCTTTCGGAATTATTATTTTTTTTTTTCATCCTTTCCTACACTCTTTTCCGTTATTATTATATTATTGTAATGCGTCGTAGTTCCGTGCGCGCGCGTGCGATGATATCGCGACAACGCATTTCCATACGGCCGTCTCGTACTTTAGACAATATTTCCCAGTAAAACTACGTTATTATCGCGTTGACAATGCTCGGTACAGGAAAATTTCATATAAAAAAAATAAAACCGTTTTTCTTCACTTCTCCCGGCGCTCCGTCTCACGCCGAGACGCCCCGCGATAATCGTATAAACAACAATCCCCGATCGTCGCATTGTGTGCCTCTGGCCGGTTCGCCGCGCGTTATCGTTTTGCCCGAAGGTCTCTTCTCTCGTTTATTTATTTCTATTTATTTACTTTTTTTTCTGTTCTTTTCCAATCCAAAACTAATTACGCGTCGTCGCCGTTTCACCGTGCGCGTATCACAAACTGTGCGCACACGTTGAATATTATCGGCGATCGGCGATCTCCAGCGCGCGAACGGCGGCTACTCGTATTTTTTAATACACACAAACACGCGCAATAAAATGCGACAAACGCTACTGTGTGGTGGACACAATCGCCGGGCCGGCTGGCGCGACGGAAAAATAAATAAGAGAACGCGCTAATAAAAGCGAAAACAATAAGGAACGGCGGCGATCGAAGTGATATAGGCCCGGGGTGGAGGAGGTTCTTAACCGGCGGTCCGCGGATGGTCCCGCAGAAGGTTACTCGCTCGGAGGCGAGGACGCGCGGCGAATCTTTTTCTTTTTTCTAAATAATCCGAAAATTCAATTCTTAAATCGAAACGACGAGTTACAAAAAAAAAAAAAAAATGTTAATAAACCGTTATACTTTACAATGTACATTATTTTTTTTTATCGCGAAATTTATCGAAATCGTGTATTGTATAATTTCGTACGCGACTTCGGTAGTGTTCTGAACGCTTCTTAAATACTTTTTTTTTTTCAAAAAATAATATATATATATAAATATTCCGAATACTTTTTTTTTTTTGAAGTTTAATCGTTATAAGAAATAACTTATTACTTAATCATAAAAAGCAATTATTTTATAGAAAAATATATTTATATATATATAGAAAACCGTAGGATAAGGTTTTTGAAAAACCACTCAGATTATCGTATCAGAAATCTTGCTCTATTTGACGTTTGTACTCGGCATTATTCAAATAACCGAGTGCATTTGATTACACTATAATTGTGTAATGCATATTGTATAATTTATTTATCGATTACTTTATTTATAAATACAGAATTAAAAAAAAAAAAAAAAAAACAATCGTTAAACCCAACAAATACATATTGATGATTTCGATGAAAATTTATGTTCGATTGAATAATAATATAATTTACTACGATATTCGTTATACATTACGAAAACTAATGAAAAAAAAAAAAAAACAAGAAAAATTATTCTAGAAGGATTTAAAACACACTAAGGGAATACAATTTTCACGAATATTCTGAATACTTCTTTTCCCGAGTATTTTTTGGAATATGTCTTTCAAAAAAGTGTTTTACCCAAGTACGCCGATTGGACAACAGAACACCTTATTGCTACGTCCTAATACGGTCCTGTAGATGTCGACGCAATCAAAGCAACGGCAAATCGTGTTACACTTGAACTGAAAACCAAAAACCAAGATCACTTAAAGATCGCGTATCCCGAACGCGGTTGTTCGTAACAGTGTATTTCACTAGGTCTCGGTATCATCATTAAAAGAATAAAAGGTTTTTTTTTCGATGTGGAGATCCGTGATCATATGTTATGCTTATAAACATATTGTATGTTTTATACGAACACACTGTGGAACGAAAAAAAAAGAAAAAAACATTGACGGGAAACGAGACGTTTAGATTTATATTCGTTCGCTTACTCAAAAAAAAAAACAAAAAAAAATTATTATAATTACAAAATTCTCCATCGGTTTTCTGACTAACAATTTTAATTACGCTTTTCCGTTTTATGTATTTTTAATTATCCGTCGCTGTAGAAATTAATTTATATCTACATTTTTTGTTTTTGCAAGCGAGTCCTTCGTCGGACGCGAGTAATCAACATCAGTACGTCGTATCGTAATGACCTGGAAAATGGAATGGCATATTATTGTAGTGCACAAGGTTCGGAGAAATAATTGTTTTATTTTACGTATTAAATTTAATTCGTTGTATATAATGGTTCTCGTGCTGTACTGCGAGTCGAATTCAACTGGCAGACGTTAAAGTCTCTTAGAAAAATAAAAAATAAATGCCAATTAATTACGTCGTTAATTGCGATCGTCGAGAGACGAAACTGAAAATAGAAACACACGCGCGTTATGTAATAATATAAATATATCATATTATATAATAACCTCGATACGACGTTATTTTATACGGTATTTCTTCTGTGGTGCACATATTATAAAACCGCGGTACGCTGTTCGTAGTACATATAAACAACACCACATCGTATTAGCGTCACAAATGGACTCTTTCGAATATTTTACACGCGTTTAATTTTTATCCCGAGTTCGTCGTCGTCGTTTTTATTTTTTAAATTACTTTTAATTGTATACATATATTATCGTTATAATAATAATAATGATGATAATAATAATAATAATAATGCGGACAGACGGTGGGTACGCACATTTGTGACGACGACTCAGTCGTATTTATACACGTACGAGATTACTTTTAAATCAAATACGTTTAAAGAACGCGGGACTTTTTTTTTACGCGTATATTAATAATAATAATAATAATAATAAAAAAAAATTATAATATTCCAATATCGACCATATGGCCGGGGCCGTAGCACGAACGACGAACCGGAATATATTCGACGTTAAGATTTTGGTGCATTTCGAATAAATAATAATAATAATATACAAATCCCGGTGTGTAACCAAAATTTAAATTAGCTTTTCTCTTTCGATAATAACGAACCGCGGCGTGTGTGTGTGTGTGTAAAGAGAAAAAAAATAAATATGAAAAATAACCGTTAAATCATGCTTCACGAAACGTGTTTTAATGTCATTTCTCCCCCTCCCCCTTCATGACCACCATCACCCCACCCCCCCCCCAGCTCATCTACCGCGATTCCTATTCGAATATCCCGGAATAATACACGAGTATTATTATTATTATTATTATTATTATTATTATTAATGCGCGGTAGTCCTTTGGTATTGAAATCCGTGGAAACGTTTATTAAAAATTTTAATTTAAATCGAAAACGTTATTATCGTTATTATTTTGAATTATGCGGTTGACACAATAACCGTACAATAATATTATAATATCGTACATATATAGTCGAAGGAACATTAAAAAAAAAAAAAAAACGCTTCTGATATTTTTATTCCTGTTCAGCAGCAGCAACAGCAGCAGCATTGTTATGAGAGATCGTTCTCGTCCGGGGTTGGATATAAAATACACTTTTGTGTGTATATATATATATATTATATTTTTTTCTTTTTGGGGGAAAAAAAAAAGATATATGTAAAAACCTAATGGCGTATGAAAATGCTACCGTACACTAACCGCGCCGCGGGACTCTTTTTTAACTCGAAGTAATTTATGACGAAGAGCGTCGTGTAAAGACAAGACGATTCCGGACGTCGCGGAGTATATAGGCATTTACGACGCGTGGAAAACGATTGCGTATTGATCTCCATACCGCATTGCCATATTATTGATAGTCCGGAGCCGGATTTCAGGGAGGGCGAGTAGACCAGACGAGTGTTTATAGAATCATCACAATTTCGGTACGAATTTAACGAGTAAATACCAAAGGAAATGAAATCGAATTCCCGTTATGTACATTTATATATACAAAAAAAGCGTATCCAGGTGTGGTTTAAGAGTTTAAACCTCCCCCCTGCGCCCCACTTTGTCTCATATTCGTTATTTTTTCGTCTTGTCAAATTAACGTGTTGTGAGTCTCGACGCACCAGTGAATTCTATCTATAATATTATTTAATAACTCCCCTCCCCCCCAACGTTTTGACCAGTTTCCGATTACGCCATTATGTATGCACACGTACATATGCTATTTAGACGTGTTAAAAAAAAAAATTTTTTTTAAAAAATTGATTGAACGTTTCGACCGACACTCGCTAGAACGAAATATCGCCGAGTGTGATATATAATTTTAATACAATTTCATTTTCGACGTATAAATGAAATAAACGACTTTAATCGAGAAAAGTTTCCACGTGTATAAAATTTTACTTTAATCGTTTTTTTTTTTTGATTTATTTTTATTATTGTTTTTATTCGGTAGTTGAAATCGCAATTTTTAAAAGTTATTTTAAATTTTCGCTGTAAACAATTAATTTGTGTGGGTTTAATTAAATCGTTTACTATATACGGATATAAGACAACTTTCGCGTATACGAGTATGGAAAAATATATAAATATAAATATATATTAGTATTATTAAATATATATAAATATAAATATACGCTTCGCTTATTCGTTTGGAATATTATACGCATTACGACTCTGTTCGTTATTATAATATCCCCGTACATCAGTAATCGCGTACATTAAGTATACGTGTTAAAAAAAAAAAAATAACAGCGCCTCCGTTACACATATCGTATGTGTACAGACGTTTTGAGCAAATTTAAATTTAAAAAAAAAAAAATTAATTTCTCGTGTGAATCATTAATAATGAAATATGTTCGTAGGGGAGAAACTATAAATGAATAAATGCGCGTTGTACAAAAATGAAAAATATTTTATAAGAATAAATTACTACGATCGTTCGTTTCGATTTCGAAAAAACATTTCGTCGTTTTTAACGATACGGTTTTCTTTATTTTTTTCTTCAAATCGTTCGACCTTTTCAAATGTGTTTTATTTATTTTTTGTCCATATACCCATACACCGACGACGTTCCCCGACTGTAAGATCGATTACACTATTATTTTATATATATTATTGTAAAAGTGTGAATGACTGCACAGCCGCCAGTAGAGGCGTATATTATTATTATTATTATTATTATTATTATTATTATTATTATTTCAATTCTTTTCATTTTTTTCTTTTTTTTTTTCAAACGCGTTCATGACTCCGCTATAGTATTTAAATGTTTTTCAACTCGCATCGGATACGAACACACACACACACATTATATTAAATAAAAAACGCGCGGTCATTGTATTTTTCGCCGATGTTTTCCAATAATAATACGCGCATATATTATTATTATTATTCTTATTATGATCGTGTCTTTATATAAATAATATATATAATACGTATACAGACGCGGCGTGCATAGATCATTTGACAGCATCGCGTATAGTGCACGACGACCGAAATATGGATGGGGAAATAAAAAAAAAAAATACAATATTATTAACGCGACTATTGTGAATAGAAAACGCCGAAGACAAATTGAGCAGTTGGACGTTTGGGTGTTCCGGTAAGACACGCCGGAATATTTAAACGAAAAAAATTTTTTTTTCTTTTACGAACGAATTCGTAGGAAAACGTCCGAACGTGTCGTTTGGCTTTGTACGAGGGATTCGGCCGCGGACACGGTGCTGAAAACAATAATTTTTTCAATCGTACGTATAGAGGAATCAACGATTATTGACGTGAAGGGGGACGGGAGTTACTCGTGTAAATCGACTCATTTTAGATCACGTTTTTCGACGTCTTCCTCTGAATCCCACGGTGACGGTTCGATGTATTTACGCTATTTAAACACACGCGTATTGAAGCGGCGGAAATTTCGAGCAATTATTTTTCTTTTTTTTTAATACAGCTCGTGACACGCTACGAATTTTGTGCGAATCGTGAACAGCAGCTGGGGGGAATCGGAAAAAATGACGGTAAAAAAAACCGAGAGATTTATTGGGCTCATATTGCGACGATTCGTTGGTTTGTTGAAAATACGGATATTTTCGACGTACGCTTTTATAATTGTTATTATTATAATGGGTTTGAAAATGATTAAAAACTTATAGTTGTTATATATATATATTTTTTTTCACTTAACGCGCACGCGAAATTGATGAAAACGTACGTATTCGTTCGCAAATTTTACCACTACCGGTTACTTAGGCAGACATTGCGGTTTTGCTGCAAAAAGCGTTCCATTTTTTTTTTTTTTTTTTTCTTGTCTTGACGACGAACGCGTACACACACACACACACAGGCGAAATATCCGAATACGGCCGAATAATTCATTTTTATTTCAATGGTATCTTATTGTGCACGATTTTTTTTTTTATGTTGTCGTTGATATATTAACGCGAAACGGTTTTACGTTCATCGCTGCAGTGTACCTCCTAATCGTTTCGCCGCAATTCGTTCGGCCGCATCGGCGCTGTCGTCCGAATTTTTATTTAATCGTACGCGGCGGATACGTTCATCAAAAACGTTCGCCATAACTCCGCCGTGTTTTATTGTGCGTGTAACACAGCGTCCAGTTTTCAGACGATCATATTACGGATTTCTAACAACGCCCGTTGTTAATGATAAATGGGCATATTCTATTAATATTCTAATAATTCTTTTCTTTTTTTTCCACAAAATCTGTACACCGTCCCGAGACGCCCCACCGTTGATTTAATTACTCGTTTACAACGGGATTTTATCCATCGCAGGATTCTCCAGTCGAATTTCGCTAACGCTTCATATTGTTTATTCGTTTTATTTAATAAAAAAAAACCATTACTTTATACGTAAAAAATCGATTTCTAATACACGCTACAAGAAAATAATAATGTGTAAAATAATTTTCTTACAGTTTTGTTCTTGTCGTTGTTACATGCGATTTCGCCAGCGACTCGGACTGCAAACCCTTCCTACACGTCGGACACGATGACACAGTCCCATATACTTATTTCATCCGTCCTATGTCCAAAAACGCTTTATGAACCTTATGTAGGACGATCGTAACATTTCACACCGTAGACGTTATAATCTAAATCCATCTAGTCCACGAAAAAGTAGCTTTTTGCAAAAGAAATTCAATTTGCAAATTAGTAAAAAGAGTCGACGACTTATTTGTCTACTGTGTCCCAGAAGTCTGCGCTTCGGCAAATCCGCTGTTTTAAATTTTACATTTTAATAGTTGGCTTTTTTACGACGGCTGACCGCTCGTGATGATCGGCCGGTAATGACGGTGTTCTTTCTTTTTTATTATTATTTGATCTTCGTGTTTTTGCGATTTCGCGTTCGTTGTATAGTTATCGGGTTTTTTTTCGATTATTGTTCTTTAGAAAGTTTATTTTTTTTATTCGATTTTTACGAACCGAGCAAAAATGTTACGCGTAAAAAGAAAACTAATCTTCGTTATCATAAATTTTTCTTCCGAGATTTCTTTCTTGGATGCGTCTCAAATTGTAGACTCGTGTTACACGCAAAAGGTAACACTTCGCACACGGTGAAATACGGAAACGTTATAAAAAAAAAACCCCCGTCGTTTGTAATAACGTTTTGTCTTTAGATCCCAAGAGGTGGTTTATTTCTATTACGAATAGCGTTTATTTATTATATTTTTCGGATTTTTCTGCGTACAACGTTTCGATTAGGAAGAATGCTACGACTATTACTACACACGTGTACAGCAGTTTTCCGGTAGAAAATTATGCCGCCGAGGTCGTTTCACGATTTTTCCAAAAAAATCGTTTCACGCGTTTTCCAAACGCGGCTCGATAAACTATCGAAAAATGTCTTGTTAAACACGGCGAGAAAAAGGTGATTTTGTCGAAATTTCTCGTTGAATTTTACAGGAATTTCGAAACTGACGGTCCTAGAGTGTTGACATTTTACATCGAATGTGTGTATCTTTACACGTTAAAAAAAAATTTAATTTTTTCTTACAGTTTTCAGTTATTTATGTAGGGATTATTATTATTATTATTGTTATTATTATTATTAATTGGGCCACGAAAATATGCCGTTTTACGCATTTTCATAATTTGGTAAAAAAAAAAAAATTGTTATAGAAAAAATTCGTCGGGAATAAAAACGCGCAAATTCTGTCGGGCCGTTGTGCGAATGGCAACGGGTTATATACTACGAAATGCGAACGACGACGTACAATAATAAAATAAATAGTAAAAATAATAATAATAATAATAATAGTATCGCTTGGCAATGCGAACGGCGCGCGTGAAAAACGAATAATAATAATAATAATAATATTACGACGCGGACGACGGCGCGACCGACCGATCGTCGACGGTCCGGTCCTCGCGGCCGCGCGGCGAATGGGAAGAGGGGACGACTCCCCGGGTTTAATTATCATTTTGTTGGTGCGCGACCGATGTCGACCACAAATATTTTTCCATTATCGTTTTTTTTTTCTCCCCTGCGCCCGTAAATAATAATTGGCCACGTACAACGGAGCACTGCGCGCACACACACACACACACACACACATCACTATATGGGCACCCACCGGGAGAGTAATAACAACGCGTTAAATAGAGACGACGGTGAGAGGAGCAAACGAATCGAGAGAGACAAAAAAAAAAAAAAAAAAAAACACCGGTGTCTTTAATAACGACATCCGACCGACCGAGAAGAATTATTATTATTATTCTTAAACTTTTCGGTATATACACGTGTCTGTGTGTGTACACCATAAGACGACGACCGACACTCGCATGTTATAACGATCCCGCGCGTATTACCGCCGGCCCCGGCCACGCAATGATAATAATTGTTATTACGCGGCTCGCTCGCCGATGACCGCAACATCACGATTTGTTATTATTATTTTCTATTTTTCCTTTCCCTCCGGAAAATCGACTTCGAGAACGCGCGTTGTGTACGCGGTCATCGCGAAATTTTTTTTTTCTCTCTCACACGTGCGCGCAGTTAGGAGGCGCGTATTCGTTTTGAGACGGAGCGGAAGAAAGAACGCCGCGCGTTGCTTTACCCGTTTCCGAAAGTACTACAACGGAAACGCGGAAAAACGTTTGGAAATTTGAAAACGTTTTTATTACGACGGACACGTAACCGTCTCGCGCTGTGAATGCTGAAGGACTTAAAAGACACCGATAATATAACGACGAATTACAATATTATCTATTATCGCAGCGGTTTTTTAAGCGGTCACGGGAAAGTGGTAGAAATGGTGTTTTTAAAAAGGACTTTTCAAGAGAAGTCACAGTGTCACACCTAACCGACTGCGGCAACGAATCCCGTGATTTCCGCCGTCTGCAGTTATTTAATCGTCCGTCTCCGTACTGCAATATCACAGCGGAAACAACGTAAAACACGTATTTTCTTCGTTTTTCCCCATCAAATTCTCCCATGGAAGCTATCTGTCTTCTCTCCGACCTCTCGACGGTTAGATTTCGTCCTCGACACTGGTCTCAAAAATTGACTATACTATATTATATGGGCTTATTTATTATCGATTCGTAGCATTATTATATGCATATATAAAAGATATTTTGAAAAAACGGCTTTATATGGGTAAATAACGTGATTTCGCATGTGTAAAGATTTCGTGTCTAGAGTATGACTTCAGAGTCTTTATCCGCGTGAACGATTATTTTGATCGAAATCGTATAGGAGTGTCATCTTAAAAACGACCGTCGTACAAATTATTAGGCCAGATGACTCGATATTAGCGTATGCAATCATAATATTAGCACAACAAGAAAAACAACCGATTTATAAAATTTCATTTCGAGTATACAAAGTAATGATAACATTTGTTTTTTCGCTTCTAGAGAGATTATTTCTTCTTCTTTTTTTTTTTACCAACACGAATTACACACGTTATACCAATTGTTATAATTATAGTAGTTCAAAAGAAATCATTTTTTATATAACGATAACACGTATTTCCACAACGCGTTTGTTGGCTTTATTGTGAATGGGCAACACTGTAGTTTCGCCATGAAGCTGCACGGGCACGATTTCATTTTATTACTCGCTAAATTAAACATTTTTCGTACAATTTTCAGGTGTCTACTGAACAATACGCGTCGCGTATTGTACGTTATGAAATAAAATAATTCGGTATGAATTAAAATTTTAATTTCTTCCATAAATATATTTTGCAATCGTACGTAATTCACGTGAAAAGTTTTCGAAAAATCGATTATTGAATGTGTATTTTCGCGTTTTTAAGTGCACACGCGCTCGTATATTTAGTGTTTTTTTTTCTTTTTTTATAGCTACAATTCCCTATACGCGTTATTATATAAAAATAACTTTATACGACCGCGAAACGTACGGATTTCACGGTATACGCGTTACCATATGCGAGTTTTGTTTTATTTTTATTATGCGTGTGAAGAATGCGTATTGGTTTTACACAACGACTCGTTTTTAAATTCTTTTTTTGTTTTTCGCCGTATAAACACTTTTTCGTGTATATAGGATTAATGTTCGGATGAGCGCGTCACGTTCCGAAAGCAAAACGTGTATTATTATAGTTGGTACTTTATTTGACACGTTTTCCGATTTCTCCAATAGTCAGGTTTCCTATAGTAAACGCGATAAAAGAAAATAAAAATAAATCAGAAATTCGCCAAAAAAAAAAAAAAAAAAGCAATTAAACCGCCGGCAAAAATTATCGACGTAATTTTGTTATGTGCAAATTTTTGAATGATTTCAATACCGCGCGAGCACAAAGTCTTATTTTTTTAACGATATATTTTATCGTGTTCGTTATAATGTTATAACGAATTATTTGTAACAAACCGAATACGATCACTCGTCTCGTTGTTCTCGATATTGAAAATGACAATAAAACTGTCTAGAAATCTCCCCATCCGTGTATACGATAGTATAATTAGAGCCCACTGCTGTACCATAACGCTCTACATTTCCAGTTATTTTTTTTTAAAAAATATTATAAATGTATAATAATACACAATGTACTAAAGCGTCATATAATAAGAAAAATTTTCGTTTGTTTTTTGTAAGAAAGACATCTGCAGATGTGAATTCCTCGTCCCTTATTCACTACAGTACGTGCACGTATTGCGTCTCTTATATGTACACGACGTCTACGTGATTGTGCACGATTAATATACATATAACATGATATAACTACATATAACAAATGATTGGCCGAAAACTGTGCTTCGTCTAAATTATAGGTAAATGAAATTTAAAATATTTTTAGGTATTTAATTAAACGAGAAACCAATACTATACTATAGGGGTTTTGGATAAAAAAATATATATATATAAATACATTATATTTAGAGTAACAATACAGAATTTGAAATGTTTTCATTTGATATAGAAATCTCTGTATAATACGCGGTGAAAAAAAGACGTATTTTCATTGTCGATTGCAGATTTATACGACAACTTATTCGAGCGCACTTATTCGAATTGTGACGACGGGAATCGTTGGTTCACGTCGTTTTCTTAATCGCCGTGATCCACGAGGGTGTTTCAAAAAACGATTGCTCGGTCGTCGTGGAAACAAATTTAATTCGTTTTCAAAATATAAATCGGCTAAAATCGTATATTTGATGATCGAGAAACGAAATCGGTCGAATACAATCGCGGGAAATTAATATACGTATGACGCGCGAGTTGTGATGAAAGCGATCGTTAAGAATTTTACGATGGTTTTCGTATACGAGAAACGATAAACCGTCGTCGTTGGATTTCGACTAAAAAATAATTTCTGTGCACCCCAGAGATCTAAAAAAAAAAAAAAAAATTCGGAATTCCAATGAAAATTACACGTAGAATTGAAAATCAGCGTTAAGAGTCGCAACTTATCAAATAATTGTAAAATCTATGGAATAACGCGAACAATCGTTATTGGTACGATATCGCCTTGAGAATTGTTCCGCTTTTCGATACTGTTTTCCAAAACAGCGCGGACAGATCAATCGAAATTGAACAAGGCGATATCATAAATGAAATTAAAAAAAAAAAAAAAAATCATAGTGTACACAAAAATTATTATCGTTTTAAAATAGGAGAATAATAAGCGTCATGTTATCGGTCCAATCGATAAATATCTATTTTTTTTTATCAAAAAATTTCCTCTCAATCGTTCTGTATTTATAAATTACTGCACTTTTCGTTTCCATATCATATTCCACGCGCGACCTACTCCCAGATGGTTTTTCACGTCGAATGATAGCAGTTGATTTTTTTTTTCCATTTGCGGAGTGTTAAATCACGTGTGAACTTGAGCGTACCTATACGCTTTCCCTTATACTTATTTCATAATATCATTCCGTAATCTAAACGATATGTAATGATGTCATTCGGTTCAAATATTTATTATTTTTTTTTTTTTGTACAGTCGGTCCATATACGATTATAGAAATTAATTTTTCTTTCGGTCGAAAACGAATCATACCGTTTGGTTTCTTAATGAAAACGTATTGCCATTTATTTATACATTTTAAATTGTACAGTATCATCGGTAATAATCCAAATATTTCAAACGGACTGCAACTCATTCGCGCCTAGTACGTCGTTGATTGTCTTGTGTAAGACGACTGGGAATAAACGGCGGTCGCGACCATTTCGATTGTGGTGCGCACCGATGGCTTATTTAGGATTTCTTTTCGGGGAAGATGATCGGAAAAAAAAGATTATCTCCCTCCGCTCGAAAAATACACGAGTATTAGATACTCTATCAATTTTTAATGCATTTATATTTCATTTCAATAAAAAACAATTTGGCGAAGTTGTCTCGATTATTTCCTCAATATTTCCAATTTAATGTTATTGTATAGCCCATACAACCTACTCTAATATTAAAATAATATTTTAAATATTAATGAATACAAAACATATTTCATAGTAAGTAAATAATGAACAATATACTTCGTTGAATTTCTTAAATACATGTATTTTTCAAATCTTTTTTTAAACATGAAAATGTGCGTTCAAGAGTCGGAGATCACAAACGTCTTAGCAATTAATGTTTTCCAATAAGAATATTGTTATTGCCTGCTGATAAAGCGATAAAAGTAAAATAAAACCATAACCATATATAAATATGTTTAAAAAAAAAAACAGGCTTTTATTTGGCCCGAATGCTGCAATAGCGCGTATTATTATTTTTTTAAATTTTATGCACATTAACGCACGTTATAAAAATGAAAAACAAAAATATTCAGAACCTATTCGAATAAAATATGATTTTTATCGCGTTATACTCAACACGCTAATAAATTATCGCTGTAATATAATATGTTTTTCATTTCAAATACCATTCGTTTGTGCTTATCATTTTGATTTTAGTCGTTTTTATTGTTCTCGTTGGTTTTTTTTTTTTTGCTTCGAGCAGGAGGATGTACCGAAATTTGAAATTAATTCGTTGAAGAGAAACGAATCGCCGAGACCGGTATGAATTGTGCAGCACGCAAATCCGTTAGAAACGTGTATAGCGTCGGTACATCATATTATGTACATTCGTTAGAATTTTTTTTTTATTTTATAAATATATTATTCGATTCATTTATTAATAAATAACCCACTTACAATGATATATTTACATACGATATAGTATAGAGACGAGGATAGTTATAGGATTCGCATTGTTTTTGTAGGATAAAATCGAATTTCTACACGGAGTTCTGTTGCTAAACGTGATGCCGTATTCACATAAAAAGAAAATTGTCTTCGAAATATCCGATACGGTTTTAACAGCATACAAAACACACAAAAAAACCCATTTAAAAAATAATAATTTCTCGATTTTTTTTTTTATATAATATTTTTATTATCTCTTGAATATTTTTCCCTATTACGCTCTAAAACTATACGAACGTATGGATACACGTTAATCTCGATTCAATTCGGCTGGGTTCAGTCTAAAAGCGTGCGCAGTATTCAAATACTGCGCAATCGATCTCAAATACTACTTCACTTCGTACGTATAAATTACACATGTTACAGACAACAGTATGAACAACTGTTATTTTTTATTGTAATATTTGCGAGACACAGAGAACGGTTGAGGAGTGTACGCGAACGAGTCGCGAGATAGTGTGCAGTGTTTCGTATAGATTTGTATAAAACATAATAATAATAATAAAAAGAGTGTCGTCGTCGTCGTCGTCGTATGTACTCGCGCGCGTATCATGGCAACCCGAACAATTCAAATATACTCGAGCCGAACGGGTTACCTTGGCAATAGAAATAATCGTTAATTAAATAGAACGATTTTGACGTATTGTAACAGTTTTAATATAATAATTTGTGTGTATTTTAATATTTTTTTTTTTTACCACACTACTTTATTATTGGTGTGCTTACGTCTCTAACAACGGAGTGATAGTTTTTTGTGTGTGCGTGTGACGTGTCGCGTTTGTAATATTTGTACGTGTACCCCACCACCACGTGGTATATATTATACGAAACCCGAAACGAGATCCGTACCCGAAATGAAAGGTATAGATCGTAGATATGTACATATATATATATATATTATATTATGAATACAGACGAATATTATCTTGACAGTGATCAATCGATCGTATCGTCGTCGTACGGATTGTTAAAGAATTCTCGTATAATACGGATCGTTACTTGGAACCGAAAATCGTGAGATATTATCGAACGAAAAAAAAAAATAAAAATATTCTAAAACCGCACTCCGACACGGATTCGTATTAATTTAACGCATTTTAACGTTCTGAACGTTTTTTTCTTTTTTTATATTATTATTATTATTATTATTCTCCGCCGCCGCAAATGGATTATTTACGATTCGCAAACTATTTTCAAAATTATTATTGTAAAAAAATCGGTTCGAATCGTTCGAACGATACGCGTATGCATTGTTCACAACGGATTCAACGAACGACTTCGGCGGCTATAATAATGTTAATATTCGTAACCGCTTAATTGATGCGTATAAAACGGTGTTGAGTCGAAGGAGAGTTATTATAAATCGGCTACGAAAGAAACCTGAATAGCTACGTACAAAAAAAGAAAAAAAAAAAAAGAGAAATTAATAATTACGTTAAATAATAATAATTATTATTGTTTTAATAATATGAAAGTGTATATGTTCAGGAGTAATAGAAGGCTTCCGGTAGAGTTGATCTCGAGGACGACGGTATATGTTAATTAATGTACGTAGCGACCAACACACGCGAGCGTTTATTTATGAAATCCTGTGCCGGGCGAATAATAATAATAATAATTTTTTTTTCTTTTGAAACAATTATTCATTCGTCCATTGAGATATTTGTTATTACGCGCGCATGACGAGAATGTTGACAGAACCGCTGTAATAATTGAAATAACGAACGTCGCGATTCGAACGAAAATGGTGAAAACATAAACGAAATAAAATCAATAAAAAAGGATACGTAAAAGAAATTGAACCGAAACGAGAAATTTAAACATTATACTCGTAAATAATATGTAAAAAAAAAAAAAGTAGAATATATTTCTATAAATACGATATTAATAATTTCTTAGTCGTCTTTTCAAACATTTGAAACACAATTATCTTAGCCGTTTTATATTTTTGTAATATTCGTGATTTTCTCTCGCGATGTACTTTTCTTATTTTGTGTTTTTTGTTTCGCATAAAATAGGTGGCATTTTGTCGAAACAACTTCTACATATACGTCTTTAATACTTTTTGGCTTGGTTTTAAATTCACAAAAATAGATATATGTATATGTATTTACGAATGTGTACGTATGTATTATTGCGTTTTCGTCGAATACACTTAAATCAATATTTTAATTATTCGTATTATTATGTATTACATATTATTATTATGTTCATTACGAGTGTGTATTTATAGACGTCCTCGTACACAATGGAAGCGTGTATATTTTTTGATTATAAATATAATACGTTCGTGAAAATCACAAGTGGGAATCGTTTTCTATTCATTGGAAACGACGCAGTAATATAAAAATACATTCGCCGACGTAATAAGAAAAAAAAACAAAATATTAATTAACTGACGATTGAACTGCGTATCGATTTCGTTTTAAATAAACGTATTTACATTTGACGGATGAATTGATAAACATTTATATATATATATATAAATTACACGAAATAAATCTACAAATTTTATGTGGAATACGTTATAATATTGTGTTATGCATATGCATAACTCATGTTCGTCATGAGTAAAATATGATCGCTTTAGACGTGCAGTCCATTAGTCGACATGACGATATTCCAAAGATGGGCAAAGTTATAATGGAACACACTTACTTAAGTTAACCTCGTTGCTTTTAGTTAAATGTTGACTAAAAATACGTTTGATTGAGTTTATAGTAAACGTCAACAAAAATTCGTTAAAAAAAATTTTTTTTTACTTTTATTTAACACTCTATAGACTCAGATCTCTAAAAAAATATTTCAACAATAAGCTTGTCCGTTATTTACAATTTTTGAAAATATTAACTATTTGGTAACCTAAATTAATAATAATAAGAATTATACGCCCCTAGAAAATATTAATGATTTGATTTGGATTTTTTACTGAGTATATTGATAATAGAATGTTCCATGTACCCATTTAATAAATACGGAGCAGACCTAACCAAATTATACATTAATACTTGTCAAAATGAAAATTACATTTCACAATTATTTTCAATATCCTTAGGGTAAACATACGTACTAAAAGAGGAGCGAAGAATGTGTCGGTTTTATAAAGATTTTTGAAAAGTGTTGTAAAGATTTTTATACAAAGAACCGAAGAAGCCTGACCGGCGTTTTCAGAGAAAACGATTAAAATTTAAGTCGTTTTAATATCCAGTACGATTCGCACGAATTGTCGAAACATTAGAAATTAAAACAAACATTCGTCGTCCTCCGGACAAAAATACAAACGGTTAAAACGATGCGAGTCCCATATTTGTCGATTGCGTCAATTTTTAATCGGATGAATACAAAAATTAACTACTCCAAATAAAAGGTAAATTTTAAAGCTAATAGTCAATTATAATCGATTAATTAAATTTAAAAAATATTTTAATTATTTCCTAAACACTATAATTTAATAATATCCGTGATTTATTGACGGCGATATTATTAAAGAAACGATTGTTTAAATGACTTTCAGTTTCTTCTATATAAACATACGTCTGAAAGTTTTTTTTCCCACCCCTCCTCGGATACATTCGTGTTTGACAAAGTTTAGAGAGAAAAAAAACACTTCTTTTCAACCGAATCTTTATATATATATATATACATTTCCTTATATTACACGCACTTTTCGTATACTATACAACACGATTCGTCGAGTATATTTCCGATTTCGTTGTCGTGCGCGGTGAGATAATATTCGGACCGGCATAACACAGAAATACTCGACGAATTTCTCTGTACGTACAAGTCATAAAATATATTTTATATACGTATAAAAAAAAAAAATCGAAATGTTTACACACACACTTGTCGTTCACATAGAACACCCGAGTTAAACGTATATTCGTTTTGCAGGTAGTCATACAAAAAAAAAAAAATAATAATAAAACTGACGAGAGAAATTATTATTACGCGTGTCAATTTAATATTTAACGAAATTTCCGTATTATTATGTTGTAATATAAATATATATTTATATATAAATTATTATAAACGTTCAGATAATATATAGAAAACCGTTGCGAGATACGTTCGAGACTCCGGGACGGGCGTTTCTATTCATTCGGTCAAATTTATATAAAACACACACATGTGTCTGTGTGTGTGTGTCAATATTTTATATAATAACGATTTCCCGCAGCTGCCGCGAGCTGTGTACCACCGGAGAACTATTACTACAAATCAAATCAAACAGTGTTCTCTATATTATATTTCCATTACAATATATGCGTGCGTGTGTGTATGAATAATCGACCGATTGTAGTTAAAAATCTAAACGGACAGTAATAATAATAATAATATATTGTGTATAGATCTTCGGTAAGGTTCCGTCATAAATCCCATATACGCGGGTGGTTATATCGAAGAATACACAAGCGCGCGCGCGCCCGGAACAAGTGTCGATCGAATGTGTGAACCGTATTTTCTTCTGTACCGCACGAGTGTACCTTATATACCGTGTGTGTACAATGGAGACGAAGGGCGATGCTGCTTATTAAATATTTGAATAAAAAATCATCATCAAACGTATATTTCGAACGGACCAACGCGTCATCGGGGTACAGTGTGTATACAACACACGTGTATTTCTTATTCTTCTCTTCTTATATTCAAGTGTTTATCTTCGAAAAGTCACACATTTTGAATACGCGCGCCTTGTACAGAGGTAGTAGGTACACACATAATATCAATAATAATAATAATAATAATAATAATAAAAATAATAATAATAATAATAATAATAATAATAATAACGTTACACCGCGCGCGTCGTTGTGTCCACTAAAAACTATACATTCGAAAAATTCGAAACGTTTATATATATATTATATACGTCGCAATTGTAAAGAGACTCGAAAAAGACGTTTATATAAAAAAAATATATATATGTGTGGAATGGACAAAAAAAAAACAGTAATCTCCTTTTGATTTGGAACAAAATTTAAACAAAAAATAATAATAAAAACGTAAATATACCGTCTAGATAAGCTTTTCAAATCTATTAGGTACACCTCTATACGAGGTGGTTTTTTTTCTCCCCGTTAACCGACAAATCGGAGTGAGACCGTTTTTGCACGGCAGTCGAATATTAATAATACACAAAATCACGAATTCTATAAAGACTTTAAAAGACAATCATGACTCGTTTATAGTAATTGTAAAACGTAAAAGTATATATCGGCTGGGGTGAGTCAGGCATTGCGATTAGGAGTGTCAACTCCTTCGGACTATAAAACATCCGCATCGGAGAATAGTAACAAAAAGGAATTGTTCGAGAATCTATTAAGACGAAATGTAGACGTAGAAAACGGAAAAGATAGTAGTCGCTCATAAATAGCGGTTCGAAACCAGTTGACTTCCACAGTGTAGGCGGGACGGTCAACGTGAACACACACACACCCGTGCGCCTTACGGCGAGCAAACGGGAAGAACGTTGTTAGCGTTTGCCCGCCGCTACTAGACTGAGCAATCCGCCGGTTCGGACCGCTATTTATATGCGTCTTGCTGCTACCCCCCTCCATGTTGTGTCGCAACGCTATCTGGTGACCTACTTTCGTTTCCTGTTTTATCGCGGTCGACCGACGCGCTATGTCAGTAGTATACGCAGGTGTTTAATTCGACGCTAATCAAGTGATTAATACAGCGGTCCCCGCTGCGCACGTGGTATGTGTCCCTTAATCAATTTTGTGCGACCCGCGCCATAATTAAATTGTACGCTCGAAAATCTGAAATTCCATAAACAGCAAATAATATGAAATACTTATTTTGTAATTGTAGTTATTATTGTTATTATATTTATATTATATGTATTACGTTTGGCCCTTTTCAAAATCCTAGTGAGGACCGCTGTATTAATCGTATGTGTGCGCGTGGTAAATTTATTATTTTCAATAATAATAACATTATTTCGCGTATTTCAATGAAATTAAATGAACGTAAGGATTCACGTTTCCTCGTTCTACACTCGTTTACACGTTTACTTAACGTTTATATTTATTTTTATTTATTTAACGTTTATTGGTTGACTTACATTCACACGGTTACTCGACCGACCGAGTTTGCCGTCAGCTAAGCACTAAACACTCGATCGCGGTCGATGATCAGCGCACGTCATATGCAGTGTGGTCCTCGGTCGAGCACTAATTCCAGACTCATACATGATATTCTAAGGAGTGGGGACTGTGAAAACGCAGCATAACCGTAACACAATTTGACAGACTTACAAGTCGTTACTGTTTGGCCAGAGATATAATAAATTTAAAAATATCAAATTCCAAGTAAGGACATCCACCTATCACCCTCATCCCCTTTATAACCGCCACTGATCGAATGTAATTTTTAGGGGGCCACCCAGTACGTTAAGGCAACTTTGCAATCGACTTTTTCATAATGTCCTTCTCTATTGATAAATCCTGAGAACGTCATTCTATATACATATGTATATAGTACGCGTTATCTTTGATCGGAGGGGATGTTCTTTTTTCGCTATACGCTTTTTCGAAGACGAATCGGTGCGAACGCGTCGTCGATGGGATTGTTAGACCGAACGATGGGAATAATATGTAAACGCTCGTGCGACTTTTCTTCTTGCTAGCCCTCGATTTAAGCTCTATCGCCTCGATTTCACAGGAAAAATAAACGACTTTTGCGTATACGCGTTTTCGTTATTCGTTTGTTCCGTATTACTGCAATATATCCGTCGACGGGATTAACGTTTTTTTTTATTTCGATATCGTAGCACACGTAATCGACATCAACCGACTTTTTTTCGGTTTTTGGTTTCGAAACGACTGTTATTAAGTCAATGATGGTATACAGGCAACGTTATCGATTATAAACACTCTGTGCGATGACGGCAATGATAACTCTAATGGCATACTGAAAAAAGTGTTAATAATAATGAAATGTCAAATTAATTTAACAATGTATTTGTTACTATTGAGCCGGCAAAAATAAATCGTTATTTCAACAATAAAGATATTTTATTATAGTATATACATAATGCTGAGAAAACGTGAAGTATAAAAAAATTGTTATTAACGCGATATTATAATATCGTCAATTTGAATTACGTCAACTTTGTTTAGTGTTTTAATAAATGTATTAAATTAATTTATTCGAGTAATATAATTTCAACAATAATATTTTTACTTCAATTAGTACACAAATATAGTTGTCGTCTTAATTCGTGTGATTTGTTATCTTTACTATCTCGGAATATATTTTAACAATATTATTAAACAATTTAGCCAAAAGTAGAGAGACGTTTTATTTTCATAAATATTTTTCTCATGAGTTAATTTGTATACGATATTGGTACAATATAATATACAGCTTATAAGTTATAATTATAATAAAAAGAGAAGTGTTAAAACGATGGTTTTTACTGTACGTCGTTCATAATAGTTATATGCGGTATACATTTATTGTCAAAAAAAAGATTTTTTTTACAGTATATCATTGTAACGTATATTTATTTTTTTTATTTATTTTGTACAAAATGGAGAAAGACTGAGAAAATTCACTTGTAGGCCGACATAATACATAATAATATATATATATAATATATTTTACAATCAATATGCTATATGGTGAATTATAATCAAATGGAAAACTATTGTCACGTGGATGACTAATCTGAAAATAACGTGAAAATGTTATATGTAAAGCGTTATAATCCGCAGTAGTGAAGGGTCGACGACCGGCGTATACGTATGTATTTTTCTCCCGTTCGGTTTGCGAAAATTTGATAATACCTGTAGTAATAATAATTTGAGGAATAAATAATAATAATAACACGTGAATCTCAACAGCACAAGGACGTATTTACAGTGGTTTTCCTATACATATATAAATATGCTACTGTACCAAAAATAATTCCCGATTTATTGTCTTTGGATAATTATTCGCCTTGAAATTTTTCAAAATTTGTTTTTTTTTTAAATATATCGTCATATTGGATTGATTTTTTCGTTGTAGAGTTTTAATCGTACAACAATGGTCGGCTGCAATCACGGAACGAAACGACTGAAAACGAGTTCGACGTTTCATCGCGTTTTTCGTAATATATTCCTGTAATTCAGTGAGGGGGGGAAGGAGGATCTTGCAGTGGTATAAAACGCGTGGATAATGAACATCCAGAGCGATATAATACATGTTTTCCTTAGTGAATTGAAGTGAGTTAATATTTTTTGAGAAACACGCGATGTAAATTAGTACATATTGTATAATTATACGGATTAAGGACAACAATTATTATTCATTTTCCTTAGTCGTTGATTCGAAAAATTTTAATAATAGATCCGAAACGAACGTATGCATTAAATCGTATTTATACAAACGTTTATTTTCATAATTATTTTGCTCACGCACTATGTCTAAGATGTAGACGTTTTATACGGCGTATCGCATTATCTCAACAGTCGATCGACGCACCGACAAGAACGAAAACAAAATATTATTTAAAGAATTAAATCACGTTTTATTATTATTATTATTATTATACTTATAGGCAGTAAAACAGTCGACGTGTCGTCTTCGTTTATTTTTTTTTTTATGAAATTTCACACTTGGACCGACGTGTTTGTACAAAACGGTTAAGTTTTAAATGTTTTTTTTTTCTTACGGGGTACTCATAATTTATGTAGTAGATCGGTAGTAGGTATACGGGAATGCCATTGACACGATTACATTTCTGATCTTTGACTATAGGTACATGAGTTGAAGGACACAACAACAAGACGATTTATCCGTATGCTTTTAATAGACATACATGTACATATTTTGAAAACATTCGGTTTTTTTTTTTTAATTGTCTCATCGTAAAACAACGAAATGTTATCTTCGTGTTAAATAAATTTGTAATGTTTTTTTTTCTGAATGTATAATAATAATAATAATATAATAATAATAATAAAAACAGGAGATTGTATAGATGCGAGCATCGCAAAAGCGATGGTCGAGATTTGGAAAAAATTTCACACTGATCCGGTAGGAATTTGTATATATTATTAATAAAAACTCGTTTTCGTCATGTACAGCATTGTTTTCTATATGCAAATCGCTATTTTTCTGTGTTCGCCCTTGACGGTTATTTATATATATATAAACCGTACGTATCTATATTTTTGGATCAGCGGTTCTCAATATGTTTATCACACAAGACGCTTAATTGTATAATATATTATAATAACGTAAAATGTTTATTTTTCGGCGACACGCTACAGCTGTTGTAGGCTACGTGCAGCGGCGGACACGCCGCGGTTTAAAAACCTGTATACATTTACTTTCCGGAGTGTGTCTATAGAAAGTATTAACATTTACGATGTTAACGTTTTAATTTATAATATTCACGGAGTAAATTTGACGTCGCATACGATTTCTAAGAACCGTCCCAACGTTGATGTTATTATGATTATTCATATTATTTTGTGTAACTAGCGGATCGCGCGGGAATGGCGTAGTTAGAAATGTATCGTTCACGTGTGTATTTCCGTCTTCCGATGGATATTTATTGCGCACGTCCATTACAATTATCTTTTCTCGAGAGAATTTCTTACGAGCGAATGAATCTTAATAATAATAAAGAAAACAAAAAAATAAATAAAACTGTTAATTTTACATTTTATTTTATTGGGTATAATGCAAACACTTGGCTGAAGAGGGAAAGGACCCGAAGTCTCCGTTCCCTGGATTTCGACGATTCGTTTGAATCCACAGTTGTATTTTGGCCGATGTGTATATATGTTTTTTTTTTTTTTTTGAGGATTTGATTTTATAACATATTATAAAACCGACGATATAAGCGACATCTTTGTATTATCATTTACATAAATATATATATATATATATATTTTCCACGCAATTAACGTAACAATCAAATCGCTTAAAGTTTGCGAGTGACGCTATTTACTTTTTGGCTTTTAAGCTCCCTCCGAAAAAAAAATTCCCGACTACGGGCCCCCCGAGTCCGCGCGCGTACCGTTTTTATCTCGTTTGTGTACACACTGGGTCGCGGCATTCCGGTTGGTTATACGTTGTAACACGTATAATTTTATATTTCATACTCGCGTTAGATCGTATTCAATTCGAGCGTCGTGTGTGCGTGTGTTATTACGTGCGCAACACAACGAGCGTAACGTAAACGGGCAAAGGATTGACCGTATACGCGTATAATCTATCGGTATGACGAAAAAAAAAAAAAACAGAAAAGAAAATTGCAATAAGTATTTCTCCGCTACGGCTGCTGCTGTCTGCGGCGGCTGGCTTTATCTCTCGTATAAGAATATAAATAAACTCGGCCGCGGATTCCTCGTTCACTGAAACACCCATAGAGCCCACGCTCATGCAGCAGCACCACCACCACGCATCCGTACGATCCGATAATCTTAACCGTGTCCCATTGTTTGATAGTTTTACAGTTAGAAGAAACCGTGCGGGGTTTCGTGCGGCATTTTTATCGTTAACGATATATTTCTGCTTCTATTATATAGAAATATTATTATTTATACATTTATATAGTGTGCGATATACTCGTATATTATACACAATAATATACGTATTATTACGCAATACGGCCGCAGTACAATATCGGACACGTTTGTATACACAACATTATGAAGCATTATGTGATGCGCGCAAGAATGTGAGGAAACTCCTGCAGGAAGGACAGCGGCGATCCTTCTCGATTTCTCGACGTATTCGATTTTCGCAGTACGGCATTATAGTCGATACGGCGGCTCATTCAATAACACGTGAAATTTTCTTTCGAAATCCATCATTAAATATTACATTGTACTCCAGGCCTAAATGAAACGTGAACGATTCTTTTCTCTAAACGTGTGTGGTTAAGAGCGAAATAGTGAGACTTCGTGTAGTTTCGCACCCGATTCAGAGAAACGCGATTTAAAGACGCGCGTGTACGTGTAGTATGTACGAGCGCGTGAAGAATATAGTAAGTAATACAATAATAAAGCTGAAGCGTTTGTTGTGTTTGAACGCGGTAGTCTCTGGAACTAATCCAGTCGGATTTGAAAAATTCTTTTTGTATTTGACAGTCCAAATCTCGATGAAGACTATGGGCTATTCCACATCACGCTACGATCCTTAAGAGTCGAACAAAATAATAAAAAAATAGATTCAGAAAAAACGCTAAGCGAAAACGAAATGATGGCGCGGCAAAGGGTGGGCGATGCTACGCGGTAGGTCGGAGGCCGACAATGTCAGCTAACGATGAAATAAGTTTTAAAATTTCGGTGAAGTTTTATTCGTCAGTCATAGGTCAACACGTCACCTTATAGCTGATCTAAAAAAAAAGCGGGAATCAAATACGGGGAGCGGTGATTTTTGCGTTAAATGTGGATTAGAAACGTTAGATATATGTAGTTGTGATTGATAAATTAACCCCCGAATATTCATTTCCTTTTAAAAATTGATTGTATATTATACCCAGGAGTATTACACACGCACTAACCGCTAAGAGTATAATGTCACGAAAGTTTATTACTCTGACTGTGCACGACAGACTTAGGTGAGCGGACAAAATCATGCAATGGGGGATGGTCGGTCGGTCGGTCGGTCACAGTCTCGCAAATTCCCGAGTACATCGGTCGGCGGTGACAAGATAAGCGATCTACAATACTCGTACGTATAAAATAAAATTTCAAAATAACTTATTTAATAGGTACGACGAATTTACGTAAACTCGTCGTCATCAGTCGGTCGTTCACGGACGGTTTAAATGTCCTACTTTAACGTGTTTTGTGCTGCAAATGTATTTAGTACGCTTTTGTATGAATAAATATTATTTCGCGTTCAAAGTCGTTTGTTTTAAATCGAGAATCAAATATACATAAGTAAATACTGTAATGTTTTAAAAATACCAGTGGGCTCTTTGAAAACTGTAAAATTTTGTAAATCGTAACTTTTGGTTGTTGTTCCGTCTCGAGATGATGGCGACCAATCGTCGTGTATTTCGTTTGACGAATTGAACGAAATTCGGAATCGTATAAGAGACGGTGTTTTTTTACGGGCGACAAAGTGCACGTAGTATACTTGTAATAAAGTGTACCAACGTTTGACATATCCGACGTCAAACATTCGCGTGACACCTCTGTAGGTTTTTAAATCGTACGTCGAACAGCGGACAATATATTTTAACATTTCGTATACCGCTTTTGGAAATCGATGTATTCAATCGACACGGCGATTGAGTTGATTGCAACTCGACGCATTGCAAAACAGTCGATGATGAGTAAAATCATTGTTCGTCAAACGAAATACGCGACTAGAGCGAAACGAAACGAACGGAAACCTCCTCCGTCCCCCCCGCAATGGGAGATTTATGTTATTGTGTACTGCGGGTTCGCGGTTTTTTTCTTTTCCGTCTGTCTGTATTTAAGTGTTGTCATAGTCGAAGAAACAAACAAAGAGTTAAACACAGACTGTACTGTAATTCGGATGGAATTCGATACACGTAATTACGGGGCTGTGTTTTCGTATGTTTTTCAATTAGTCTATAAAAAAAGCGTTTGTTTTTTTTAGTATTATTATTATTGTAAAGACATCCGAACGTGTTTCGTTCGATTTTAAACGGTTTTCTTTATACAATACTGTGTAGACAGACGGATAATTTCCGAAGATAACAGCGGTGAGGACGTACAATAAATATGGTGTTTTTTTGTTGAACAGAATTCGATCGCGTTAATTTACGTTGTCTACACAACGACAATGAACTTAAATAGGTATACACACACACGCACGTTATAATTCTTCGAGAATAACTTGAATAATTCATAAGTCGTCCGGCGTTCGGGTAATTATAATTGATTAGAAATAGCCCATCCGTCGTCTATCCGTTAAGATTCCTGGATAATTAGAGCCGAAGGGTATGTTATGTTAATACACGCGCGTTGTTCAAAGAACTTTTACCAATCGATGGTTTCGAACGTTTTTTTTTCCTCTTCTTCTTCTTCTTCTTCTTTATTCTGCCGATCGTGTATAATATAATATTATACATAATAATAATAATAATAATAATAATAATCGTTTCTTCTTATTATTATTTTCTTCTTCGGTGTGTGTGTTTTTTTGTTGTTTTCGGAATAATAATTATCGTTTCTCCATTGGGAAAATAAAAGGCGGACTCAATCACGTTTTTTTTTCCATCGTGTATATAAATGTGCAAACGGTCAATATTATAATTATCGCACCGGACGAATTATTATTATAATAATAATAATACACGGATAATTATTGCCATCATTGTTTCGAGACGTTGAACGGTTGAATATCCGGTTAATCGTTTTGTCCGCACAGCGTCGTTTTAATTTCAGTAATTAAATGTGATTTCAAAAGAAAAAAAAAATAAAGAAAAAATACTCTGGAATAAAAAAATATTCGGAATCGATAATAATTACAGGGATGGCGCCTTACGCCTTGCAATCAACCGCAGCGCGTACTGGTCCACATTATATGAATATAACGTATTTATACGTTATGCATATGAGTGAATAGCGCAAATGAGAGCTGACGATAATAATAATAATAATAATAATTATTATTTTTATTATTATGGAGCTCGTGATCGTTTTTATATTCAGCTCTATACTCTGTAGTTTATATACGAATTATCGAACGCCACGGTGTGTAATAATAATATTATATAGACGTTTAATGGATTGTGAGATAATTATTTTCCACGCGTACATACACACACACACACACACACATATTATTACTATTTGGTAATTTCCTTCTTTAATTTTTCTCTCCTCTTAAAATGTAGCCGGTGTTATTAAGCCTATACGTATACTTTTTTTTCTTTTTTTTTTTTAATTTCAAACCGAGTGAAAACCATAGGAATATCGATTCGACGAATAATTTATACATATTATTATTATTATTATTATTATTATTATTGTCGTACCGGTATATTATATTTTGTGTACGCGTGCAAGCCGTATTTATTTTTTTTATTTAAAGTGTACAACGGGGGTATACGCGTGCAGCAACGCGAGTTAACTACGTCGAGTAAATGAACTTTTTGTTATAATAATATATAAACTCCGTTTTTTTTTTTTTCATTCTCATTTTCCGTAACGAACGTTCGCTCGAGATTACAAATTATAATTATTAACTTTTGAGTTCGAACTGTTGTTTCCATAAAAACTAACCTGTTTGTGTATGTGTGTGGTAAAGAGGGGGAGAGAATGAAAAAAAATATGTTTTCATTATTTTATAAGATAAAAAAAAAGTTAAAACTTTCTCCTTTTTCGTATAAGTTTTAAATTCGTTGAAATATACAAATGTCGCTATTTTACTTTTAAGATTGTCTCTAATTTTTTTTTTTTAAAAGAAAAGTTCATTTAAAGTAAGAAAAAAATAATAATAAAGATAAAATAAAATAAATTGAAGTAATTTTTTTTTTTAATCCTAAAGCGAATACGATAATATTATAATATATTAAGAGATATATAAAACGAAACAGTGCTTATATATTATTTAAACGGTGTAATAGCGAATATATTAATAATATTATGCGGCTGTGGCCAAGAGCAAAACTGTCAGGCACATAGTATATGAATGGCCACTAACGAAATTCTCTCAGGTGGTATTGAGGAAATCCGTACAACATGCGCACATGCCATCGAATGATACGGTAAACGTAGATGTGCGCCTATGACCTAATCCGAAAATTAAATGGAAAAAGAATCGCAGGACACCAACTGTTACCAAACTTATAATTATTATTTTTATGTACATATTCTTAATCTTAGTCTCAGTTTATATCATTATAGTTTCTTATTTCTGGCCTTAGTCTTAATAATATTTGACACTGTTCTAATATTAATCGTTTTATATTTTCATTTTTGTGTTTTGCCGGAGCCGTACGCTAATAATAAATAATATTATATAATACTGATGTTTTTACATTATATATATATATATATATATATTGTGCCGTATAATTGAAATATATTACTTTGGAAATTTTACAGTGAAAAACATAAAATTTTTAAAATTTAATTACTAATGAAACTATGTTTATATGTATATAATGGCTGAAAACATGAAGCGGTTTCATTACCTCACTGTACCCCACGTATATATACGTGTAGTAAACACGTAAAAGTATATTTTATAACGCACCGATTTTAATTGCATCGCGTGATCATATTGGATTAAAACGAACTCTAATGATTACTTTGAATAATTACCCTCTAAAAGCTAAACGTTTATTCATAAAGTATAATAATATTTTATATGGTACCGTGGTTGAAATTTACTCGTCGTGTTGCCTTTATGTACCAATCGCGAGTATAACTCAAAAAAAAAAAACGAACTGACGTCATATTTTACGGTCGTACATGGGGAATTGAACGGCGGAAACTATTACTTCGTGCTTCGAACAATTATTTCGAATATTATTCGAATCCACGTTTAAACAACGTATTACTATTATTATTATTATTATTATTATTATTATTCTATAACGGCGATTTTGATAAAAAAAAAAAAATTAATAAAATATAAGTCAAAACAAATTCTTTGGTATTCTCTCTTGGTTTTATTGAACACGTGTATACCTAACGAATCGTAACATGATATTATAATAATAATAATAATAATAATAGTATCGAGTCGGCAATATGAACTGCGCGTCCTCCACCCATAAAATTCAGTTAACCATTACTGTTCGTATCAATAATAACACTCTGAATTTTAATTTATCTTTTTCTATTATCCCGTTCGTTTTCTATATCGACAATATTATATCGTCAACGTCGTACAGGGTATTTTTTTTAATTCACTGTACGTATCTGTTTTACAATGTCGAGTCACACGCGATCAACGACATTTCGGGGCCGGTGTGTGCGAGCTTCGTTTCCCAACTCTGTTGTCGTCGAACGAATCAACAACAATCGCCAACCACCATCTGGACCGTTATATTCAAATCGTTAAGAGTTCTTTGTTTTTTTTTTTTTTTTTTTTTTGTGATTGGGTTTCGCGTTTGAATATTGCGCCATTAAAGCTATCAAATTTAAAATATTTTTTTTACTAAATTAGGCCTGTGATTACAGATTGTTTTGCGTTCGAATTTGAACTCCTTAAGACAAACCATACGGTACAAAGTACGGTTTTCGAGTGTACGAGCAACGAAATTGTACCACACAGGATTTACTCTATTTTTAAAGTGGCGATTGCGCGAGATTTTCGTTATGTATTAATTTTCCGCCGAGTAGTGTTCGAATAGTGTCCAGTGTACGTATACCGTTGTTCGTATTCAAACAGCGCCGTCGCGAACGGATTAAAAACGCCGAGTATTATTTATAAATAATTAAAAGAAAAGAAAAAAAACTATTTCGATACTGACCGACCAATGTATGTATACACACGATTTTTCGAATGCTCGTTTTCCAATATCGATATTAGTAATAATAATATTATTATAACGCTTTTTTTTTTTCCCATACGTCTGTCCTACGGGTATTACGACGCGTAACGACGTTACGTTGATTTATGTATTGAGAAAATAACGCGCGTTAGACAAACAGAAAAGAGTTTTTTTTTTTTTTTTTTTTTTCCAGTAAAATATTAAAATATGATTACTTAAATCGTTGACATTTCGAAAAGTTCGTGAATTACACATAGTCCGTTGTATATATTATAATAATAATAATATATACGTTAAAAGACAAGGGTGCGCGACGGACGAGTAGTAGTACGCCATGAACCATGCGATGATACACAGAAGGGGATAGACCCTTTGAACTATTTGCTCATTTCCACCCAAATCCATAGCGTTATATTTATGTGTAATATTTACGTCGCTTACATGCATACATCCATGACGCATTATTTTATATTGTACACAGCCGTAGTATAGCGAAATTTCCGAATGTACTATCGTACATATATATATATATTGCGTCGTGTTATACGTACTTTGATTTATTAAAAAAAAAAAAAAAATAGTATTTATATAGTTCACTCTGATCGCGTTATTATTATAATACGTCTATTTCCGACAGTTTTTTTTTTTTTTTTGTTCATCCTTACTAAAAAAAAATTTTTCCAACGCGCGCTCCGGGTCATCGGATATATATATATATTCTAAAAGGGTTCGAAACGAACAAAACGATAATATATCACTCTGTAACTACTGTACGAGATATTAGTTTATTTTCGCGCGTTATACGAGTACGTAAAATATATACGTATATATTGGAATTGAAAAAATTATTTTTTTTTCCCTTATACGGATAATATTTTATGAGTCGACGAGTACGAGCGTATGAGTCACGATCGTTACGTCGTGACGTCGCGGTTAAAAGCCAATCGCGGTGCTTGTGAAATTTTCGGGGAGATGGTTTTTCGAATAATTCGCGGGGAAGGGGGAAAAATCTAAACGCGAAATATCTTTTTACATTACTCTCTACAATCCCGGAACAATAGGATTCGCAATAAAACGTTTCGTACACACGCGCTGCAGTTAATAATAATAATAATAATAATAATCGATATTACAATGAAAATGCGCTCGAAAATATATTTATTTCCCCCCCCCCCCCGCCGGTTTGTACCGGTGGTTCCCGAATTCGATTCGAGTCGCTTTCGTACGTTTTCTTCTTCTTTCGTACCACCGCGGACCATTAATTAATAATAACACGCTATATACCCCGTTTCCCAATACATATCGGACAACAATAACTATGGGGAACGGACAGTAGTTAATATCCGATGTATTCGTTAACATTGGCATATTGGATTTAGCGAAACCTTTAGAACTACAGGCACTTTTCGGCACTCTCGACGATCGGTCGTGGGCACGGTTGTTAACGCCAAACGCGGAATAGATTGTCACTCGACCGCGCACGATCGTAGCTGTTATTCGTTTATTTAAAAAAAAAAAAAAATTAAAAAAAATTTCTTCGAATTATTGTAAATTACGGAGAAAAAAAATAATAGAAATACTCTGGCATCGCGGGGACCAACAGAGTCCCCGGTGGAAGCCGTCGGGCGTGCGTTTATCAGACGTCTGTGAATTCGCTCTTTATCGCGTCGTAAACAGCACGCGCGGATCGTTCGAATGTTATCGTTTCGCTTTTAACGGCCGCGAAAACTCCCGACACACACGCCGCGCGCCGAGTACACTGTACGAGTAAGAATATCGTTACGGTCGTATTTTACGCGAATAACGCGCGATTAATGTGGCGGGATTTTTATATTTCGTCTGGAAACGATTGTCGGACGCAAATGTTTACGTAAACCGGAAACGCGAGTGGGAGGGGAAAAAAAAGAGAAGAAATATTTAATTTTGAAATATTACGATCGCGTTGAAACGGTAGAGGAAACGAACAAAAAAAAAAATAGAACGCATTTTACGTTTTTATTTTTTTTTATATATTTTTACGTATTTATTGCCGCGCAAGAGTAGTTTTTGGTGTGCGCTGCTTACGTGTCTTAATAATTCCGTTGCCCGTACGAAACGGTAAATTAAGAACAAACAAAAAAAGGAATAGGAGGGGAAAACCGTCGACGCCGCGGCGGTTTCAATTTGTACGGGAAAAGAATAAAAAACGAATGTTAATTGATCGTAACGATACGAAGGGGGGGGCACGCGTGTCCGAAATATCGAACGACATTTCAGTTATACATTTTCGTTTTTACTTTTTCGTTTAGATTATAATCAGCCGTCGTCGTCGTCGTCGTCGTCCGCGCAATGACTAAACGAAATAACGCGAGTAAAAAGGGACTGGCGCGAAACGGGGGCCTCCCGCGTGAACACAACAGCCCTTCGTTAATTTTATTTATCGTTCGGACTTATTGAGTACGCGCGCTTTGGCGGCTATACGACGAGAGGTGCTATTATTTTCCGCGCGTATTGGAGAAATCGTCGACCCATACGGAAAATTACATTCGAAGCGACGAGTGTTTTTATTTCGCGCACGCCTTTCCACCTCGCGATAAAAAGCCTTGTTGTAAACAACAATGATATTACTATACAGGGCCGTGCCAACCGTACGAAGGCACCTAGGGCAACCGATTTTCGCCGCCCCTGATCCCTGATTCCCTGATCGGAAATAGATAGATAGGGACGGGGGGGGGGGGAAGGCTATGGTCAGGTATTGGATAAAGAAATATAAAAAAATATTTAAGGTTTTTTTTTTCAGTTTTTCACTTTAATCTTTAGGTATTGAAAAAATATTCTACACATTGAGATGTATTTAAAAATGTTATCCCCAAAATATTTGATCTATTTGTACCTGTATTATCGAGAATAAAAAAATGAATAAGGATAACATATTTAATAATAAAAAAAAACATTATACAATAGTCTATAATAACCATAAAACCGAGACTTCAAAAACATTTTAATTACGCGCTTAATTTAGAAAATACAATTTAAAAAATATATATTAAACGAATATTTTTGTGTAAACGAAAAAAATAAATATATATTACGAATTAAACCATTTAATTAGATTTTTTCGTCGCCTTCCCCACTTGCCCCATTTGCGCCGCGCCCCCGTCCACCTCAGTACGGCCCTGGTGTCTCACGACGAACGATATACAATATTTTCGTTCCGTTCAACGTTTTCTTTTCGTCTTCAAATAATCGTCATAATTTCGCGCTATATTGAAAACGTATTTAATTATAAAAGACTCAAAAAAAAAAAATCCGTTTTAAAAGGACGTTTTGTGGTGTTTATAAAATGTCGTCCAACACGTCGTTTTTATATTATAACGATTTTCGTCAAATGTCTAGTACTCTTCGAAGCAACAATTTTTTTATAGCGATCGAGCGCAGATTTCTGTAGCGAATTATTATTAATGTTCGTAAAATGTTATTGAATGTGTCCCCGGATGTTGGTCAGTAGTGGACACCCTGTGCCTGATAAACGGTACCTTGTGCCGCCAGGTAACCACGCGGTAGTAGTAATAATACGTACGGTGGTGTTTGAACGCTTTGGTGTTGTTTTTTTTTTTTTTTTTGTCACACTCGGAACACGTAAAATATCGGATCGGAAACCGAAGAACGGAAAGGGTTCGGTCGGAACTGCAGGGATGGTTACAAGGAGAAGAGGAGAGAGAGAGAGTGAGAGATCAGTGATGTTGACGTGTGTGTGTGTGCGTAGCCGTTGTCGTATTATAAATATGTGTACGGCGACTGATGAACACAGCAAGAGTCGGTTGGTCCGACAATCAGAATCGTGTCGAGAATCGATGTCGGGTACGACGGCGAATCGTCGGTCGGTCGGAGGTGAAGAAAAAAAAAAAATATATATATAATTACACTGTATATAAACGTGTGCATCTCTCCGCAGCAGCAGCATCATCGTGACGCGCGGAGGGGGCGTGCGTATACGGATAAATGCGTACGGAGAGAAAGAAAGAAAGAACGCGTCCCACGGCGAAGGACATATAATAATAATAATAATAATAATGGGCATAAAAGTCAAAGGGATTCCAACGCGCGACGCACCTGGTAGGAAGGTGAAATTTATAGTACACATTTTTTTCCCCGTCCCCGTTCCCATCGCGACATAAATAAAAACCCGCTTCGGTTTTAAGTACACGCCGCGTGCGTGTGTGTGTGTGTAATACGGATTTTACGATTTTTAAAACTCCCGCGGCCGTTCGCGCGCGTTATATATTTTTATAAAAATTCGAGCAATAAAACGCACCCGATCGCGGCGGATGAGAAGAGCAAAAAAATATATACGTGTGGTGTGTGCGCGCCCGCTGCCGCCGGGGTCCGGACCGGATGATATTATAATATTATATGCGCCGCGTATTATTTGTTCTTCGTTCGCGTATAAAATAAATAATACGATTTCTTTTCTTACCCGAGAGATACGGCGCATTTTTTTATTTACGTGTTCTTTCTGCGCTTATTTTATACGAATTTTTGATCAATCATTTTCCATCGTAGGGAATGTCCGCCGCCGCCGCCGTCTATTGTATCGGACGGAATTATTGTTCGCGCAGCTGGTCCCCCGGGTGCAACGGGCACTCCCGCGCGCGCGCGCGCACCTTTATTTCGTAAAACGTTAAAATCGTTAATCGTCAAAAACGGGTATAGAATATAGCGGCCGTCGTAAAAATCCGAAAAACGTAATCCTCCCTCTAGCCCGTCGCCGCACACGCACCGGCACGACCGCCGGGCATTTAATCCCCAGAAACGAGAGGAGAGAACGAACAAGAATAATAAACACGCACCTTAACGTCACGCGTGTTGGCTACAGCACAGCGACAGAAATTTGTATTAACGTATTTACGCGCGTAGTCCGGCACGCGTGGATGCGAAACTGAATGTTAGACTTTATCCGAAACGGATAAATCGCGAATTTTTATCCACCATTGTGTGTGTAGTAATAATAATAAATATCGCGACGTTTAAAAAAAAAAATAAATAAATACATATTCTTGTAAAATAGTGTTTGAGGAGCAAAACGCGCGCGGACAGATGACTCATTTTAAACGTGTGCGTGTGAGATAATGCGCAACGTGACGTGACGTGACGAGTGAATATTCATTTCGATTTCGATCCGAGATCGTATTTGAAAATAGATTTATATTTATATATATATATATAAAACACGATTTTTCGACGACCGCGTGACGGAACATGCTTGTTTATACTATACTACGGACTGTAGGGTGGTCTGAAATATATAGGTACGGTCCGTACATTATTCTTATGTCGGTCCGGAGAAGGAATAAAAACGTTTTCATTATATTCGATCGCAAGACGAATCCGCCGTTCGTCGTCGTAAGAAGAGTTCTCGTCTCGTAAAATACGATTATTATTGTTGTTAGTTTTACCCTATCAGCGGCGTAATTTATTAGATTTAGATCGTGGAAACGGAGAGAATCGATATTTTGTCATGGGAACAAATCTATATATATATATATATATAAAAAAATTCGAATTAAATTTATAATCGTTTGAATAAAGACGACAACGAAAATTATAGATTTCAGATCTACTGTCATTATCCTTGGCTTCACATAGCCGTTTCGTTGAGCAGGCATACGTCCTCCTCGGCCGTTTAATCGATTCTAATGGAAATGACGTAAATACAAAGGTTCGTCAGCCTTTCCAAAACCGCGTCTCGTTCTCGTATTCAGTTACAAGTGGCGAGTTCATCGCACGGCCCGTTTTTTCATTGAATTTTTAACAGTGCCTAAACGATTTTTGTCGTCTGATAGTACAAATTCGATGAGAAAAAAAAACACTTATATTTTGTTCCGAAATTCTATCCCGCTAATAATAATAATAATAATAATAATAATAATAATAATAAAGATCAAAAGAGGAATTGTGTCACTGTACCTCGTTTCCACAACGATATTTATTTATTTTGTGTACAACTTTTCGACTAGTAGAAACGCTCCGATCATTACACTCGTATCCTTCGGTAGAAAATTTTTCTGCTGGGGTGGTACTTTTGGATGATCGTTTTATGATTTTCTCGCAATAGTTTTTAAACGTCGCCAAAAAAATCTATAAAGAAAATATCGTGTAAAAAACAGTTAGAGAGGTAGTGATTTCGTGAATAATTCTTTACTGTATATCTCTATGGAAAAATAATGGTCTTATAAATTCTCGAAATTTACACCGGATGCTTTTCAAATTTTCATGTTATTCACTAGACGTAAAGCTATTAAAATCATAAAAGAGATAATTTTTGATTTTACGGGATGGAACTTACGTGTGTCACTTCGACATAATATTTGAAAAGATTTCGAAAATCACATTTTTTTTTCTATCATTATTTTAAAATTTGTCGACAAAGCGTGTTGTTTGGATGTAAAATTAAACGGTGAAATTTACGCTCACAATCGATATATTATTATTATGTACGTAATATGTTGATTTTTTGTGTAAGAGTTATCGATTAGCGAAAACGCTCCGGTCATTACACTCGTACCGATTTAAAATAAGAGTAATTTTCCCCTCGATTTCTAACTGTTAGAATATAGAATAATTCAATAGTTTTTTTATATTTTTATTCCGTAATACACGTGCGCGTCGCAATACGGGGTAAATAATAATTATTACGCCGCCGACGCACCACTCAGAATCGTTTTATCAAACGCAAAAACGATTTTTCATCAAATTTATATTAAAAGTAACCTGAAAAAAAAACCTCTTAAAATCTTTAGTCGAGTAAAATTATTAAGCGACGTTCATATCGCTACCAATTCTTGTTTTTTCGCGCTGCATTGCTACGCGGGGCATCACTCTGAACCGCGCGCGTAACATTATTAATATTTAAAAACTATAAAAACAAATATTCTTATAAATATTTATAACGTTTTATTTTCTTCAATTTGCGCTCCGCATAATTCGTTTTTCGAGCGATTTCCACACAAGCCGCGTTTCGCGGTGTACGGCCGTTTTTTTTTTTTTTTTTGTTTTTTTACACGTTTCCCATATGCCCGGAGAAGTGTGTGTGTTTCCGTCAGAAATGTTACGGCGAGAGAGGCGAAAAAAACGCGCCCGCCTTCTATGACTCGGAGTGGCGTTACACGCAGAGAGAGAAGAAAAAAAACGTTAAACGCACGCTATATAATTTCGATCGTCGCGTCATGCCGTTGGCACGGGGCGCGCGTCGTGCTGTTCGAAATATTAATTTCAATACGTACGACCGAGGGAAGAACGAATAATTCTTTCCTCGTCGTGTACTAATACTTCAAATGGCGAAACGAAAAATGCTCCGGAATTCTCGCGGTGGAATTAGCGATCGTCGGGCGGGTGGGCGTTGTAAAATTTTCGAAGCGTAACCGACGTGCTTACCGCGTACTTATAAATTTTACAATGGACCATGGCCCGTCGAGATACACGAACACGATCAGCATCGGGCATCACAGCTGCTGCTGCTGATGCTGTGGCGTACAGTTTCGCGATGAGCACGGTTGAAGAACAAAACACTGGCGGGGGTCGATTCCGAGAAAACACGTCCTTTTGGCGGCGTCCGTCTCTCTCTCTCTCTGCCTGTCTTCCGCTGCTCTACCGGCGATGTCCGCGATTGATCCCCCCCCCCCCCGAGACACGGGTCCTTATTGGATCTGAGGAGGATCCTTATTTCGGATCATCTAAAGGACGATTCGTTATTGGATTCTGTGTATTATCGCAATACATTATATTTTGTATAATAATCTGCAGTACTCTACACACGCACGCGCGAACGTCGTCGTCGTCGTCGTCGAAAACCTGTAGCATTTTCCCCCCGTATCCAGTTCGATCCGTGTTCCCGAATGTTTTCGCCGCGAAAACGCGCGCGTACACCAGCTGTGACCGCCGTTAAGTATTGTCCTGACAACGAATTTTATAATACAATCGCGTTTCGACAATATTCCGAAACCGGTATTGGGAATAATTTTTAAACAGTTTTTTTTTTTTGAAAGCATTTAAATAATAAAAGTATTCTAAATGCTTTTCAAAAGTATTCCGAATACTTTTTTCAAATTCAATCGTATTCGAATAGTTAATGCGATACTTACACGATTGAACGTAGAAATTAATTATTTTGGAAAAAAAAAAACAGTTTAGCTAGGAGTAGGTATTTAAAACAACGTCGAGTAATATTTTTCATCAGTAATCTTGTTGTACTTTTAATGTTTGAATACGACCTTATTCATACGATCAAGCAATCAAATGATTACACGCTACGTGTAATTATAACTACTTTATAACTAATCGGTATTGGTACTTTTTAGCTATCGCGTTGACTTGTAAACGCGGAATTAAAAAAATAAATAAATATTATTCCCTCAAATATATTTATATTCGATAATAATATGATTACTATATTATCTGATATTCGTATTATTGAAAACTAGTAAAAAAAAAAAAAAACAATGTTTTTAAAATGTATTTGAAATAATATTTGCGAAGCGTTCCCAAAAAGGAATATGTGATAACTGTGTGATGATCACGAGGTATTCGAATACATATTCTGAACACATTTTTTTTTATTCGAACTGTTCGGAATGTGTACTTAAAAAAATTATTTTACCCGAATCTGTTGATGATAATAATAATTTTTATTATAGTCGATGACAACTATTCTCATCGTTAAATTTGTTTTACAGATTTCGGATTAGCGTATATAGGACGAACGTTACATAAGTATAAAGCGTATTATCGTGACGATAAGAGTACCACGCGTAATATTTTTCTGACCCTATGACGACAGTGACAAGTACATAAGAATTCCTCGCAGAAAACGAATCGGTTTATTAAAATACGCGTATACGTATAGTGTCTGGAATGTTATGCATTATAATATTTATAATAATAATAATTTATAAATGTAAAAGAAAACTGCAGGCGTACGTGTGTATGTGTCGGCGAGTATATCATATAATAAACGTACACACACCTTGCGTTTGATTTAAGCCGTTTATAAACGCCGCAAGATTCTAATAATGGAATTTTTCACCTGGAGTTTGTGTATGGGTACCAGACGTTGGTACTGTACGTAATACGGGTATTGTGTTTTTATTTTTCTCGTTTTATTAGAAAAAAAAAAAATAGCGCCGCGCATGTAATTCTTAACGATTTTTAAACGTCCCCGTCGTTACACATAAAATGAAAATAAAAATCTAATTAATTAAATCGTCGGAATAAGACTGACGAGAAATGATAAGGGTGGGAAAAAAAAACTTTTTTCTACAATATATATTTATATCAGAAATAACCGTTTCAAAACAAACATTATATTATACGGGTACTATATAATATATTATATTTTATGCGTTTTATATAAATATTGTATTTAGGGCTCATAACACAACGATTATTGTACATTCGTATATATATATAATATAATACACGTGCTACGCTATACCAATAAAAGCATAAAACAATAAAACGGATTATTGTTTTTTGTTTTTTTGTCTTCAAGTCGTTGCCGTATATACACGCAGCGTTTACAATTCAAATATCTCCATACGCGCAAACAAATTAAAAATCGAAATAAAAAGTAGTGGAATCTATTCAATTGAAAAGAATTATTATTCCAATAATAAATAAAATACTAGAGCCGTCGTATAATCCGATAATTGGATTTATAATCAAATGACGATCATAACGCGTATATGATAATCGTTCGAATAAATAATAATAATAATAATAATAATTTGATATATTTATTTGAAAATTATTCCGTAATCATTATAATGTGTTTAAAATTATTTCTCGACGAAAATCTCGTTTCGGATATTGAGAATATGTACTATTTTAGCAGCGATATTTTCAATTTCTCTGTGGATGGGGAGGAGGAGGGGGATTTAAAGAGTAAAACATAGAAACACACGTATAAAACGATTACGAATTAAAGTTTTTTTTTTTCGTTTTTTGCTCTTTTACTAGTAATAAATTGAATGAAACGGACACGTAGCAAATATGTAAATGAAACTGTAATAAATTACTCGTCTCAAGTAATAGAACTCGATTATTTCGATGTATTTATTGGAATATTTAGAAAACGGATAATTATAATAAAAATTCCATACGTCTAATTTTATTAGAGAAATCCTTCGGGTTTTAATGCGTTCTCTCGGTCCCCCCCATCCCCGACTACCGCCAATCAGCCGACGACCAATCGTTCCCCGATTTTAAAATAATAACTCGAGTAGTAAGTCTTTACGATTTCTCTCGTATCTTATATATGCGTACTAACACCTTTGTGAGATTGATGAACACGAGATCATTTTTCTTTTTACATATAGAGAATTGGAGCAATGTGTTTATTCGAATGTGGGGGGTAACGGCCGTAAACACACATCTGGGGGAATACTATTTTACATTTTTATACCGAGACAATTGCGTAAAATATTATACGATAAAACGCATTAATTGACGTCGTACGTATGTTAATTTGCATAACTAACGGGTCAATAATGTATTTAAATTTTTTTACATTTCTGTGCACCATTATATAACTTTAAAATCGTATTTATATATATATATATATATATATACATGCAACAGTTGTAGTGATTTGCTTTTAGAGGAAACACGATTCATATATTTGAGCGTTTAACTATAAAAAAAAAAAAATTATTTATTACATACTTCGTATAAATCGAGGAATCAAAACGATTTAAGCGTACGTTAATTTCCATGAATTCACAATATACGAGAGTTTATTATGATTATTTTTTTTTTTTTTAATTGTGAGCGTGGTGAACACGCACGATTTATCGACGGAAATCTTATATAAATTTACATTAAAATATTCGATCGTCGTCGTATATATAATATAAATAACGGCGTGCGCGAAAGAGTTATTTTTCAATGTTATTGCTGCTGCTGATGCTGTGCGTCGATATTATATTGTTCGATTCCGTCAGTATTAAATCGCATAACGTTTTTATTAATATTTATCGCGAGTACTGCACAAAAACGCGACTGTGACGAATGAGACCGTTTTCAACGGACAACAATAGTCGTTCTGAAGGGGTTTCTCGGTCGATTTAAACGAAGAAAAATCCGACGCGCACAAGTCATACGCGATGAGAGATCTTTTTTGATCGTTGAATACGCGCATGGCACCGAAGGACCACCACCACGCGTTGTGTCCGTGCTATTGATGTATACGTCGTGTAATTACAAATGCCGTCGTAAAATCTCATCGCACGAGTTTCCTTTATAAAAATAGTTTATGTTTTGCCGTGGAAAATTGGCACCATCAACTAATTCTAATAGACCAGAGGAGAAGTATTCAAACTGTGCAGCATCGCGTGAGTCGGTCAAGAGAGGGCCGTGTGGCGCATAGAGCGGGGGGAAACGTAATTAATATAATATTGTCACGACACGGCAATGATAATGGATGAGATAATAAATAAAAAAAATTGTTTATTGATTAATTTTATTCGAAATATAAAACGTTTAATTTCGGTTTTTTTTATTATTATTATTATTATTATTATTATTATTATTTAATAATAATACGTATTTTATATATATGATAAATAAATGAATTTACCAATGAGTATATATATATAGACATTACATCTTTTTATTTTTTGCTCCTAAATAAATAATTCGGAAGCCATCGAAATAATATTTTGATGACACAAATAAGGAGCCGTGGGATGCGAAAGTTCGAATACCGCCGTAATAGATGATTTGCTCGAACAAAGTTTGTAAAAATAGCGTATACACATTAAGGTATATTTCGAGAATTTACCCCGGGGAAAAAATGGAAACTCTTATAATGAATAGACAAATCTCTGTAATTTTAGAATCTCATTTTTCGTCTCCATATATATATTCTTTTTTTTTTGGCATTATATTATAATTATATACTTATTCTTTAAAAAGAAAAAATTGTTTTTTTTTGCAATCCATGTGAATAATCGTCCATGAAATGAAAATAAATTCCACGACATCGGTTTCTATAAATATATATATATATATATGTGTGTGTGTGTGTGTGTGTGTGTATATTGTTTAAGAATAAAATCGATTGTACACCAAATGTTATTCATATGAGTTTAAGAAGACCAAACACAAATTGGATGATGAACGTTTCAAATAGAAATAAATGCTCGCTTTCACTTTTGTCGTGCACAAGTGTGCGTTTCTCCGAACGCAGGACACACGATGGACGATCGAGGGAAGATTTTGCGAAAAAAACAGAATCCTATCTGCGTAACCATGGCAACAATATGCGCGTAATGTTTAATGTATGAGAATATTTTGTTTTCTAAATAAAGAAATTGACATTTCATTTTGAAATTGTAATAATTTAAATTTTTCAAAATTAATAAATGACGTTATTTCAATACAAATTATACACACTGTACGAGTTTACGTATAGTAAAGATATATAAACAGGAGTCATTGAGTACAAAATATCCAGGCCGAAAGCCTCGTTTTCCTCGTCTCTAAAACATCTGGAAATTTCGAAGCTAACTGAAGAGAAATCGTCCAATTAAATTTTGACCATTCCAATAACCACAAATGAATCGCTAATCGAATTCGCAAATCCAAAAACAAAATTTCATCGACCTGAAAACTCGTTGAACGTCATCCGCTCTGTGTGAAGCACTATAAGCTCGAGATGAAATGACCTAAACAAAGCGTGTATAGGAACAATAATCAGGACAGACGGGAAGATCGAAACCGCACTGCACGACCTTCTCAGGATAAAATGATAAAATTACAAATAATTCGACGTCAACGTACGCGAAGAGGATCCATAATATATTGGACGCACGAGATTCTATGGAAACGGTTATTTATCGATATAACAAATACGCGTTCTTAATGCAAAGAAGGCTATTGTACACTTGAAATGCTACGAGGAAAGTCCTCTCGACCGCGACGTCCGATTCTCAAGTATAACATACAAATTTCAATTCTCGTGTTTAATATGAAGAAAAATTGAAATTTCTACGTTATTCATCGGACCGCGGTCAAGTGGAATTCCTTTGTTACATTTCAGGTGTACGTTAGTGCCGTTGAAGTTAGTAAAAACGGCAATGGAAAACTAATTTCGGGGGGTTTTCTTTACAAATCACCTCCGGAAAACGCTCGTTGTCATTTCGTATTAAATAACACGTATATATATTAAAAATACAATAATAATAATAATGATCAATTACACACGCCGTGGTTGGGTTTTCTTTGAATACATTAGAATATTATGTTCGCATTACGACGAGAAAAATGTGGCGGCGGTACGCGAAACGCATTCTGACGATCTTCTACTGGAAAAGCGACAATGGTCGTGTACACTACTGACGCGGGGGCGTTATTTATTATTATTATTATTATTATTATAAAATATAATATAAATCGCGGACCATCACCACCATCCATCAATTGACGATCGCGTTATATCACACGTTATTCCCAATGCACACTGACAATAATGCCACGGCGGGGCATCGTGTGCGGCTATCGCGCATTTACCGCGGAACGGTTGCCATTTAAAATGGAAAAAGAAAACACGAAAAATTACTCAGTTTTCGGGTACGGCCGATTTTATTATTATTATTATTATTATTTATTTTTTGCAACCACTACACACTCATCCTCCTCCCGGCCCCGGGGACCCGATGTTCGGTGGTGTCGCGGAATCGTATTGGTAAAACTACCAAACGGCAAACGCGCAGAGCTGAATTTTTTTTTTAACCGTATACAGGACGAGAGAAAACAAAATACTTTCTCGAAATACAGTCGAATTGACGTTACAAGACGCGCGACGTTACGTAAGGTGGTCGCGTTATTATTATTAAAAAAAAAATAAAAAACCCAACCGCGGATGTCGCTTAAGCGAGTTGGATAAAGATCTTGGAATTTTCTCGTTACCGTATAAATTTGAAAGCAATGCGATAAAAAGATTCCGAGCTCCGAGCACCGGCGCAGTAATACTCAAATTGTTATCAATAATATATTGCCTGTGGAATACGATTAGCCTTACGGTACGTCAATTTTTTTAAATATGATAAACCAAAGTGGGCAAAAATTGTTTCCGCGTTGATATAGTGCAAATAGTTATATATTTTGTATAGATTTCAAGACTCTATAGGATCGCATTAGTTTTAAACAAACGCTATGATTTTCCATGAAAAAATAAAGTACACGAAAAACGTGAAACATTTATTGACGTGATAAAAACGGTTTTCTATCGTTTGTAAATTTACAATTGAATTGACGCGTACTCCTCCTGACATTGTGTTAAATTGTTAAGCTAAAGAACCAAAAATCACCGAGTTTACGATACAAAAACGTCGAAATCTGTAATTGTTATAATTAATCCAAAATTGAAACCATTTTTTTCCTCTAACATAATATAAATGTACATATTTGGTGTGAACATTTTAAGTCTTCAAGTATAGCGACCATTCACGAAGAAATAACGATGAAACGATTTCGACGAAAATATGTTTTTTTTTTTTGAATTTTTTTTTTTTTTTTGTTACACGCTTTAGAGAAAATCGAAAAATCACTTCTCCGATAGTACCTAACTAAACGCAATTCGCATTGTATAGCACTCCTTCCGGTAGAATTTTCGGAGTACAGACATAAAGAAAAAACCAATAGTACGTTCATCGCTCCGCTCGTAATCTAAAAATCTGCAAAAAAAAAAAAAATTTAAAAATTCCCAAATATATTTAAAGCGAACGTAGGAGTTTCGTGGAAGACACGTTGAATCGAAATCCTTTTCTTCGCAAACTTTTAAATATGTTTAAACCGTGATAAAACAATAACAGAGTTATCCGTCGACGGATTTGCGTTCTCTTCTGTTTTCTGTTTATCTATTACGTACAATTCGAAAAATACGGGCGACGACGAGGTTCCGAGTAGAAAACTCTCGACCGGACGGTTTTTGTATACCGAAATATGCCGAAACATTACGGCCGATCACCAAGTGTGTTCGGCGCAGGGGCGTATTTACTTCATCCCTTAGGGGGGGGGGGCGAATAGAAAAACGGCACGTCGAATCTGTTGCCAACTTAGAATTATCGAAAAATTATATAAAAATAATAAGTTTTAAATACAAAAATGTTTTATGACATTTTAGTTTTAGTTCGATTAATTTTAGTTGTCAGTAGATATAGGTACATACACAAGTATCTAGGGGGGGCGATCGCCCAATCGCCCCCCCTTGTATACGCCCCTGGTTCGGCGCGTACACCGCGTCGCAACGAGGGAGTTTCGTTACAACGAAGATCAGACGTTGTGCGTTCCTCCGTAACACCCGCGTGGGCAAGGGCGTATACAAGGGGGGGGCGGTGATAGGGGCGATCGCCCTCCCCCCCAGGTACTTGTGTATGTACCTATATCTACTGACAACTAAAATTAATCGAACTAAAACTAAAATGTAATAAAACATTTTTTTTTCATTTAAAACTTAATAATTTAAAACTCGATAATTCTAAGTCGGCACAACATATTCGACGGGCCGTTTTTCTATTCCCCGGGGAATGAAGTAAATACGCCCCTGCGTGTGGGTCGTATCGGGAATTATATATTAATTACACGATTTGTGTGCGGCGGCGGCGGCGGCGCGAACGACACACTGTCCGTTGTGACTCGGAGACGCTATTAAATGCGTGTGTGTGTTGTGATTGTACGCGCGGTGGCGAGCGTGAACGTAATTGTTCGGATAGCGGACAACGGTGATCCGAACAGGGGCCCCCGAGCGTCACACGTCATTGTTTGTTCGCGCGCGCGCGCGCGTGTTGTCGTCGTCCCGTACGTGTAGCACTGGCCATCGACCGCTGTTGATGATAACGGTGTGTAAATGCCGGCGGTAACGACGGCTATTAGCGCGCATGCAGTGTTGCATAGAAACGGCTTTTTGTTCTTTCCCCCCGTCCACACACGTTTTCCCAATACGCGGTCGTATCGTCTGTTTACGCGTTCCGGACGTTTTATTCGCGTTTTACACACACACACACACACACACACTGTGCGCCAACGCGCACGCGTCGATTATTATCGCCGTGGCACGTTGCCGGCGGATAAGACGCGTTGTTACGGTTTTAAGTTCTTCTGGGGGCGGGCGAAATGAAAAAAAAAATGCATCGCTGTTGTCGCTTCTTGTCCAGTGAATTATTTACGCGGATGGAGTTTTTATCGTTATATGTATATATATATATATAAATTCGAAAGCAATCGATAATTAATAATATCCTCGCACACGATAATACGATCCCGACGTCTTCGGCGCAGGGGCGTATACAAGGGGGGGGGGCGATGGGGCGATCGCCCCCTCCCTAGATACTTGTGTATGTACCTATATCTACTGACAACTAAAATGAATCGAACTAAAACTAAAATGTCATAAAACATTTTTTTATTTAAAACTTATTATTTTTAAATAATTTTTCGATAATTCTAAGTTGGCAACAGATTCGACGGGCCGTTTTTCTATTCACCCCCCCCCACCCCTAAGGGATGAAGTAAATACGCCCCTGCTTCGGCGTGATATTTTATACGGTAACACTAACGCGGTTTTTCTTACGAATCAAACATTTCGAAAACCTATTTCATGCTATAAATATACCCGAAAACGTTTTCTTTCTCTTTTTAATCTCCTTAATATGTAATTATAACGTTACGCACGCATTTGACGATTGCCTCGCTCGAGTTTCGATAACTACGAGTGTTTAAAATCACGAAGAAATAACGATAATTGATCGATGTCGACTAACAATGTTGGTTACCATAATATTGTACGCACTACGTTATTGTCGTATTGAGGATACGCTAGCGGTGCTTAATATTCATGTGGAGTCATTCGAGTAGATGTAATCGTCCGTCGGCCACGTGTTTGCCGGCAGTAGCGAAAGGAAATACGGATTTTCGTGTTCTAATTAATCGCTTTTAGTCCGTTAAATGTCGAAAAAATTGTGAGCATTAAAAAAAAATAAATAAACAAATGACGACGTAACATAATACTGTTTGCATACTGAATAGTATCCGACAAATTAAAAATATTCTATATATATTTATATAAAATGACTTTAATATTAACCGTTTGGTTACTATTACTATTGAACGTTTTAATGATTTTTTTAAAGTGAAATATTTAATATTTTGTTCCCTTTCAAAAAAAAAAAAAAAAAAAGAAAAAATCGTAATTACGAATATCGTTTATGGTGTTGATAACAATAGTAGATATTCTAAAGTATATTTGTGTTATTACAAACATTGATAACGGGGAAAAAAAAGAAAATAGCCCGGATGCTGTTATGCTCGTTGGCTCATTTTCTTTCCATCTTATAGTTGTTACACTGGAGTAAGAAATGTTAAAAATTTCCCATACCCAACGTCCGTGTCTACGGTTCGCTATAGAAATTACATCAAAACGATTCGTTCGTAAACCTAAAAAATGTGAATCCGAATTGTCGAGCCGTTCTGTGTAAAATGGACACAAAATAACGCGTCACCCGAGTTCTTTTTCGATAATATAAACAAATCGGCATCGCGATTTCCCGTGCCAGCAACGCGTCACCGCGTGGGCGCGATAATCCCTCCGTTATTTGTTCACTCCACCTTCGTAATTTCGGGACGATTTCGTGTAGTGTTTATTCTTCTTCTCGTGTCGGCCGGCGCATTTCTCATAAAAAAAACTTACGATACTTCCAGTGTATTCGACGGTGTCTGTCAGTCCGATAAAACCGATACAGATATGAAATGTACGTTCGAACGTTTGGTTTGATGTACTCTTGTTGTTTCTCTCCGCATTCGCAATTAGCATTATTATTCATACTCCATCCGTTTAAATCGTCTTTGGACCCTCAAAATTGCCATTTGGGTTCTCGCGATCGGTAAAGAGATTTTTCACAATTTCCAAGGAACGTTTCCAAGTCCCTTGGTGGTAAGGATTCCGTGCAAAGTACAGCCCCGTTTGTTATTACCGGAGGTATTGTTTTCATAAAATATATTTCCTGGATTTCGACGAGCTCGTGAACTAAACGCGTGTCGCCGTCGACTCCCATTCTACTTTGGCTGTTATATTCCGTTTAGGAACAGGGGTCGGTCTTGAACGTTCTGTAATCTGTTTGTGTGTAATTCAATGTTGCGTCCACTTTTCTCCGCGTGGGGCGATTCCCCCGTTGAGTCGCACGAGGCAAGAGACCAGCCGGGGATCCGTTATCACTTTTCGACTCCATTTCGTCCCCTACACTAATTATTATTTCTTCAGTTAACTATTTCCCGCAGAGATCGTTTGTGAACTCGTACAACGCGTTCTCTACGATTGCGATTTATCCATTTAACACTCGGGATTCTCCGCATGATCTCGAGTTGCGCTCGTTGCCACCGCATCATCAATCTCATTTCGGTCTTCATGTTTTTTTAAACGGTACGCCCGGACGCGTGTTTTTGCGGGCTTACGTTTTCGGCGATTCCGATCGCACACAGTACGCTGCAGACAATTCATTTACGTACACCGCCAAGGGCTTTAGTTGAATTCTACGCGCACTTGACAAATTTCCAAAATCATAAGCGTTTTGCGCTCACTCACGAATTACGTGAAAGCCTTCGTTCGAAAACCTCGTTTCTCGAATAATTAAATATATAATTCAGTTATTCGAACCGGTTGCGGTATCAGCAGATATACCGTAACGAATTCTGTACAACGTTGTACGCTTCTTAAAACAGCACAGAAAATCGATACGCGACTTATACCGCGCGTGTTTTATCGATTGTCCCATCGTATAACGATATTGAATTTCGAATTTTTCTTTTCCAAACGTCCATGAGAATACGGTTAATACGAGAATACGTGCGTAGACGTACAACGAATTTCCTTTATAACGCTGCAAACACCATATTAGACACGAAACGCAAAATGTTTAACGCGTAGATTATTATATACTATGGAATTTGCATATATTTCGTGCGCTGTACTTGTGCGAGGTACGCTATTATAAATTATATACGAATAAATTATAAAAATAATTATAATGGGTAAATAATATAATTACAATGGGTTAAACGCGATCGCGCGACTACGTCCGCGTTCGGATTTGAAATTAAAAATTTTAATTTCGACAATGACAATGTACGGCGTGTTAGATCCGTATGCTGTAAACAACACAGTATAACGCAATTTACGCGATTCCCTTATATGCGTAGCTCGTCGTATATACGCGTTTCATACGAATGTTGAATGAATAGTGGTAAGAAAGATGAAAAAAAAGCGAAAAGTTCAACCAGTTCGCGCGCATATTTATTTAATTTTTCCACGTTTCTCGAATTCTCGAAAACCATAAGGAACACTCATCGAATTACGCGTCGTGTAGTTTTAATTTCGATAATTCGCGTATTTAACAATACGCGATTATGACGTGTTGTTGCAGTATTTGCGCACTTTCGTTGATCTTTTAATCCCGTATACGAATTAGTTTGTAAAGAACAAAATACTTTCTACGTTCGTTTCTCTCGCGTCGTGTACGATATTCAGCTGTATTACGTAATATTTTCGTTCGCGTATTGTAATGCGTGCGCGCGCTTCTTTCCCTCTGGCGCTTCTCTCCTTTTCTCCGACAAACCGTGTAATTGTTCGGGATCAATTAAAACCCGAATCGATCGCCGTAGAATTACACTACAACATCGATGGAAGATCTTTAAAAAAAATGTTGTACGTACACCGCGAGTGTACGTATCGGTGGCGGATCTACGGCACAGAGCGAATCATAATATCCTCGTAGTGGATGGATTAAAAAAAAAAAGTTAAAATAAAAAGAAAAAACCGAATTACCGGTAAGCACAAATTCCGAAAGAATTTCGAATTTAACGTTCAAAATCCATCGGAAGATTATTATTATTATTACTGAATTTCAGTGTTCGTGCAGTATATATATGTATTAATTATTTTATTTTGCAATCAAAATTAAGATATCTGTCTCAACGAATTTTTAAAGTAATAAATATTCGATTTTATAGTTTTATTTTTTGGCTTTTTACTGCGCTTATTCCTTTATGCGTCAAATAAAGAACGAGAGAACCTTTTAAAAATGTGTATTACAATTATTTTGTAGTACACCTTTAGTACAAGATACAGTACAACAGCTATACGACAAAACTGATAGGTATGTGAAAAATAAAACTTATACCGAATCGATTCGGTCGCCAAGACTGTACTGTCGATGAATTTTTATTACGCGATAAATAAACCTTTTACGAATATTCTTAAAAATTAATAAAAATGCTTCATATATCAGTTTCTACAGCTACGCCGGAGAGAACTTTTTCCACGTCGAAACGATTACAGACGTAATTTAAACGTCTACCGGACAAGTACATATTTGTACCAATGGTAAATACGTTTTTATATGTGTTCTTTTTTAATTTCTACTTTAATTTTTTTGTTCTATACAACCGACTGCACGATCTTATCCCGTGTTGGTTGTTCATCGATACACTTGCGTATTACCTCATGGAAATAATTGATATTATACAGGAAGATTTTCTAGAAAATTTCATTTCGTTTTAAGAATAATTTCATAAAGTGTACACGCGTACGTACATAAATATTTGTACGTTCCACTCGCCCGCGAGAAAATCCTTAAGGTCCTTCACTACTGATTTAAAAAAAAAAAAATTATTATTATTATTATTAATAATGTCAAAAATCGACTGAATTTTTGAGTATAAAAAAGTGACTAATTTCGAATTTCTCGAGAAATCGGTGTTTTTCGTTCTTGGAAAAAATTTCCCTACGCCACTCCGACGTATCAATTGTATTTCTAAACAAAAACTTGACCAATTCATGGCGATTTGAAATTAAAAAAAAAACGCGATTTTCTTAAATTTCATAACCGTTGTGACTCGGTCGATATTTAATTTCCATGGCAATAGTCAATCCGTTAAAATTGATTTAAAAAAAAAAAAAACTATCCATCCGAATCCAGTGTAAAAAAAAAAAAAAAATGAAAGTTGCGCGGTGTGGAATATTCTTAATCCGAACGTATCGTAAAACGAGACTTCGACGTAATACGGCGAATATGAATTTTAAATAATAATTAAACATTTTTAATTAAAGCGCGGCAACACGTTTCTCGAGGCGAGGCGGTAATTCGATTATGTTTATTTCTTTTTTTTTTAAATACGTTTCACGAGTTATAATCAAAACGACGACCCAATCAGCTACGCGACGACAGGAAATACATTTTATTGCGTACAACTCTCGCGGCGCTCATGCTCTTGTATATATATATATATATTGAATACATTAAAAAACAAAACGACCGAAAATTAATAATATTTCTAGTGTCTAACGTCGAAGCGTACACTAATAATTTATGCGAACAAAACAGTAAAAAAAAAAAAAAACGAAAATTACGATTCAAACAACGAACGAACGATAAACAACGGCTGCGGCGGTTTACATTCCCGCCGCGGATCGCTGTTACAAAAGCGTATTTATATAAATATTATAATATTTCGCGATTTCTTTATTTTAATCATAATAACGATTCTCGTACACGGCCGGCGCAGTGCGCGCGCGTAATGTTCCAACGTTAACGGTGGAAAAAAAAAAAAAAAAAAAACTAAGAATAATAAAAATAAAAAAATCCTTGGCCGGTAATTAGATTCGCGCCGAAGGTTAATTCAATTATTTTTTTATTCGGCTCGGAGAGACGTTATGGAGAAGTGGGGCCGTCCCGACACTCGGACGGTTCGACATTAGAAAAAAAATAATAATAATAATAATATCGCGGCGGCGTAATAAAATCGTACCGAAAATTCTTCAACAAAAAAAAACCGTTTGTTTGTGAAGGGAACCGGAGAATTATGTGTGCGGCACGCTATTACGACGCTTTTGTTTTTTTTGTTGTTTTCGTCGCGTAAAATGTCGTTTTAAACGAGAGGTCGGCGACTTTTTCGCGTAGACATAAATATATTATTGTTTCAACGAAATATCGAATGCGAAACAGATAATAGATCCGCGGGAAATAATAATTTTATATACGCGACGCGTCGCTTTTCCGTGCGGCGTTATCCGCCGCCACACGACGTTGTCCTAGATTTCGAATTGCGCGCCACACACAGGAGAGTGAGGAGGTGGAAGAAGTGGTGTAACCCACTATTGGAATCGTGATGCTTGGGTGCGCTGTAATGGTTATTATTATTATTATTATTTTAACCCGACGACGGTGGGCGAATCTGACTAATTACCGGGGGCATTAGTCATCTGATACGTTTTCTCTTCGCGTACGCGCACGCGCATCAGATATACGCGAGCGGTCTTTGCAGGTTTACACTCGTAATTAACCGCTCGCGCGCGCACTGCCTCGGGGTGTCAGCGGCGGCGGCGGTGACGGTGTGTGTGTGTGTGTAGAAGGGGAAGACCACTCGGGCGACCGGTACCGCCGCCCGGACCGAATCGGACGAATAATAATTAACGTTAATTATTGGTCAGCAGGGCCGTCGGGCCCAACAACAATCTTTTGTCTCGTGTTTTTTTTTCTAATACGCGTACCTATGAGAATACTTTTTTTTTTTTTTTTTTAAAAAAAAGAAAACGCGCGCGCGCCACGCGTTTTTCTCGTTCACCCGTAACAAAAATAACCAGAAATAATATTCTGTTTTTTCCGTTCCGCCGTGAATGCAAACTCTCGACCGATTTAATCGACGATCGATTTATACGTGTGTACGTGTATTCAACGGATTTCAAACGCAATTTTCGGAACGCGTTCGAGAATTCGTGCGATTGATTCCGGCGCGATGAAAATTAAAAAGCCGAACGCGATTCTTCCCAGTGGAAACGAAATCGGGGGGGGGGGGTTTTATCACCAACGCCGCGGAACGCAACGACGAACAGTTGAAATTTCGTTTTCCCCTCCGTTTGCAACGCGCACTCGTCGCGCATTCGAAACGGAGACGTATTTATTTTTTTCCCCTCTCTCCTTCGAATCTGAAATACCGTGTATGCGCTTTCGTTTACGGAAAACGCGTTTTCACAGTCGAACCGCGTTGGTCGAGACGGAAAACTACTCTGGCACCTGACACGCCGCGGCTCCGAACAGTGAGAATGGGGAAAGAAAAAAAAAAACCGATAGGTTAAGTGAAAAATTCCAGTCGATTTACACTTCTTATTACGCTCTCGTTAATGATCTGTAGCCTCGCATGCAAACAGGTGTAACCTAACCAAGGACTGGGCGTGCGAGTTTATCAAACCGCCGCCGCCGCGCGTACGTGTAACGCGATAAACGCGACGACGACGACGTCGTACTTGGGGAAATGACGTGTTTCGCGTTAATCCCGTAACCTGTTTCCTACACAAATTTATTTTTTTTTCCTTACGGTATCCGATTCGCGCGAATATTTACGAAATTCGGGTAATCATACCACGGAGGAGAATATACGCGATAATAAAATTAAAAAATATATATATATATTTTTTTTTATCATAATATTTACAGAGAAATATTTATTTTTTTTCGATTGTCCACGACGGCATTTACGACGCGCTTGTATTTTTCGAAATCACGAATTTCCTTCGATAGTTACGCCGATGACTGTAATTATGTTTATGATACACTTTTACGCCATAGTCCGTAGTACGTTTTTATCGAGAAATCTCTTATACGCGTTTTACAATAATTCTATTTAAATCCGTGTACGAAAGAACGATAATTCGTAAAGTAATACGGACATTCCCCGGTATACGCGTTCTGCAAATACACTTCAATCGTAATGATTTAATTCTATTATTTGTTTTTTTATTATTATTATTGTTATTTATTGAGAAGACATGATTCATACGAAAATGTTTATTACAACTCTTCTTTTTCAAATTAATATATATATATGAAAATCAATAATATCAATTATAACGCGAGATCGATATTCGGTCTGCACGACGCCTTGAATAACGTTAGATAAAAAATACACGTTTATTATCCGTATTCGCATACAATCGGCGAAAAAAAAAACAGAATCTAAAAATCATCATGTCTCGCGCACGCGCGTTCAAGTCCGGGTATAATCGTGGTTTACAAAAAAAATATGCTCAGTAATTATATTAAAATTATATTGCTGGGTTATATATTAAAATAATTACCGGTTTAATACTTTAACGTGGTAAATTTCCTTCAGGATTATTTGAATTTCGAATGCCTATGTAGGAAATATTGTTTGGAAAATTTTTCCAAATTAGTGTATTTACTACAAATACATTTATATCGCTACAAATTTCACAGAAATAACTTTTGCAGGAAGTTCTCGAGCGTACGTAAACGCTTTTCTTCAATCCCGTTCCGATTATGTAATGCGTAAGAGGTGTAGAAACTTTTTCAACGGAGCGTTTCGACGGGTATGTTCAATGAAACGTTTTCACTCACGAATCCCCCCCGAACGTCGACTTGTACCGCGTAACCACGTAAATATTAATTTCGAAAACGGGTACGGGGAAAAAAAAAATCACGCGGATTAAACGCCGAGCGGTTTGACTATAATTAAAATCGCTGTTATACACTGCGGCGGAACACAATATTCGTTTGTAACGCGCATTATTCAACGCGGTCCGTTATTTTAAGACCGTCAATTATTATTGTGTACGCCAGTTTTGTCATTTCCACGTTTCGTGTACACCTCGAGGCTAATTAATTATTATTATTATTATTATATCCGCAATGTATTGTGACTATTACGACTGTTCGTAATCGATATAAATAATTTATTTAAAAAAAATTGTTTCATTTCACCCGTTAATGTACTAGCAACAGTTGTATTGCTGATTTGAGCTGGCGTGCGTGGTGGTACGCGTGTCACACCTCCGGATCTAAAACGAAAATTATTAAAAACAAATCGGGGGGAATCGTATCACGAAAATAAAAATAATAATAATATTATAGTTTTTTTTATGGTATACAGAGCGTTTCCGTTTGTCGCAATACGTTTCGGAAGCGATAGAAAACATAAATTATTACAATAATTGCGTAAACGATTTCTTTTTCTTTTTGTAAAAATATTTTCGATTTTCCGTCCGTTTATTATATATTAAATACCCGAATTATTGCGCAATTATTGTATTATATAAATAAACGTAATAATAATAATAATAATTATTATTATTATTATTATTATTATTATTGCGTTGTACAAACGCGAATTATTATCGACTTTCTAAACGCGATTGACGTGGACGAGGGAATTAAATAATATCGGACTCGAGGTTTTCCTTGAAAAATAATGATTTTTTTTTTCTACGAGCTGAACAATGTAATATTATATTTGTGTAGGATAAATAAACGTTGACTTTGTTGCGGATATTTTACCGCGACCAGTCGACGACGAGCTATAACGGGGAAATAAGAGAGAAAACGAAAAAACGGGAAGATAACACTTCGTGATTTAGATACGTACCTCACTCCTTCTACACTCTCCTCCGCAATCACCATATCAATAGTGTTTGTTGCAAGCCACTAATTTCATAATTTCATATTTTTTCTGGCTTAAAATTATATCAAAACCCTTTAAGGCTTTATACTGCACACTTTTCAGGGCCATCGGCAGGAGTATGTATCTGTTTTACGAGATCCTAGAGCTGTTACAATCTGTCTCATCGGCTTGAAAGGGTTTAACGAAAACAATTCTTGAAGTTCGTCAGCTAGCATTCACTGGCATCTCTCACGATTACTCATCACCTGCGTACGCCTCGAATCTTAAATAATCCTAAATATTGGATTAAATAAATCTAAATATAAATAAAATGACGAACTCGCGTGCACAAACGTTAGTTTGTAGTCGCACCGTCGACTCGGTGGTGGTGTCCCCCACACGTATCTGTGGTTTCCAGTGATTATTACATTTTTTTATATAAAAATATAAATATCTGGTTTGGAAAATTACGTCGCGGATAAAACTCGAGATTTTATTTCTTTCGGTTTTGCGGAAAAGAAAAAAAAACGCTTTTCGTTCCGTCAAAACACTTTGTCGGTTTCCTCGACGGTTTTAAATGAATTTCTCCGCTCACGTTCTTCACGACGACGACAACAAACAACGACGAAACGCCGCTGTTGCACGTCATAAACGTACAAGACGAGACGACGACGGCTGCGGAATTCAATTTCGAGATGGAAACCGCCGCCGCGTCTATTTTGTATATTTATAAGCGTATAATACACACATACACCAATTTCCCTCCTCCTCTATTATTATATAAACTGCGCTCGTATACAAATGATTTTAGAAAATTTAAAAAAAAAGCGAATTAAGAATATTTAAAAAAAAATTGGCCTGAGTCGGTATAATTTTCGTATTAATAGGTGAAAAACAACTTTTTTTTTTTTGGAAAAAATGAGTCTCTCACCGGAACCGTATATATAGAGAAATTAGAAGAGAGAAATATGTTTTTTTTTTTTAAAGAAGTAATCAGTACGTCCTCTACGTGTATTAAAATAAGATAACTCGTGAATATTTTTTCTCGTATATATATACGACATAACCGCAATAACTAATGACACAAAATTATTATAGTTATTAGAGTTACACTACTACTACTACTACTACTACTACTACTACTACTATATTGTACGTGTTAAGCGAGTAAATTATGGTTAATTTTTTTTTTGTTTGTTTGCATCAAATGGCTAATCTTCCGTAGTCAGACGTGGCACGAAAGACACGGACATTATTTTGCGTCTTCCCATTATCATCCCGGACAGCATCCGCCGTTGCCGTTATGTATCTCGACCGTCTTTCAACGCGTAGCAGTTTGCGCGTTTTGCAGTTTTATTATATGTTCAGTGGCGGCGTGAAGTTTATTGTTATTATTATTATTATTATTATTATTATTATCATCCACCGAGTGACTTGAATTTATAAAGAACACACGCCGTACAAATAGAAAGGGTTTACTTCACATAACGTATAATTCTCAAAATCCGAAGACGAATCGCCGTGTAAATGTGTAACCTATACGGAATCATTTGATGTTTCTTGTTGTTAATTTTCTATTAATACGCAGATCGTCTTAGTACATTTATCGATCACACTTTGTGTTACGCGATTAACTATTGCGGCTTACGACGTCGCACAAAACGATAACTTATCGAATTCGATTCAGATACGATAGGATATATTTTAAACGCTCTTGTCTGCACACACCCGCCTCGTAATTTCAATTGCCAGTAGCAGCTGCTTTAAACGAAACCCGTTACTGCCGTCATTGATGCAGCAGTTATTATTATTTCAGTTGGCTTCTTCGATTATTGCAGACGTCGGATCGGCCGACAATACGATCGTCGTCGTCGGCGAATTCGCGAGACACCCAGACTAATATCTCAAATAAAATAATATCTGTTTTTTCACTAACCTTTCTCCACATTTACACAAAAAATAATATTCTCCGCCGGTTTTCCGTACGATTATCAAAAGAATAATTCTTTCTTCGCGACTTCGGGCGAAGAAATCAAATGGTTTATTTGAACGCGTGACTCAAACTTAACTCAACAGTTATTATCCAAAGTCACAAACTATCACTCATAGAAAATCACGGTATTTTTCGAAAAATTTTCCGTTTTCGTCTTCGTCATTCCAATAACGATAAAAACCATTGTGTATTACATTTAAACAGGCTTCTTCTTTCTTGTAATCAATCACAAGATTGGTTTGCAGTAATCCTCCACTCTTCTCTGTTACTCGCCTTTCTCTTAGTTTCCTCGTACGAATTACATTCTTGATCCATCAATATTGTATCTCATGTATTCCAGTCGCGGTATTCCACTATTGTTTTTACCTTCCACACAAATAATACCAACAACCCACAATGTGGGTTATAGGCAACAACTCAATAATAAACTAATTTCTATTTTTTATTTAAAATAAACTCGTAACCCAAAAGAGTTGAAATATTTGACTATCAAAACAAACTTCTATAGCTGAACGAATTGTTTTATTTTGTTTCCATACGATTACCGGTCGAACTGGTGTATAATACGTAAAACGGTTGTATCGCTTGTATCCATCGGCCTTGATCGGCGTAGTAGTGTTATTGGTTTTTATTTTTCGTAATAACTATTTTATTATTATTATTATTATTTCAATCGAACGTTGTCCGTGCAGCGTGCGCGCCAGAAAGATGCGTGTCATTAAACTCAAATCCTATATTATATTATCCATTGTCCGACTATATTCGCGCAGCATCCGTAACGCGTTGTTCGTCGTACACGTACACACATACACATACGCATCTGTAGTGTAAGAGTTTTTCCACGCCTCTTTCTTTCCATATTCCCCAGCCCTGCTCGCTTCGCGGATGACCGCGACTTACGATTTCCACCGACACGCTGCGCCAATAAATAATAATAATAATAATAATAATAATAATAATAATAATAATAATAATATATAATAACAATAATAATACGATTAATAACGTATATCGCGAGCACACAATAATGATAATAATAATAATATGTGCAGCGCCTCGCGTACGATAATTGTGTAGATCGTATTTAGCCCCGAACGAGCTGAACGAGGCTGAACAGCGCAGCGTTAGAGCAGACACTCTTATATTAAGTATTATTATTATTATTATTATTATACGTTTAACGACTCGCGTTTGCGCGACGGGCATTGAGCGCAGACGATATTTAATTATACGCGCAATCGTCGCCTGCGATTCGAGGCCAACGTACCGAAATTAACGACCGATCTTATAATATTATATTATGTTGTGCCGTTTATTGTATCTTTAGTGATCTGATCTGTGTGTGTGTGTATGTTTATAATAATTATGTTTATATAAGTATATTGTTGCACTTGCCGACAAAGTATATAATATATTCAAAGTATTTTATAATACATGTGTTGAATTCGATAAATTGCAGGTTTTCTTTTGCGGATAAATCGTTATGATTTCTATAGAACGTAAGTCATTTTCGTTTTCGTAGGTCTTTTGACTGTTGCATATCGCGAGTTCCGTTCCTTTCTGTCTTTCCTTTTCAATATTTTACACGCCAATTTCCTCACGTGTTTCTGTGACATGGCATAGCTGTCCTCTTCTTTATTATTATTTTTTTTCTAGCATATTTCCTTCCATGACTATACAATATCCAGTATAGTCCTCATATCAGTGGTACAAGTCATTTCGAATCTATTATTTAGTATATATTTTTATAGACCAATCACGTAGCCGACATTCTATCTTATGGGCAGGTTCCGTTTTGAAAAACGTATAAACCTTTATATCCGCGCACTTGTATCAACGTGGGTATTCTGTAGAATAGTTTCCGTTTTTATTCTCGCGTTTCGACTTTATTAATTTGCACAAGGTCACTATATGAATAATATTTTCTTACCGTAAATAATATACGTACTGCATTGTCGGACATTTTATTAGAAAAATGTAAAAACAATTTAAACCAAAATTGAAAGCAAAATAATTTATAAAATTATAACGCGATAGTATGTAACATACATCACTAGATCGTATTGGGCAATGTATTCAATGAGAGGAAGAAACTTTGAAAATGGTGTTCAGTACCACGAATTTAAACGAAATCGTAATTGAAAATCTACTCTGGACACCAGACCTAACCTAACCTACCATCCATCTTTATATAAAGTGGATACAACTGCCATATTTGTCGTTTTACGGCTGTTTTGCGCCATTAGACTTCTCATCACGCCTCGGACTGTGGCCTAAACAGACGGTATTTATGTCTTTATCACAATTCGTTCATTTATATTTGATGTACATTTTAATGCGTCGAGATAAAAGTGTACGGATTTCAAATGGATTACGGAAAGGGGGAAATTGGTGAAAACTTGTCCCACAGATCAATATATCCAGGCGAAAATTAAAAATTGCGAAATATTTGTACGTACTGTGTGTGTGTGTGTATGTTACAATGTATAAACGCAATTTTTCTATCGAAATTGGTACTTAAAATAAACGATATACTTTTCCGGTAGTATATAGTAAGATAACTTACGTATAGTACACGATATTGACGAGCAGTTATTTTTCTTGTGTCACGCCGTCAAAATATTTATAGTGACGAGTACGACGCGACCGCGTGACGAAAGCTTATTTTTATGTTTCAAAAAAAAAAGAAAAACGAAATAATTTTTGTATACATTTCTTTTTTACCACGGAATTTATATGGAACACACCTTTAATGAAAATAGACTTTTGTATAACGGTGTAGAGAAGACGAATCGTATGGAATAATATTGCGTGCGCATTAATCCGACCACAATTAATAAAAAAAATATCTTTACATTTATTCTTCTCCTATTGTTTTACCGTCATTTTAATTTTTCCACGTCATTATTCACGGATACAATGGGTGTAGTACACACACACACACACACACACACACACACACATAGCAACATTAGCTGTACGTTTCTAATTTTACTTTGTCGATTCACACCTACTACATTCTTTTAGATTTTCGCTATTTCGGCGTAGAACCAAACGATTTTTTTTACCGCATATACATTGCACACGTATTACAATATATCCCAAAAATACCAAAACAATAATGATACGATTATTATATAAACCGCAAGTACATCGGAACAACGAGGGGGTTTTTTTTTTATACGAAATATCCGCCACGCGTATGTCGAGTAGATATTTGAAAAGTCCCCTGCAAAAGTCCGCTGGTCCGACAAAAAAACGGGGAAAAAAATCTCAATTCCTTCTCCGTCACCGTTCGTAGTGGTGGTCGTCGATTAAGAAAATCGCCAAAAAAAAAAAAAAAAAAAAATCCTCGGACAATTAATATAACAACTCATTTTAAATCAAAACGAAATCTGCTGTTCGTATATTATTTTTTATATAATACGTTCACACTATAAATCGTCGTTCGCTCGGTTTTTCGTTTTAATAACCCGTTACATATTTATATCGGCTACGTCGGCACATTTTCGCCAGAACTACACGGCGATTTATTACATTTTTACGCGCACCGCTGTAACTTTTCGCCGTTTTTTACCGAACAAAAATGAAACGGACGCGTATAATAATAATAATAATAATAATATATTGTAACCTCGCGGACGCCGCGCGGAACAGTATCGCCGCGTCACAAACCGGTTACCGGATTTCACTGTAAAATATTATAAATGTAACGCGAACACAACAGAATATATTGTTACGGTAAGCGCACGGACGGCACTTGCGCGTCGATAAATATAATTTTTAAACGATTGCTAAACCGTGGAGTATCGCACGATTTCAGCCCTTCACCTTATACTTTGTAAGTGACAGTGTTAACGAAACATTTTGCGCAAAGGGATTATTTATTGCTGCGACGCAAAACCGACGGTTATTATTTCAAAATAACGTTGATTTACATTGAAAAAATATTAGAAATCCTAACGGAAAGTCCTTAAAAACCGGCACTTTTATTCATTTCAATCGCTTTATTTCGTTTCATTGACAAAATACCTACTAATAAAGTCTTACGCGAATACACAATAGTAACGCACTATTCTCAAGGCGATACGGACGAATATAGAAACTAAACCGTTATTCGATCTGTTATAATAATTATACACTCGGTTTTTCGATATCGACCATCAGACCGTATTTCGCCAGAGATCTCCGAGTTATTATCATAACTGACGATTATTTTTTGTATAAGTACAATGTAATTTTCTCTCGAACGTTTCGGACAAGAGCACGGAATTAATTTCGCGATACCTTTGAGTGACCTCCGCGGTACTATTCTATCCGGTAGACACGAGATTTATCTGTTGAAAATCGACCGCTGGTCAAAAGGAATAAAAATTTCGTTTGAATGCCCTATAAACACACGCGTTGATAACAGTTAATTTAATTTTTTTTTTTTATATTAATTTTCGCAACATAATCGGAGGTTTTTTCTCTCTATAAGATACACCGAGTAGTGATTTATCGACGTTTTCCATTTTATATTTATTAACGAAAAGTGCGCGTAATCGTATTGTGTTGTCGCCGTCATTATAATAGATTTCATGAAAGAGGAGGACTTGACAGCCGGTCGGTCATCATCACCCGTAACGATACAGCGCAACAGTTGATGGAAAATGTAAATTTCAAATGATTTATATTGACTTATTGACACTCAGAACTAAAAAAAAATATTTTAAGACAATGTCTCGTAATATGCTGCAGTGTTTTAAAATAATCATTAGAAAACGGAAAAATCATACGAAATAAATTTGACCGATAATAATAATTGAAAAACCACACACTGGTGGGGGGCTGTATAATATAGGTAAATATTAACATATTATTTATTCGGTAAACGTTCAGACGGCGGCAACGACTTTCTCCGGATTTGTATTTTTATTAATTTCGTTATACAATATAATAATAATATAAACGGTTAAAATTTTTTCGGACTCGCGCGCATATTATTTTGACAAAATAAACGTGAGTGCATATTATATTACATTAAACAATATTATTATAATACGTTTTCGGATTAGTGAAATCGACGGATTTTTTATTATTATTATTATTATTTCGCCAAACTTGTTATACTTGTATTATAACCTATTTATAAAGACAAAATAATTTTGAGGTCGTTTTAATTATTAATTTTGTTGTAGAGAGATTGTAACGCGAAATTCAATTACATATGTACACACGTATAAATAACGCGCGTTGTTTATTATATATATATATACACACACACACACACGTATTCGCTCGTTCGAGTTATTTTATATATATTACGTTTTATAGATGGCATATTTTTTTGTTTCGTTTTTGATTTTAAAAAGTATTTAGTAGCCACACCAAATATACATTTATTTATTCGTATTTTTCATATAAAAAATACGATTAAATTTCTCGTCTTGTTATTATATTAACCGATATATACAAACAAACGTATTATTCATCGCATGATTATACTATATATTTATATATCAGTAAATCAATTAATTATTATTTTTTTCTCGTGATACCGAAAATTATATGTACGCATCGTGTGTACGAAATTTCAATAACATTATTATTATATATATATATATATAAATTCATATTTTCCATGTTATTATTGTGTGCAGCCCAGACGTGATTTATTCGCGGTAATCACTTTAAATTTTGTAATTATCGTTATTACGCACTACTACTATTAATTTCCATCATTATAATTATACGGTTGAATTATTATTGTAATAATATTAATAATCTAAACTCGTGTATTCATATAATATTATAAAGCCGAACGGTTTAAGGCCACAACCGTAAATCTAAAACGTTTCATTAATTATAGCACAAAAATGTGTGTGTGTGTTATTAAGGAAGTACAATAAATATATTTACGTACACGTTAAAAAAGCGTTCGTTGATTAATTTAAAAATGATATTTGAAGGACACGTATTTAATATTTATTTCTGTGTGTTTTTAGCGAGTCCAAATAATATTATTTTTTACTTAAGTTTATAAAACGAGTGTATTTGTGTGTTATATAATTACGGTTTTATTCGACGTCATACGCGTTTCTACATTATATATATATATATGCACATATGCGTGTGTGCGAGTTACACAATATTTAATCGATAAAAAAACAAAAAACCGTCGTCATCGTCGTCGTCGTTTATAATAATAAATTAATAGAATTCGCCAAGAAATGCTCGCCGATTCACTTTTATTGCCGTCGATAAAAATAATAAAACGTAATGTATACAAGCGTGTCGGCCGCGATGGAGATCCAAAAAAAAAAGAAAACAAAATAATCGAAACGATTTCTGTAACTGTCAAATACAACAAAATGCGGTTAATTATATATATATATATATATAAAAGTATCTCTAAAAATTCTTTTTAAATTTATACAGTGCCAAAGCGTTATTATCGAATACGTTTTCGTACGTTGATGTCACATTATAGCGTCCGTTTTGTACGTGCTATATTTTTATGCGCGTAGTTCATTCGTCATTTTCTTTCATTCTCTATTCATCGAGGATTATAAGAAGTGTCGGATAACACGCGAACGCATTTTGTTATATTCGTATACGTGGAAAAAACGATTCGAACGAATCTGTGACCTATTATCACGAGCTGCTAATTCGACCGATGACATTAATTCGTAATTTAAATTCCACACACACACACGTACTATACGAGAGTGTAAAAAGAAGGAAAAAATCATTGTACGCGCGCAGGACAAAATTACAAAACGGTAAAAACAAAACCGAAATGAATTCGATAGGAATAAACGAATTATTTAATAAACTCTTGAAATAAATACGTTCTCAATTATATAAATAAATATAAATGTATATGATGCGAACATACAATTCGGGCCAAAGAGTATATAATAAAAAAAAATATAAATAAGCGTGAATTGCAGTTGTATTCAATTTGTTTAAAATTATTACTACCGGTTTCAACGGAGAAAAAAAACAATTATCATCAGATACTTATAATCAAAAAAAAAAAAAATAAATAAATAAATACGAAAACCAATTTTTAAACAAATAAATTTAACAATTCCTACACGTTTCTTTCTATTTTTTTTTTTTACATACGTATACGTAAAAATGTTTTTTTCTTTTTTTAATTTATTGGTCAATTATATATACTCGTTACGTTTTTCGAATAAATGCCATTCTTAAAACTAATTTAAAAAAAAAAAAACGTAATTTAAATTAAGTTTATAGGATATTCACGTGTGACAAGGCAGGGCAAGCGATCTACCAAATCATCATTACCCGTTTAAGACAAAACGAAAATTTAAATTTCGAATATTCATATAATATTTTCCCCGTTTTCCATTTGTTTCGTTGTATAACAATATTTTATTCATCGTGGTATTTTATTTTATTTTTACGCGCACTCGTTTAGACGATACACACCACAGCTTTAAATACACCGCAGTTTAATTTGATTTCGTAGTTTATTATATATTCTAATAAGAAAACGTTACGCACAATAGCATTTTCCGTGTATTTCAATAATTTACACCAAGCGCTCGTGTTACGTGATCGAAATTCACGAAGGCATTTTTAAATACTTATTTTTTTCTCCTCTCACTCACTCTCTCTCATTTACGCATCAATACTAAATCGTCAAAACGATACCCGACGCGTGTGTGTTGCGTTATTCGAAACATTTGTAAATAATACATGATCATTTAATATTCCGCATTTACAACAGTTTGTTTTTAAATTTTTTATTCTATGCGTTTAATTGAAATTGTTATAAATACGCGCACACAAAGCGCGTATTAATGCGCAGGTCGGATATTTGGTTTTTAGCTCGGGCGAAGTGTGAAAAGTGGGTGTTTTTAATATATTTCATATTATTATAATTTGTGTATTTAGTATAAAACATTTCTCTCCGTTCGATTACCAGCTGTTTTATCTATACGATTTAACTAAACGCTTTCGGCACATACGGTACGGTTATACCAAAAAAAAAAAAAAATCAATCCCAATAATATAAATATGATGAAAATGCCCGAATAAAAAGGGACAATGATATAAATTTGCCACGATCCCTTCTCCGGAGAGAAAAACAAAAGTCTTGTGCGCCGCCCCTGACGTATGTGTTGTGTTGCCTAAATTCGCGCGTATGACAGACATGTGTGTGTCTGTATTCACGACCCCGTGGACGAATGAGACGACTGAGGCAGTTAACAGAAAAAAAGAAAAAACGTCCCCGTCGCAGTGGTCGAAACAGCGAAAATTGTTTATCGTTTAGTGTCTGTATACGCGTCCGCTCCGAGATGAGACGTGTTTTAATCGTATGACGGGAATTTTTTTTCTAAAAAAAAAAAAATAATAAAAAAACTCCCATTTAATTTAAATTGTATCGATCGGGGAAAAAAACAAAAAAACCATAATACACAACGACCGCCGCGATCACTTATTCGTATTGTCGCGTTATATCTGCAGACGAACAGTACAAATTATTTAAGACGCATCACGCGTTTATATTAATAATTGTAAATGAAATAATAAGCGTATTTTCCAATATCCGTTTCTTGTTCTCGGGCCGAACCACCGTCAAGTATGACGGTACTCGTCCATTTATCTCGCGGATTTTATCATACAATCGTTTGTCGCTTCGCGCGGAGGTATTAAAAAAAAAAAAAAACAAAAACGCGTACGCTCCGGTATCGACCGGAGTGATTTCCGGAACGACGTATGCGACGCGACTATTTATATGACTGTGGACCGCGGTGCAGGAGGCGGCGGTAGGCCGTCGTCAAGTTCCAAAGGACATTTTTATAATATATATTTTCGGTACCGATCTTTGTTATATTTTGTAGAATGTTACATATATATATTATATAGAAGCGGGACGGTCGGTAGGTTTTTTTTTTTCTTGTTTGTTTGTACGTGTATGTATATACTTTGTATTATTAATGCCCGGGCGCGTTGCCATGACGACCGTGTCTCCGGCGAAAATGAGAGGAAAAAATTTGCGTTTCTTCTCCCCCTGCCGCCGCACGTCTCATTTCCATTCCACTCGTTTCTCTCTCTCTCTCTCTCTCTCTCTCACTAGGTAAGCGCGCGTGCGCGAACAACGGCATCCCATCCCATCCCATCTCTCTCTCTCTCTCTCTCTCTCCGCGTTCGGCGGTACGTGCGCCCGGCGGTACACGCGCGCGTATATAATGGAACTTTGATAAATAAGAGATGCAAGGCGGCCGCGGGTCGGTCGTCGTCGTCGTCGTGGGCGGGCGGGAGAACCCCGCTGGCGGCCGCTGCGGGGCGAACTTTTGATAAATAAAAACTCCCGGAAAGTTTCTCACACAGAATATAATAATGCGGTCCGGCCGGGGCTCGACGAGGAGAGAGACCTGTTAAAAAAATATACGCGCAAAGGCGGCCTGACGCGGTGGCGGCGGCCGCGGGAGAAAGAGGAGGAGGAGGAGGAGGAGGAGGACGAACACTCCCCCCCCCACGTACAGTTGTCGGGTGCGCGCGTGTGTGTGGATGGGGGGGGGAACATACCCGAACTACTCTACTCGTATTGATTTTTACATTAGCTTTTTAAAGCTTAGCCTCATACCGTTTATTAAATTACCCCCGGGGCTGTGCGCGACCCGTGCAGGACCCGCCGTACCGCGTCCCGGTCGAACCTCTTCTCCGCAAAGAAATTATTATACGCGCGTACGTCGGTTTTTTCTTACTTTTTTTTTCATTTTATATTGAGTATTTATACTCGTATATACACGCCGAGAAAATAATAATAAATTCCCTTTCCTCCCAACACGCGGGTGTCCGGGGGGGGGGGGAGGGGGAGGAAAACTCCGTTTTGCGGACGCACTTGTAGTGCATTAATAGTAGTTTGTGCGCTCCAACGCCGTACACTGTTACGGGCACCGTTTTCCGTTCGTACGGGGGAAAAGTATAATGTCAACACGGCGCTCCACATAAATACGCGGATACATAAAGGCCAGGATGTTACACAATCCACGGTCGCGTTCCGATCACTGTTTAACGGCCGTTTGTTGATCCGGTTATGGCATCGGTAGTTATGGTTAACCAGCCAACAACGGCTGGTTACGTTGAAACAAATAACGATATCTGATTGGCTGATTCATTCATGTCTTTATGTGATTACTCATATCGAAAATAATTGTTTTTTTTTTTTTTTTTTGTGATAAACGCGAAACTGCGAGTGAAATTTAATCGTTACATTTTTAACGTTATCAATACTGCTTATAAAAGTTAATTCCCATTGTCGACGATTGTCAAGTTCAATAAATAACAGAAACATTGAATCAGTTCGAAGGCGAATAACTCGATTCTTGATATTTTGAATACTATTCGGTATTCTCATTACTATAGGATCGGGAGGATGTTTGAGCACTAAAAAAAAAAAACGTATAAATACGTATGCGTTTACGCACTAAAAACAGCTGAACACGCATAACAAATTCGAAAACAACGCACCGAAAACTAGAAAATAGAAAAAGAAAGTAATAATATGGTACGCGCTGATCATCGGTCGTGATCGAGCATTTAACGCTTAGCTGACGGTAAACCCGGTCGGTCGAGGAAACGGGGGAACGCGAGTAAATAAGTAAGAGTAAATAATAAAATAGTAAAAACTGTGAAATTAACGAGTACACGTGTAAAAAAAAGTGTACAACGAGAAAAAACGAATCATTGGGTCAATTTTATTTCATTGAAATAATATTATAATTAATAAATAAATATGCCAAACGCGCGTAATCGTTATTGATCGCTCGGCCAGCCGTAAAACTAAACACACGCGTATATACCGGCATAGCGCGCGTCAGTCGACCGCGATAAAACAGGAAACGAGAGTAGGTCACCAGATAGCGCTGCGACACAGCATGAAGGGGGTAGCAGCAAGACGCATATAAATGGCGGTCCAAACCGGCGGATCGCTCAGTGTAACCGCGGCTGGTAAACGCGAACAACGTTGTTCGCCTCTAACCGCAGCAAACACATCGTTTGTTACAATATCACTGCGTTCAATCGTATTTTTAAATAGTTGTATAATTTCCTTTTTTTTTTTTTTTTACCTGCTTTACCTTGCATCGGATTGCGTACACTGCGGCGCGGACATGAAGAATTTATTGGAACAGAAAAAATTCCGTGCGACGATCGGATCGATCCCGGGTATACGCGCGTATTATAATAAATTATAAAATACAATACGAAACGCAATAAAACGAGAGATAATAATATAGGAGAGTGATGGAGAATATTACGGCTGGCGGCGTTGAGGGCTGATGATGATACGTGATCCGGTTCCATTCGCGGGGAGACGCGCACATATAATATTAAAAGCGCGAGTATTTATCTTTGAATTATTACCCGAGTGACGGGACCATGACGGATATGATGCGGCGAGCTTTATGTTGTAAAGGTCCGAAAATGTCGTCTACGCTCTACTACAGTCCTCTCCACTCGCTCTCGTCCGCCGGTCACGTCGCACTCCGGTCACGGCTATCGCGACGACGCCACACATTAAACCGTCGGCGGTCGTCGGACGGCGAAATTAAAAACGTGCGCCTCGTCCACCCCGTTTTTAAAAATAGGATATTTTTATTAAACCCGCGCCGGAGTCGTTATCCGTTGCCGGCAGTTATTATTATTATTATTATTATTATTATTATTATTATTATTATTATTATTATTAGTATCATTGCCGGCGTTGTTTAGCGTTGGTCGACGGCGCGCGATCGCGAGCACATAACGCGGCCGTTAACGGCCGTGTAAAATGATAAAAATTCTCACGTCGCCCGCGTCCCTAGCCGAGAGCACCGCGCGTCGTTCGTTCGTGCGCCTTGAAATACTGTGCACGAGTATAATACGAGAAAGGGAAAATAATAATTATAACAATAATAATAATATTAATTAGGTAACTGCGCCGCAAAAATTGTTACTCGTTTTATGTCATCTGCGAGAATCGGTAAAATAATGTGTTACTTGCTGCTCAGAAATATACACGACGCGAGTTGTACGAAAAAAAAAATGTTACAATTTTCCCGACTGGTTTCTGGATTACGTTTTCCACGAACTCGCGTTTTTACGAAATTCTATTAATTAATCTATCGACGGCGTGCGGCGCGCCAAAAACGCTTTTCTCATAACGCGAATAGAATAAGATAATATTCGACGAGAAGAGTCGAAAGTCGGTTCGTATCGGTTAACCCAACCGATACGATATTATTGCGTTTCGAGAAAAAAAAATGTGTTCCGATTTAAACCCCGATTGTTGTTGAAGGCAACTCGGGGATCGGTCGCGTTTTGACGACGAATTTTTCGTCTGTTTTCAAACGAATTTTATCGAGAAACCGAGTGTTAAAACACCAAAAAAAAAAAGAAGCGCGTTCGAATGAAATCGGTTCATCACAAACCGAGGGTGTCGAGGGATTCGCGTCATAGATTCATCGCAAACGTTATATGAATATTCTTCTTTTTTCATTATGTACAGGTCAAATTATTGTATATACGAGTATACGAAATCGTACTCGATCGTTTCGTTTCGTGTTTTTTTTTTTTTTTTATCTCTTTGTCGAAAGCGAATATATATATATTTTTTTAATTATTAATTTTTTTTTTTTTTTCGTATAGTCAATGACACGCCGCGGCCCAAAACGAATCGATCACGATTATTTTTATTTGACACGCGCAGATAAAAAGAAAATCAAAATGGTCTGTCTGCACGACGAACCTGTTGGTCCTGTTTAATATTATACGTATATATATATATGCGTCCGCAAAAAATAAAAACAAAACCGCAAATCGCCGGAACGCGTGATTTCAACAACGCGCGATGCTGTTTTAATGCGTTTTCCCCCGCGTCCTCTTAGCTAAACAAAAGACTAATTACGCGATCGCACTGCGAGTTACGACGAGTTATAGTACAAAAAAAAAAAAAAAAAAACAACAAAAACCGTTCGGTCCGCAGGAGGAGAGACTTATTGCTTTTTTTTTTTTTTTTTTTTTTTTTGCGCGTCGCTGTGGGGCCCCCTTGTGATGATCGCTTCGTTCTCGGAAACGATTTGCATTCGCGCGCAGTTTTATTATTTTACAACCGGCCGGCCGGACGTGTGTAGTAGTGCGCGGGCGATGGCGATCAGAACGTCGTCGTCGTCGTCGTCCCGTCCCCCGGCCGGGTGAAGAGTTGTAAATTATCGTGAAAAATCTGCGTCGGGCCTACACGACACGGTACACAGAAAAAAAAAAAAATCCTTTCTCAAAAGTCCCGCGCGTCCGACTCGATTCAATGAAAACTGGTTTCCAATGGAAATATCGTGCCGTGCTCGCGTGGTAAACGTGTACACACACGTATTTGTTTTATCGTGTTTATAAGGCGCGCGTGTATACACACAACGACCGTTGTAACGAACGGACGTGTTGAATCGTTCGATGATTACCGAATATTATACGCACGTATCGTAATGAAAATTTCGGCTTTTGCCGGGAGAAAAAAAAAAGAAGAAGAAGAAATGACCAAAACCACATAACGCGACGCACTGGGCTCACTGAGTCCGTACACTCCCCTCGTCCGTCCCGCGGTCATATTATGCGCGCGCATAATAACTACGCGCGTTATTGTCGCGCGCTGTACGCGCTGCGTACAATAACCTAAACTGTGTATAAAAAAAAATATATCGTTTACAATGGAAATCTGGGAATTATTATTCGAACCCATGTCAAAAGTGTTTATAACGCGCGCGATACAATATATTACACTGATATTGTGTTATTAACGAATCGAGAAGAATACGAACGCGCGCGCGCGGAATAACAGAAATATGAATTGTCTCGCGGAAAAAAAAATCACCACCACCACTTTTGATGCGCGTAACGAACGATGTAATGGATTTAGTTTTGACACCATATTCGGGTCGACGATATATGCATGCGCAGTCGTAGTCGGCAAATAAAACAAAACATTGTTTTTTTATTATTATTATTATTTTTACGGAGTATAACGAGCGTCTATAGAGACAACGCCCGAACAAATTTCTTATTAACAATTAAACGATATCATGCGCATATAACAGATCGTCACTTATTACCGGACTCGGGTTACGTTATTATATTTTAATTTTATTAACCGTTTTTTTTTTTTTTTTGGTTTTTTCAACAACAGCGAAAACTTCGTTTAACAAATGCCCGCGAAACGTCAATTGAATCAATGTCAACATCAAACGGCGAGAAAGCGCGTAATGAAATACGACTTGAACACGAAAAACCGCAGTCTCCTTATCACCATCATATTGATTCGTAACGTTACCGATTCTACCGAAATTCTTTCCCATTCCATTGAGAACAACGCGTTGTTGTTCTTGTACGTATAATACATTTTTTTTATTATTTCGAAAACAATGTTTTAAACACGGATAAAGGTTATGATTAGAGCATTTTACAAAATAATTACTTGTGCCATCGGTTGAAAAAAATCGTCAACTGTTTTACAAACGAATTATAACGCGAGTTGTCGCGTTCCCCGTATTTAGACATTTGTGTAAAACGAATTTCAAATCAGGGATATTTATAGTAGTCGCTCGCGCTCCGTTGTCAAACACGGGCTGAAATAATTCCAAACAGAAAACACACGCATAATATTACGCGGTAATGCAAACGCATCAATTTCCCCGGGCCCTACTCATCATAATATTATACACCAGTGACAATATATTATAATTATTTTATTTACATACGATAATTGATAGGACATTACTATGCGATAATAATTTGCTATGAAATTTGTTGTGTAAATGTGTTTTTTGACTTACGAATCTTTTAAACGCAAATAAGCGCACGTTAAAATATGAAATTATTATTATTATTATTATAAAAGTCGAGTACACGAAGTTTATTCGACGCTGATTATAATTTATTATACATTAGTATACAAAGCAGTGCCGCAATTACACATTACGGGGGCTGGTGTGCAAGTTTCGTTTCAAGGCCTAACTGTGGACGTGGAATAAATTAATTTTATTTACAGTGGACATTACTTGCCTTCGCCCCTCCATTGCAACGTTATAATTATTTTTAAATCATTAAAAGTCTTTTATTTTTGTGATAGGGTTTTATCGCGTTATGAATTCATTAAATCTATTTCATTCAAAATTCCTTACCTAAATTACGCTATTAAAATACTGTTTTATGTTTGAACTATTTAGACCAAACCGCGCATGGTCACCGAGCGCATGGTGCCACTCACTCCACTGGTTATTGAATAATTAAATTTCACACGATAAATCTAATAAATTTCGATTTGAATCGTTCGTTGCTGGTGTTGGACGCGGAACGTGGACGAGTGATGGGCAAGTTGGAGGAACTAAACGCCAAGCGCCGAGCGCTGATTTACGAATCCAAATAGGCCAGGATCTGCCCGGACAAAGGACTCCGAATCCGCATCCACAACATCCCAGCATCTCACCATCGCCAACCTAGTGTCACCGCCGAGTGTCATGCCCAGCGACGGAGGAGCAGTGCGCCATATGTTCTGGACCATTGATACGTCACCTCCGGAAACATGTTTTTTTTTTTTTAGATTTAATTAATTTTTCCTTTTTTCTTTTCGAACACCAAATCGATTTCGGTTTCAAACACGAATTCGTACTTATTATTTTTTGAATCCTGTTGTATTTGTTATTAATAATAAAAACCGTTTGAAAAATTGTCGGAACTCGTTACGTATGCGAATTGTGTTAATATACGATTTTCGTGTAAAACGTGTTGTTCGTATATTTGTCATTGAAAATTCGAGGAAAGGGAAAATTTCGTGTTTCTATAGTTTCTATTAGTTACACAAAATTATGGGGCGAAAATAACAATAATCGATTTTGTGCGAATCGCGTTTTTACCGTTCTCACGTTATTATTAAAAAGACGTACACGTTTTCGTTTTTTTTATTATAAAAGCATATATACGTATTTCGTATGCGAAAAAACATCGGGAGAGCGATGGATTCGGGAGCGCTGTTATACACGTGTTATACATAACGTATACGTTAAAAAAATTAAACGAATATACGGTATAATGCGAGAATTATTGTTCAATGAGCGTCCACATGGATTTGATTATTTCGGCACCCGTTTAAGCTACGATGGTTTAAACTTACGATTTTTTATAGTCGGATTGTTTTCGACGAGAATGTCTAAGAAACAAAACTTTTCTTTCGTTTACACGCAACCATCGTATTCCGCGATATATGAACGATTCTCCTGTCATAAATTACACATCGTACCACAAACAAGTAGCGCTGCGTCTTACCGTGAACCACCGCGCCGCACGCTATAATATAGAAAGGTATCTGACCCTATTCCACGACGACGACGACGATAATAATAATTAATTATTATTTTGTTGTTCCAGACTAGTTTTAATAATTTTAGTTTTTGACATTTCGTAATAACGCTTTTTCGAATAATAGTAATAAAATATATTGAATATTTAATTGCCGACGGACTGATATTAATAATAACCAGAAATTATATTACGCGAAATGTCAACGGGTACGGTTTATATCGAATCACAAATTAAAAAAAAAAAAAATTATTATTATTATTATTTCTCGAAACATGAATAATTCATGAAATAAATTAACGTATTCCGTACGGTATAGCTTATAAAAATTATTTTCAATATTCGTTTTATGCGTATAAACTTTATGAACGGAGTTAAAACGAGTAGGAAATAATTTCTCCAAAACGCTATTAAAATATATAAATGCGTGTAAAAGAAAAAAAAAATTAACTACGCCCGGGGGGGGGGGGATATAAGAATTATTGCAGATTTTTTTTTCGAACGGAACAATAAGTGAATAGAAATCATTTGTAGTGTATAAAAATATATTATAATATATTCGTATTCGCGCGAGATTTTAATCATTTACTTTCAAACAATATATTATATTATTTATACGTGCAAAAATAGAACCTATAGAATAAATTCGCGAATTTTTCCCTAATTTATTCGCATACGAAGTGCACAGTCAACGCAGTCGAATATTATATTAAATTTTTCTCATCTTTATCGCCGGTTATTTATAGAGTCTGTAAATTCTTATTAAACACGCGTTTATAATAACGTTAATATTTGCCTGAAAATATTCTCGGTCACCGTAACGGAATTTTAATTTCTATACTGTAAAAAAAAAAAAAAACTATAATAAAATACATACGTAACTGCGTATTATTAAACACGTTTAAAACGAAATATCTCGGATTCGCATCTCTCTACAACTGAATATAATAATAATAATAATAATAATAATATGCAAGTGTTTTTTTTTCGTTATACATTCGTTCTGTACACCTGCATTACACACACGTATTATTCTATAAGTTCCAGTAGTATTTTCTTTGAAAAAATTTCAGCATCAATATTACTTATTATTATTATTATTATTACTGTTATTATTACTATTATCATTTTTACGTACGTATTGGCAGACAATTTAAAGAACAATACGTACATGTGTGTGTGTGTATAGTTATTATAGTTATAGTGTACAATGACGTTTTTGATTTGACATATAATACACATCAGTGTTAAGAAGGACGATAATCCTATATATATATATATTTTCACATTTATTATAATTATTTTCTTATATAAAAATCCTTATTATTTCGACGTATTCCCAATGTACATTCAAAAAACCCGTGACAAATCGATAATTTCGTGCCGGTTGATTTTCTCAAGGCACAATTCATGAAATCATCGATATCTCTCTCTCACTCTCGCGCGCGCGGTATTTGTATTTATTCTTCGTCCTCCCCGATGTGTGATCGAATTTTATGAAAAGACGCGTAATGACAAAAAAGAAAAAATAATAATAATAATTGTTCGTAACGGACAATGCTTTGGAGAACAAAATCAGCGTTACCAACACGTTGTATCTCCCCACTGTTTTCGCTCGTCTCTCGTCGCCTCGGATGCAGGGGGGAAAAAGACCGAATTATAAAACGAGAGTATTTCGAGTAAACGGCAATAAAATATTGGCCGACGAATTCAAAACAATAATCCCCGTGTAAAATGTTAGCGCGGTGTACAATCGTTGGCGTTTTCAAAACGATTTACATAATAAACATACCGTTCACGTAGTTATGTCATTTAAAATATGAAAAAAAAAAAAATTGAAAAGACTTAAGGGAAAAAGACAAATTTTTGAAAATTATAATTAATAGAAAGGATGACATTGTGGTAGGAGCGTATACACTGCGCCTTGGACAGTTTACTAAAGCCGATTATAGAAGGACGTGTGCGTGGTAAAACAGGAAAAGGAAGACCGAGAATTGGAATACATTTCACAAATTGTGAAAGACATGAAAATTGGAAGTAACCGAAATTCAAAGGAGTCGAGTTTTGACGGAGAAGCCTGGAGGGCGGCAGCCGACCAATCGATAGATTAACGACCTTAAAAAAAATATACATTATATAAAGTTTAATCAATATAAACGCGTAGAAAATTGTATTTCTTACATCGTTATATAATAGTGTTTTAATCGTTCGCAGCAGTCGTCGGTGCTGGTGTATTAACGGAAAACGTGTTTGCAACGTAGTCGACGACGGAACGAGTTATAAAAATTTAAGCTCAATAATTGTTCGGTTTTAATACAGAGACGGACAGGTGCGGGGATCTCGTACGATTTTTCGAATCAACCGGAGAGGATAAAACCGGTAGCCGACAGCGGTAGTATGGAGTCTATGAATCGGACGACGCGACGACATATGAACGTATTTTTCTCTCGTATATATATATATATATATATATATATATATATATATTTATATTTATATAATTTAAAAATCGTCTTGCGCGTAATATATCACGCGTGAGTCGTACGCGTTTCCAATCGCCATATAATACGCGCGTATGCAACGAGCAACGGCGAACACGGTTAAATACAGTAACAATTAACTTTCGCAGCTGCCCTTTTACTTTTCTATCCGCACATTATTTACTAATTATTATTGCGCGCGGTTTTTTTTTCTCTTAATGCCGTTCGTTTCTTCGATCTCGATTTATCCGAGACGCAGTCGTTCGTAAAAAAAAAAAAATAAACGATAACCGCCGTCGCGTTAAACGCATTAAACGCTATTACATAGCGTATTGTATAAAGCATTAGACCCATGCGAGTATAGTGCACGTGATATATCACTTTTCATTAATGCTACTTTTAATATAAAAATACGACAACAATGAGCTTTTGTTGTATTGGAAGGGGGGCGGGAAAATATATCTATGTTCTTTCAAAATGTATAAATATATTTTGAATTAAAAGCCTCCGTATAGTCGTGTTCACCTACAGTGATAATAATGTGTTGTTCCGTTAAAATAAATTAACTATTTTATTACAAATATATATATATATATGTAAACGGTATTATGGGATGTACACTGAGCGAAAAATATCCGATATTATTCATACATATTTTTCTATTTAATTGTTACGATGGAGCTGCTCGCAGTGTACATTTCGAGATCGACGCGTATATTTTTATCTGTTACGAACAACATCTCTAATTGTAATACTCGTTTTTCACGTTTTTTTTTTTTTTTTTTTTTTAGTAATAATCGTGCGTATGCAGGTAAATCCCGAGTAAAATTAAATTCTTATAAATAATTACTATTATAATCCTCGACTAGAAATTCGAGTTATACGCGTGTGTTCTCGCGTATATTCGTATTAGTAATAATATTATATCGTCAGCGAGTTTTGATTTTTCGCAATACGCTAATCCGACGCGCGAAAAAGATTCGCTTCGTAGAAAAAAAAATAATAATTACAACGTAATAAAAAAGCACCGGTGATTAATGCAAAACGCTGAATTTATACGACGTTCGTCGATAATTATTCCATATAAATATACGAAACGAGATGAGAGCACTTAGTTTGCTATACGCATTAAATACGCGCGTATTATATACATAATCGTATATAAAGAGAAAAACACGTTTCTTACGTTTTGACGACGCTCGAACCAATTATTATTATTATTATTGTGAAATCACGGTGTACCGCAAAACAATTTCGTAAATGAATTTACTCTCCGCTGTGTTAAACTTTTCGAATAATATATTAATTCTCGTGACCTGAATTGGATTGCAGTAGAGCGTGATTGAAATATCAGCTATAGTAAGTAAAAAAAAAAAAACGCTAATGACCAACTCAGACTGCAGTATAGTCGTTGACCACACACAAACGATCTGAAAAATAAATTATTAACACTTTGGACTGGTCAATAGTGAACATATTATGTGTGCACACCGCGTGAGAAAGTCCGCCTGCCTTAAAATATTTGATTTATTCATTTCAAATATTATTGATTTCAGATCAAATGTACCGTTTTTCCTTCTACATTATTAGACATATATCATTTTTTTTTTTAACTAACTATTATCAATTGTATTTTATTAAAATAATGTTTAAAAATTGTATACAGAGTTCTTATTATAAGACAACGTTTATCTCGTTCGATTGTAGCAAAACAAACTTCCAATTATAAAATTATTCTGCGCGACCAGCGGAAAAATCCAGCATACCAATCGCGGATATATGCCACAATCTCGACGTATACTGTATATTTGGCTTTTACTTTGTTATTGTATCTTCAAAAGAAAAAAAATGTTTTTAATCGAAATACAGACACTTCCTGTTGCTTACGACATATAAGTCATCTTTCGATCGTATCGATCACACGCTCCTTTCCCATCCAATATTTAACTAATTTAACGACATCGTCTCATTCGGTGATCCAAAAAGATCGTACACGAGGATTCCTACACAAAGTTACACACACTCCAACGGATGACTCCTGTTCCTCCTCACATTCGCCGCATCTGCTGTCCGTTTCCTTTCCTCCGGGTCTTCCTTAGTTCTGACCATCTACCTTTGTCTTTAAAGTACCTCCATACAAACCGTATTTTCATGGATCGTTTCATAGAATTAGTGTTCATGTTTCATCCTTGACTTCTAGTCGTCATACGGTCGTTTCCTCTTGCGGCACTATCATCGTGATCATGAAAGTAAGAAACCGTTTCTCGATTTCAGTCTTCTCCGTACGAGATATTCGCCGTACAAAAGTGCAGATAAGTCACGATACAAGTCACACGCACAAATGACGGAATTTACGATACGTCGTTTTGCGTGGAATTAAATAATAAACGATAATGTTACGATATTGTGGCGATACGTGGCCCTCGCGGTGTACGGCGTATGAAAACAGAAACGGATATAATGTCACCGTTGGTACAAAACAGCCAGTGGTGTTTGGTGATGGTCGGCTTATGCGAAAGCGCACATTGGGGAAGTTACGTTCTCGTATATGTGTATATACGACGCTGGGGATTTCGCTCCGGTAACTTTTAATATCGTTCCGTTCGGCTGGTGTGCACGACACATAACCGCATGCAATATACATATTTACGTGCGATATATTATTATACGAGTGTGTACAGCGAAAGAGGCGAGGGGACGGGCGTATAAAGTCTTTTGTTTTTTTATATTTCACACTCTTCATACACACGCGTCCACCCTATCGCAAAACGTCTTTCGTATGAAAAAAAAAAAACGTCATACGATTCTAAACTCTTATATACGAGTATATGATAATTGTATTTTATATACCAAAATATTATATACGTATTATATTGCGTTATATATGTACGTATAATGTGCGTGTATTAAACGCGAGTTTCGCCGAGTCGACACAGCCGCTCTACTCCTGTACGCATCCATAAAGCATCGTCTCTCGTACACTCACTGCACCAGCCACGTCTTTATAACGCTCTCAATTCCGCCTATCCACTTCTTCCGTCTTCTCGTTTGCCCTCGTGCATTCATTTTCCCATAACGATTCTCGCATTCTCCGTATCGTTTCAACCTATTCTCCCTCGTTTCTTTCGCGATATACAAACTACGACACCCCTTACATATTCATTTCGCCCTTCTATTCTTTCTAGTTAACGCATCCGTCTTAGAATTCTCATTTTGTGTTCAATTCTCTAAGTCCGTCGTCCGACATTCCGAAGTATACAACGTTGTTGCGGTCTCATTATTTCTTATGAAATCAACCTTCAATCTTTGCATTCACTTGTTACGTAAAATGCCCGAAACTCTTCTCCACTTTGTCCTATTTCCCATGCGTCTTCCTCGCAGAATCGACATTGTTTTGTGGTATTCGAATCCATACGCCTCTGCATTCTCGCTTTTCTTTATCACACGTCTCACCCTAAGGATTCTCTGATAATTACCACCAAAATCATACGCGAATTTGTCTACTCTCCGAGTCACTTCTGGGTTTTCTCTCACTAACCTTTCACCGTCCACAATTGTGCACCTTTTGCGACGTAGTCCGTCAGTAGAGAGAAAGAACCTGAACCTTGGCGCACTACACCTACTCTTACACAAAAAACCTTCTATTTCTCTCTACACTCATACACACACATTCATCACTTTCGTCCTTGACGCTCACGTGGAAACCTATCCGAGATACGTTTTTTCTCAATCTGTATACATACATGGTTTTTCTTTTCTTTTCTCTGTACTTCTCAACAGTCCAAACTCGCCAACTAAATATTGTAATAATTTTACACGAAAATCGTTAAGATATCATTTAATGGAGGAGAGGGGAGGGCATACACGAATCGTCATAATATATACGCCATCGTCGTGTCGAGTAATAACAATTATAAAACACGGTGGTAGAGAGAGAGAGAGAGATGGAGAGGGACTGTCATTATTCCTTTTTTTGTTTTTTGTTTTTTAAGTTCACCGCCACTGCGGCCGGTATAGTTTCCAGTACACCTACGTAATATATTATTATTATTTTTTTTTAACCGACAATAATAAATGATACACGTATTATAATATTTATTATATTTTACATATATATATATTTCGCGCGGCTTAATTAGTGCGTGTTTTTCGATCGTTAATATGTAACACACACATACGCTCGTATTATTTTTTACTATTTTACCGCTGTAAATTATAATAAAACTTTCCATTACTATACCGTCGAGACCGGTGGTGCTGCCGCCGTCGTCGACGTACACATTTACCCCCTATTTGTACACACGCCGGTGATTACGATAATTATATCGCTTCGTACTGTTTTTTTTTTCCACCAACGCGATTATTATTATAATATTATAACGTATAACGTGTACGCGAATGGATCGGCGTCGGTCGTCACCAACAACGACGTAACGGCCCGTCGTCGCAGCAATCGTTATAATTCGCGCGGAGAAATTCCGGTTAGACATTCGACGGGGTTGTCATAACAGTATTGGCTAAGTCAATAATTCTTGCTTTATCCACTGCAACGGGAGAATACGTATTTATCCGTGATTGGAGGGATTCCGACGATGAGCGAATTCAAAACGTTACTCGTGCTCCTCAAACGTACCGTACCGTACGCTTACACGTAGCCGGTATACAAATAACACGTATCAAAACACTATCGTGTCGCCGCGTATAAAAATGTATTGAAATAATCACGAATACCTGCACACGCCGGGGTGTGTACGCGCGCGGCCTAGCGTTTGTTTATCGCACGGAAAAACAAAATTTACCAAGTGGCTTCTTTCAATTCATTTCGTTTATTATTTATTCCTACGATTGCGGTAATGTTAGAAAACGAAGACGACGCGTATAAGAAATGAAATAATAGTGTTCGGACGTCGCGCGAGCGTATTTCTGTGATCCTGTACGGATTCCCATTCTCTCCAATCATATCGGTCCTGGAATCCGTCTGCCCCGCAAATGTCCAGTGTTTCCAAATCTTTTCCCCAATTCGACTTTCCGTCGCTTCTTCCTCCGGGCCTTTCCCTCCCCGTAAATTCGATTGTTCGTGCTCGATGTTTCTGACCTTTGCACGATACGCGCCAAACCGCTGGAGTCCACTTTGGACCTTTAACGCGGCTTGTTCATAGTAATGATAATTCAGTCTGATTTCTCTAACCTAACCGCATTTTTGTTCTTTCGTGCCGCCGTCAGTTTAATTCGTTGTCGAATACTCGTCCGAGATCGTTATTATAACATGAAATAGGCTTAATCCAATCTTTTATTATTATCTTGATTGTTTTAAACACAATTCATTTCGATTTCCAAATAAATCGCCGTCGAACAAATAAAACCGTTGTTTTATTTAGTAATCCAAATGATCTTCAATCGTTGCGGGTGTGTATGGTTTATGTGATATTATATAAACGTTTAAGAATCTAATAAAATAAAATATTATAAAAAAAAAAAAATGTATACGCGTAATTTCAACAATAATAAATCACGTTTATATTAATGTCTGTCGCTCGATTACAATAAAAAAAAAAGTCAAATCTTCTAAAAAAAAAAAGATGACAAAAAACGATGTAAAATATTTTTTAACGTTTATATTCCAGTCGTGTCTACGCGGTGTGTTTGTGTGTAATGTATAAATTTTAAATTTGTACGTGCACACGCGTATATAAATATATATACGAGAGGGGTTATTCAGATATTTCCGTCTTCGTAATAAACGAAATCGTACGTTTCCACCACACAAGCGTGTATAATTTTTTTGAATTATAACAGAGACTTTCTCATAAAATATTGCAAGTATATACATTTGACACGCACATTTTAACTCGCACGTCCGCTGACAGACTGGTTTTTTTTTAGGGTTTTCTCGTCGGTTGTAATTTCTAATCAAATCCGAGAGAGAGAGAGAGAGAGAGAGAGAAACTAATTGATTTTTCCAATATACACGACATATATTATATGTTCTACGTGCTTCGGTTGGCAGTCGCCGCAGATCTAATTAAATTAACGGCGTTAAATTGGATCTGTTTTTTTTTTAATTAAACGGATTGTTTCTAATGGAATTAACTGTTTATATACGGTATGTTTAATGGGTAATAATTAACAAAGAAAGAAAGAAAAATGGAACGCGTTGTTTCTATAAATTAATTTACGACGTGGGTTGATTATTATAACGCGTAAAAAGTTCGTACATATGTCTATTAATTATTATTATTATTATAGAAGAGAGAAAATTGCGCTTTTCGTAATATTTTTATAGAATTAAAAATTCCCGTTTATAATTAATAATATTATATACGTGCGGTTTGTTTCTTTTTTTTTTTACTCGTGATACATATATTATTTATTTATGCGTGGCTACAATAATACGAAAGGATATTATGTGCGATGATGATTTAATCGCGTCCGACGTGCGCGTATACACCAATAGGTTGTTCCTCGTCAGGAATTGTAACGTTTTTATTATAAATAACATTTGGGTGTTATAATTATATACTTTTTTCCGTTAGTGGTGAAATGTTTTTCTCTCCGGTTCTCTCGATCTACGCAAGTATGAGAATACACTATAGCAGTAACGCGTCATTATTATTATTATTATTATTTTGTAATTTTATTGAAACAAATATAAGTTTTCTCGCATATATACATATACTCCATTCTACAACTCGTTCCACCGTTTGGTTTGGACGGAGATAAGAAATTTCAAATGCTTCGAAAATTTAACGATTGAGATCTCGTACGTGTATGTATGCCAAACGTATACCGCGACGTAACGCCAAACGAATATCGATAGGCACGTAAATAGGTATTATCAAAAAAAAAAAGTTTAAATTTAATAATGTATAAAAGAATTAATTTGTCGAACAAGTGAACTCACAACGTACCGTATTGATAGGGCGGCGCGTTTATAGTTTAACGGCGCGAGGCGACAAAATCTACTATTAGCGACGAATCCGTGGGTATACAGGTGGACGTAAAACGAGAATATCTCGGCGAAAAAATAAGACGATTTTACTCCCTGCGTTTATTTTATTTTTTTTTTCGCGCGCGTTCGACTCGACTTTGCCGTTATTATTACTATTATTATTACGGAGCTCGCAATTCCTGTGTGGTTTGGCGTGCCTTTAGACTGATAACGTTTCGGCGTCGCGTCGTCGTTATACCGCGGCGAAACACGGTAACGGCGGGGAGGGACCGACGAGGCCGGAGTCGATAGTCGTCGGCCAATGATTGATTATGATTGATACACGAGAATATTATTATTATTATTATTATTATTATACGGTAAAATACTTATAATATTATTATTAGGCGCGTATATCGACACACACACGAAGACACCGCACCCTCATCCCCAGCAGTCGAGGAGATATTATAATATTATATATGTACGCTTTCTCGATATAGGTTATACATTATAGCGTGTTTGTTTGTGATGAAATTTTCCGCCATCCCGCGCGGTTTATATGGATTATTTTACTTTTTATTATTATACGCGCACTGACGTCGGGAGTTATGCGACGAATTTCGCAAAAAAAAAAAAAATGTAACAATAACGGCTTTTTCGATTTAATTCCGCGTAAGGGGCAAGAGGCGAGGAAGCGAAAAGAAAAATAATCGTTTTTCTACTGCGCGCCGCGTACTTATAAAAATACGGGGAGGAAATGATCTTTTGGTCGATATCCACGCAAATCTTTCGGTATTTTGTTAATAATAAAAAAACTTCACCGGAACTCGAAACGATTACGGGAAGAGAAAATGCGGCAAACAAAGTGATATTATAATTGTACGATCTTTTTTTTTTTTTTTCTGCTTTTCGTTTCGCCAACTCCGACCTCACGGATATTATTCCAATACGTTTCCTTCGTTCTGCCGCCGGCCCATTCGATAACTGCGTACGAATTTGTTACCGGAAAATAGTGCTACGCGTTTAGATCGGAGCGCTCGTTCTGTTAGAATTTTTGGCGTACAGACATAAACAAAAAAAAATCCCGTTATCGTAACACCAACACGTTCCGCGCTCCTTTTAAAATCTGAAACACAATGTTTTGGCCACAAAAAAGAAAAAAAAAATTTACTAAAATCTTGCCGGCGCTCTTTACTCGACCGTGTTGTACTGTGCGCATTAAACGTCCAACGAGCGCGATATCGTCGAGACGATTTTTATTTATTTATTTTTTCCGAAAATTACCGTATACCGCGGATTAATGAAAATACGTGAATACGGTTAAGAAAAAATATCGCTCTAAAAACCAAAAAAAAAAAACAAAAACAAAAATTAATAAAAATCCCCGATATAAATATTAGCTGTAGTCTGTTGCGTTTAACGCGTTCGTTTCTCAGTCTTCTATTTTTTTTTTTTGTTTTCGACGATTGTGCAAAACAAAAATATTACGCGAACGCCGCTTACCACCTCTTCCCTCTTAAATAACTGCTGTCTCGATCGCTCTCTTTCTCTATTTTTCCATCTCTATCTATACAATTTTTTTTCCTACGAGTATTACGTGTGTCGTACACTATATACGCGTTTTTTATATATGTATAATGTGCGTAAAGACGGACCGCAGGGTGGATCGTGACCGCCGCACGTATAATTAGACGTAATTATAAGCAAAAAAAAAAAATAATAATAATAATAATAAAATCAAAAGAGAGAAAAGGCGAAATGTATATATAGTAATAATAATAATAATCATAATAATAATAATAATATGAGAGTTGTGTACGCGAGTATAACGGACGAAGAGACCGCGGCGACTTTATAATAATAATTATACTCTGCGTCGAGAGTGTGGACAAGGTGTAGTTAAGAAAGAGCGGAGCCGGATCGCCGCAGCCGTCGTCGTCGTCGTCGTCGTCGTCCTCGTCGCCGCGTTTCTTGTCACGTTTATATTACACACTAATTATATCTACACACACAGAACGATCTCCGGGTTTAATTTTTATTATTATTATTATTTTTTCTAGATCTCTTTCGGGTCATTGTCTCGACAGAACTCAGCTTCGTAACTCGTATATACATAAATACTAGCGTACGCGCGTCTTATGTTACGTGTATACACGTGAAAATAAATGTATTATTATCTCCGAGCGCGTTCTATGATTGCAGCTTCGTCGTGTACGACGCGCCTATAATTATAACCGTGTACGAGATTCGTAAAGAGAGAGAGAGAGAGAAAACGATAATAACAATTAACACTGGTATCGTGTACGTAGGTAAAAAAACAAAAAAATTTATTTATTGTCTCGGGCACTCGTCGTCCAAAAAGTCCACGCGCGGCATTTCAAACCTTTAAACACCCCCGCGGAATTTCCAAACATTTTTTAGCGTATTTCGAATTCCAATAAAAACGTCCGTTGCATACATTTGAATAGTCGTTCGGTTAAACGGCCCAGCGATATGAAATATAATAAAAACACTTTGTATACGGCTGGGTGGTAGTCGGTGGATGGGCTCGAGAGACTGAAGCCCTCGGAAATTTAACAAATTCTAGCGAAGTTGTACTCTTTCGCGAGAGAGTATTTTTATTTTTTTTTAATGAGTTTCCATTAAAACGAATGCGAATTTTTTATTCTCGGCATTTTTCAATTATACGTATATTGTTATTTGTCAAAAACGCTTTTAATGTGTCGCCGTTATTATATAACGAAGTCGAGAGGCCTTGAGGGATTGAACCCTGTAATTCGCATGCTGCGTTAAAAAAAAAAAGCCCTAATTTGAATAATAATTACACGTTTATACGTGATTTTCATATTGTACTACGGATGTCTGAAGATTCGTTTGAATCCAAAAATTCAGAGTTAGTTGCTAGAGGCAACATTTCCGCGTTAATACGCTTTTTCTCTTTTCTTCACACTGATTTTTCAGTTCGCTTATAAATTTCTTTAGATATTACATTTTAATTAAAAAAAAAAAAGATTAAAATTATAATCATTTGTTTGGATCAACACGCCAAAGTTTTTCTACGTCATTAGGTAAAACCTTTAGTATTTATTAGGCCCAAAGAAGACTGTTGCGTTTCAGGAAGACGTTTATGTATGTATTGTAATTGGATTATTACAATTTGTACGATTATGACATAAAAACAAAAAAAAAAAAAATAAATAGATTTCGGAAAACAGGCGAATTTACAACGTACCGTTTTGATAGGGAAAAACAATGAAATCTATTAAATAATTGGTTGTACGAATTGACGGAGTCAGCGAGAGAGAAGAAAAATGGATGAATGTCAACGACATCTGTTAAGACGCAAACGTCGGTCAATCGTTGTGAAAGGACGGAAACAAACGATAAAATAACCAGAGGCAGATCGGGTAAATCCTTTTCTGAAGGCGGATCAGAAACAACGGACGGATTTTACCTCGTACCGACAACGACTCGATAGAAAAGAGCCGAGCCACAGACACGGATGGCCACAACGAGACTACGCTAAAGAAGCCGATAACGATTATGGAATTTATATGTTAAAATTCATCGAAAATTACGGCTCCGAAAAGTGTGAGAATCTAATTTCTCTTTACGGGTTTATAACATTATTTTACGTCTTTCGATACACACATTTTTAATACTCTTTATTTGCTTTCCCCCACGCAAACACTGTTCGTCTAAAAACGTAATGTACATTATAAACGCGCGTATTATTCTATTACGACCGCCACGGAACGCCTGCAGTTGATCGCCCGTCGAAAAGAGAAAAAATTAAAAGAACTACGGCAAGTCCGCATCCGTCCGCACATCTATAATCCCCCGGCGGCTCCGTGAGCGAAAACTGCACAATAGAAGTCTTCTGCAGACTTCACAAACTCTACTCGATCACGGGACGTCGCATTACTGTTGTTATTATTTTATTTTTTTTTATCGACGTGTACAGTACATGAAATATGTTTCGTTATAAACGTCCACGGGTCAACGCGGATATTTAAAAAAAGCAAAAAAAAAAGTTAATCGGACCGCGTGGAACGCGCGCGCGAAGAAACCGGGTTAAAACAAAATCTGTCTATAATTCAGATATTTCCTTAACAAGATTAGAAACGGGTGTTTTCTCTTTTCGTCTTACACACACGAAATCATAGTGACACAAACGTTTCTTACTCCCATCGTACCGATCGACCTATTGCTGAAAACAGATTTGAATTCGTCGTGAATTTCATTGTAGAACGATATCCGTAATTTTTCATTTTTTTCAACTTAAGACCTTCTAAAAGGTTGTTGATTATCAACAATTTTTTTTTTATTTTAAATTTTTTTTAAGGAGTAAAATTCTCTATTAAAGAAGTTATAGACTTCGCTAATTTTATTTGATAAAAGTGACAATTTTATGATTCAATTGACGAGAAGTTAATGATAAGTTAATCGTAAATAGAATTTTATCCGTTCAAAATCGTTTTATCGAATGCGATGCGATGCGATCATATTGTTATCGAATCGAAATAGTAATAACGAAACTCGAAAATATTTAAACGATTCACTCGAGCCGATATTCGCAACAACCGAGATTCAATACCTCCTTTTTTCTCCGGCCGCACAGGAATAATAATTTACCACGATCGTTTTCAATAAAAAAATGTCTATATTCTTATCAACAATTCAACACAATTTCGCGTGACTCTACCGCGTTCGTAAAGCCTCGATTACGTTGAGCGAGTTTAGAAGCTGATAGTTGTCAAATTCACTACTTGCTAGTAAACTCGCCCAGTGTAATCATGTTTACCTAGCCAACTAGCGGATTGTAAACTATCTGCGAGTAATGTCGAAAGCCGGGCTACTTTATTCGCTACTCGCCGGCTTTTGTTTTCAGTGTCTACGAAATATCCAACTGTGTCGGTGTACCACATGGTTTTTACTCGCTAGCTAGTTGTCTACTGAGCGAATACAACGTTTTGCGTGTAATCATTACAATCGCACTAGCCGACTAGTCCGCTTCTAAAACAGCCAACCAACACAGCTTGTAAACTCGCTCAATGTAATCGACGCATAACCATCGCATAAACAACTAGAGAAATCGATTTGCTTTTTTCTTTTCGTCCGTTTTCATTTTTCCATCGCGTCTGTGAAATAGAACTCGTATACGTTCACACACACACACACACAACTCCGTACGATCCCTGCAAAAGTCTATTACTTACCTGCTGTACGCGCGCGTCTCGAGTGTTTTATAATTTTCCGTTTTAGTGTAATAGGTCCGCAGCGTCGAGTTATATTTTTTAAATATTTCCACTGTTTCCACGTGTCGTAAAAAAAACGCCGCACCACCGCCGGTGGTGTCGTCCATTGACCGTACACGGTTTATATAATGGACACAGGGACACGGGCACGGTACGTTTTCATTCTAGAGCAATCCTGTTTCTTTGTGAAAATATCATTTTGTTTTTATATCCTCGTACCGTTCGAGCTCTCGGTCCTCTTTTCACCGAGTGTTTACAAAAAAAAAAAAATTTCACGGTTTTTTTTTCTCCCGTTCGGTTTGCCCCGGGACAAAAGAAGTACCCTGCAGTTTCCAAGACGCCTCGTTTGTTATTACTACTACTACTACTACTACTACTACTATTATTATTATTATTTTCATAACGTACCAGCTACGGTGCACGCGCATTATTCTCCCGTACGCGGGAGACAAACGATATAATATATAATATAAAAAAAAATCCAATACAACAATATCATAACGAAACGTTTCGGACGGACTCGTTTTTAAACGTTCGCTCGTCAATGCGTGTACCGGAAATCGGTTTGGCACTCGGGTCGTGAAGAATTATAGTTTCTTTTTCTCTAACATCTCTGTCGCCCACGTCGACGGGTTCTAAATCTCGGCGTACGCTATTTCATTATATGTACAAAATTTCGTGTACGTCCACGTTTTACTAAGCCCGTGCGCTCACACATACAGCAGCAGATTGTCGTATCGTTTAGGAATAGAGGCGTTTGAAATTTTTTTAAAAGGCTTGTGGTAGTTCTTCGATGTCCGGGACGATTCGCCGCAGGCTTACTTTGCACTTATCTCTCTCTCTCTCTCGGTTCTGTAGTAAAATAATTTTTGTCGAAAAACATTACGAAATACGTTTTTTTTTCTCGTAATTTTATAGGATCGTTGATGACGACGTAACATACAACTTTAAATTACGAAATTCGTGAGGGGGGGGGGAAAGACGTTTTTTATTGTATTTCCAAAATCTGGTTCCGACGACACGAAGACAATTCGAAGATCAATTCACCTATACATGTCGGGAAGTGTGTTCCGAGACGAATAGACCAATAAAATAAAATCGAGACGTTGCGGAATACACAGAATACACATGCTCTTATTACCTCATATCTGTTTACGTTTCTGCAGGTCGTATCCACAACGGAATATCATAATTGTTATCACGCATACACGTGATTGAAATTCGAGTTCGAAACAATATGCGGTATAGGCGGAACGGGAACTAAATATCCAGAGCGGACGATCGTTTTTTTCCTTTTGTCCATCACACGCTCACGGGAAAGATGAACGTTCTCTGTGCCTTTTTTTTTTCTCTAATAACAATTTCACTTTGAAAAGAAATTTTTTTTTTTTTTTAAATTACTTTTGAAAACAGAACAACTGTTAAATCGGTCGTGCGCACGTCTGTCGGAATAAATTATTATTAAAACGAGCTGATTTGGAAGAAATGTCGGACACCAGTCCATCTGAAGAAAACTTCCGTTTTCCAGACCGTCTACTCCGCGTCTGCGCCTATAAGGAACAAACGAATCGTCGGCGGAAAAAAGGAAAATGTACAATTTATCCGTTTGCCGCAGTGACGTTACAGAATGTGTTCTGCACACTCGTTTAGTCGCGTTATCCGTAAACTCTTGACAGATTGTTTCGGATTACACGGATAATACGGTTTTTTTTTTTAATATGTGTGTGTGTGTAATACGACCAAATATCGTACGGTGAAATACCGTTTTTACACGTATTGTAACATAAGTTATATAATACCATAATTTCTAATCAATGCGCTTATATTAAAAATGCTTCTATAGAGGAATACGCAGCGTAGCGGTAATAAGATCGCATTCTGCGCGGTATCGGATAGGTAGGATAAAGAAGAAAAAAAAAACACTCGTATAGACCAAATTTGTAGACTACAATTTTAATACAAGAATCGTGTAAAACATTGTGTGATACCGCAGTGGGTTTTATATTTTTCAATTTTTTTTTTTTTTTTTTTTTTTTTTTATTGTTTGTTTGTTCCGTCGAACGACAATACATTACAGTAGGGACGACAGTACATATGGGACGAGTGGGTGAGAATTTAGGAGGGGGCGACGGTTTCTTCGGTGGGTGTGATGTAGAAAAAAAAAAATCGATACAAAATAAAACGGGACCATATTATATAAATATAGACACGACAGAACGGTATTATAATAACACATAAATTATAAATAATCGTTATAAAATAATCGTAATAATAATAATAATAATACAAAAAACATACATAGGCGATGATAAATATTATGTAAAAAAAAAAAAAAAAAAAAAATTTTCGATATTGCGTTTGTCCTTTAATAAGCTTACGTAATCGTAATAATAATAATAATTAAATAAAAAAAAAAAAAACAATAATAATAATAATAATAATAATACGTTCGCGGGACGACGGTACCACTAACCGGGTTAGGAGGTTGGTTTTATCGTTTTGTGACGCAAATACATAATACACGCATCGGTACGATTCGACCGAGGGGGGGGGGGGTCGTTCGATTTGTGTGCGCGCGCCGCGCATAGAACGTATTTCGAGGGGGGAAGGGATGGAGGTTTAGGGACACGGTAATGAATGTAGATCGGGGGAGGGGGGAGACCCGTTGTACGGTTTGTTATGTCGAACAAATAAAAAAAAAAAAATAAATAAAAACATAATAATGTTAAAAAAAAAAAACAAAAAAAAAAAAAAGAGAAACAAAAACACCAACAATGCACACACGCGTTATAACTCTAATAGTAAAATGATACATTCGTAAATTATTTTTATTATTTTTTTTTTTTTTTTTTCATTTGCCTTAAACGTTTAATAATAATAATAATAATAATTAATAATAAAATAATACTACTAAAATAGTCATAATTAATCAAATGTTAATCGTTATTATTACGTTATTTTATAATTTTAAATATATATATATATATTTATAGAAAAAAAAGCGTTAATATTAATTTTACTTTTTTCTCCCTTCGAATTATCGTGAATATATATATATATATATATTCGTTAAAATTATTATTAATATTTAATTTTTTTTTTTTCATCTTATTATCGTTATAATTACTATTATATAATAAAACAGGAACCTTAGTACATATGTCAGCTAAATATAGGAACCTTGAATGCTGGGAGTGCGGACGTCGCGATTGTCGCGTAGGACGACGACAACCGGGACGTCGGATGCTTTTTTTTTTTCGCTTTTCGTTATTTCGCGTTCGTTTTGAGGGCGCGCGCCAACACGCCCGTCGCGTTCCGCAATGGCGGATGGCGGAAAACGTCGGTCGCGTCGCGGCGCCGGACCTCTTTGACCTGGAACGCGCCGCGATCGTTTTGAGCTAACGCGCACGGCGTGTTCGGTTACGTATCCCGTGGGTGGTGTGGGAACAGCGTCCGGTCGTCGTGGCCGCGCGCCGCGGTTCCGAGGCGCGCGTACGACCGCGCTCCTCCGATGTGGAGAATCTAACGCGCGGACGACGAACGCGCCGGCAGCCGCGACGGCGGACCGCGACGACGACGGGCGCCGTTTACAAGTCTCGCTCCCAGCGACGAAGACTTTTTCTTTTTTGTTTTTGGTTTGTTTTTTTTTTTTTTTTACCGGCTTACCGGCCGGTCGGGGTGTGGGCGGGGACGGGAGTCGGTTACTGTTGGGGTAGGGGAGGATATACTACAAGTAGGAGACGGTTAGGGGTGGAACGTTTGTTGCGGAATCTCTGTTCGTCGGTCGACGATATGTAATGTTTTTTTTTTTTATAGGAAAAATATATACTACGACGGTTCACCGCGCCGGAACAGAGAACGATGATAATCGGAGGACGTGTGTGTGTATGTGTAGTGCGGGAGTTTGTGATATAATTTTTATTTATTTTTTTTTCTCCGAGGGATTTTTAGTGGACGAGTAGTGGGACGGGGCAAGGGACGCCGGGGGGCAACGGGGATCGCGGGCCCTTTGGTGCCAACAATTCAAAGGACACTCGGTCCACGCCCCCCAATTTTTTTAAATAAAATACGTACATATATATATATATATATATATTGTAAAAAAAAAAACCGTTCTCGGTGAAAATAAAAAAAAAAAAAAGAAAAATTAGAACGAGACGTACATAATCAGTTTAAATATACGTATACATATATAATGTAATTAAATAGGAGAAAAGAAAAACGTAATGGATTTTAGTTTTATTAAATTTTTTTTTTGTTTTTCAAACTTTTTTTTGTTCCGAAAATCACGAATTCCGAAAGAATAGAAAAAAAAAACTAGAACGAAATATTCCGGAAGAATATATATATATATATATATATTCGCTTATGTATTAGTAATTTTTTTTACACATCTAGAAACACTTTGCCTTAAAATACTATAATATTTTTTTTTTGTTTTCAAACATTAATGATATATATATATATAATTATAATAAGTATATTCAATTAAAATAGGGTATATTTAAATTTAAATATATTATATATATATATGTATCGATTGCTAATTCATTAAATATATATATATGTATAATTAAAATTATTACAGCACAATTATAGCGAGGTGTTTGTTACTTGACTTAATATCAATAATAATTTGAATATATATTATATAAATAAATATTCGTTAAATAAATAATTACCTATCTAAAACGTATAATAATAAATAATAATATTGTAGAAATGCATTACATACTTAACATCTAATGATGATTTTTTCGGTTTTTTTTTTATTCCTTTCTCATCTTTTCATACTTCCTTTTCATATTTACACAAAACCTATATATATATATATATATATATATATACTACGGAATACTAAGCGACCGTAAATGATTGCGCCTAAATTGTATATCTTTTCATATAATAATAATAACTCGTTGCGTACAAGTACGTTTTCGTTTACATAGGAATTTTTTTGATATATATACATATATATATATATATATATTATTATAGTTTCCAAAAAACCGCGCGTATTATATATATATATATATATATATATATTGTTTACGGTATCAATAAATAAAAAAATTATATATAAAAAAAACCGATATATGTAATAATAATATTAATAAATAAACAAACAGACAAACAAACAAACAAGTAGTGTAAAGGAACTTTCAGTTATCGTATTTTTTTTTCGTTTTTTTTTTTTAAAAAAAAAAAACACATATAATAATTATTTCTTTTCGTGTCGTTATTGATTTTTTTTTCTTAATACGAGGAACTACGTACCTTTTTGAGATTAAAAAAACGAATGAATAACCGTATAGAATTTTGTTTTACATCATTAAAGGAACGCGCAAAACAGAAATAAATTAATAAAGAAGAGGAGAGGCGTGCTAAAAAAAAAAAAAAAAAAAAAACCGAATTTCAAATAATTCGTCCAGAAATCGTATTACACACCGTAATACGTAAAACCGACATATTATGAAAGTGATGTGAGAAAATGCGGGAAAAATCGCGAAAATGATAATTAAAAAAAAAAAAAAAAAAAAAAAAATTACAAATCCTCTCCCCAGGAACATGAGTGTGAAAAAAGGAACTTTGGGTAAGTTTTACACAATAATAAAAGATAATAATAATAATTTTTAAATATACATACACACATAACATTAAGTGGTCGCAGCGAACGTGGATGATCCGAATGATGTCCGAGCTATATAGAAAATTGTCGTAGTAGTAGTAGTAGTAATTAGTAGTAGTAGTAGTAGTTGTAATACTAGTTGTAAGTCAATAGTAAATAGCGACGGTGTGGTAATAGTGTCCGGTAGACGTTGTGGTATCAACGGCGTTGTGACGTCACAGGCGGTGATCTATTGGCCGCCGCTGGGCACGGCCGGTGCTACGTTGGCGGGCGGGACGGTGAACTTGTTGTGCATCTTGGACGCCGCTGCTGTTGCTGCTGCTGCTGCTGCTGCCGCCGAGGCAGAGGTCGGTGCCGACTTCTTGTCGGCGGCCGGCGCGCAAAACAGGTTGGCGTTCGAATCGCTGTTGGGATCGCGCGGTGACGGACTACGGCCCACGGCCTTGGCCGCGGCCAGCGCCGTGATCTGATTCACCACGTCTTCCATCTCGTCCGAAAGGTTGGGCGGCACGACCGGCCGGTGCTGTTGTTGTTGTTGCAATAACTGTTGCTGGTGACGGCCGACCGCGGTGGTGGACGCGCCGGCATAGTGGCCGACTCCGCCGCGGTGAGCCGTCTCGATGTGCGCGCGCAATGCGTGCACCGTGCCGTACGTGTTTGTCTCGCCGTTGGCGCCTACGCCGCACGACCGGCAACCGTAGGCCGGATGCGCCAGCGCCACGGTGCCGGTCGTCCGGCACTCGCGTTGCTGGTGCGCGGCCAGGCCGCCGTTGTCCGGGAACGCCAGCTGACATTTGGCGCACGCGTGCCCGACCGTCCGGCCGCCGTCGATCGCGTAGCCCTCGGCCGGCAGCTCGGACGCCGGCACGGTGGCCGCCACTTCGACCACGGCCGTCTGCTCGGGCCGCACCGTCCGACAACGGTCCGCGATCGCCTGTATCACCGATTGCTCCAGCTGCAACATGCGCACGGGCGTGCCGGTCGTCTGTTCTTGCGGCGGGCCCGTCGCCGTCGCCGTCATCGTGCCCGTGGACGCGTTGTTGTTGACGTTTGTTACGGTGACCGTACACGCCGCGTTACGAACGTGTTGCTGTTCGGCGGCGGTCACCGTTCGCATCCCGTTCGTCGTCACGTTCGAAGCGCCCGCTGTAACACGCGCAACGCAACACGTCCGACATGATTAGAAACATCGTAACACATAATAACAATTTATAATAATAACAATATCAGTAGTAATTATTGTTTTGACTTTTTAAAATAGTTTTCCAGGGTGATTGCGGGTTTGATTATTATTATTATTATTAAAAAAAAAAAAAAAAACGCGCGCGTTCGAAACAGTGGCGCGAAACACACGAAATACAAGTGTTTCTGATCGAATATTTACACTACTCGTATTTGCAGACTTTGGTCGTCAAAACCGTCTAGCGCTGTTGAAAATGTATTAAAAAAAAAAAAACGGTCCTTCGTAAAGGACGCGCCGCTTTTGTATACGTCAGACGACAGACGGCGAACGCTCTACAGACACGGTTTTGGAGACGTTTACGAGCCGTTAATTGTAAATTCGTTGGATTAAACGCGCTGGCAGTTATAAGCACGTCTCGAGACGAAAAATGCTATTCCGTGGTAATCAGATTTGAAATATGAAAACTTTTTTCCTTCTTGAATTTTCTTCGAGAAAAAAATATTCAAATTTTTTCATGTGAAAAAAAATATTATTCCCTACCCGTGATTCAACGCACTAATTACGCGCCAATGGTTCGAAGAAAATAAAATTCGATATTTTCATATGAATATTTTTAACCGTAAACGTTGAATGCGCCGCCGACAGCGTCCAAATTAATAATTATTATTTATCACGCACGGTGCGCGGCGTACCGTTTTATATACGAGAGAGAGAGAAAGAGACAGACAGAGAGAGAAAGTCCCTAAGAAAGAACCGTATTGTGTTTTAATTTTTTTAAACCGGGCGCAAAAAAAATAAAAAATCGTGTCGTTACGATATTACGAAACGAGTCTCGAAAACCGGATTTCTAGTCTCGACAATCCACACACACACATATTATATTATATACGCGTATACTGCAATAAGAGAAGACTTTCGTTAGAGCGTCGAAGACGACGACGGTCTTTTTAATTTCGAGGACTTTCGACGTTTGATTACCATATTATTATTATTATTATTATTATTATTATTATTATTATTATTAGTACACTGAGCGAATAATCTTCAAACGGATTATCGCATACGGAAACGATAATGAATCAGTGCTATTAATACACAGGGCTGGCCCTAGGTATAGGCCATCGTAAAGTTTTCCATTCCACGATTCCTGTCCTCGCAATATTTCAATGGCTCTCAAATATTATCGACAAAAAAAAAAAATGTAAATTTATTTATTTATCGTATACCCGATACCGTGTGCGAAACACGCGATTATTATTAATAAATGAAAACCGGAGGAAATCAAATGTTATATATTTTCGATAAAATTGAAAATACGACGTTATCATTGTTCGCGCCTGTTCTGAGCCTCGCGCTTGATCGACTCCCACGGGGAAGCCGAGACTTCCGAACTAGGCGCGTTTTCGAAAAAAAAAACAAGAAAACGATCCTCGCATTTCTGTATCCGCGCAATATTTAAAGTTTTTTTTTTTTTTGAAAATTCATTACTCAAAAATAAAAACCACCTCATCTTTATAATAATAAAGTATATCGCGAGTTTTCGCAATAATAATGTGTATGAAAAGTATATATTTGCGTTCCCGGGCCACTACTTTGTTTCTGCGAATTTATACCGATAGACTTTATGTCGAATTCTACGACGAATTCCCCGGGTTAAACGTGTGACACTTAAAATGTTTTTCATCAAAAACCAAAAGTCTCTGAAGACACGAGATCCCCAGATATTATGTTTGGTCGCAGTAGCAGCAGCAGCAGAGATCTCAGCTCACGCGTGCGTTTTTCGTATGGGAACCGGAAAAAACCGTGTAGAACTCGATTTTTTTTTCTTTTAACGAAACGAAAATTTATTTATTTATTTTTTTTAATTTTACTAAGATTAAACGCTTTAAAAAAAGTTTACTTTATAAGTAAACTTGTATTCCAATATATATATATACGAGTATAACGCGTAAAATAAACGACGTACGTTCATTTGACAACAAAATAAAAAATAAGGAATCGTAATGTCCTCCTCTTTGTTGGATTTTCAGGAACGGCCGAAAATTCGTTTTCGCCCAGTGACTTTATTTCTCACACTCGGCCCGTCCCCCCGGATTAATAATAGTATCGAGCGTGTCTACGACGGCGTCTTTGCGACGAAACGAAAACCGCGTCGCGTATACAGTCGCGGTGACCGCCGCCGAGACGAGCCGGACGACAACAGGCCGGGGAGGAGACAACGTGCGGATAATTAGTTAGGTGTTATAATAAATGTTTTTATTATCGTCATCATCGCATATATTATATGCGGTGTCGGCGGACCGACGTTCGGTCAATACAATTTGTCCGAACACCGTGCGTGGTGATTGTAAAAGACACTTTTTAAAACGTTATCTGTCGTTAACGAACGAAACGAAGAGAAAAAAAAAATAACGAAACCAGTTTCGAACGGATTCGAAAAAAAATAATAATAATAAAGAACGAGTCTGTAACAGATAAAAAAAAGTGAAAAAAAATAAGAAGAAAAAACCGCGTAAAACACAACACTACGGTCGGGGATTTAATGGACGGGACGTTTATTAGTACGCGCGTTATGTAAGCGAACAGATAACAACCGACCGCGTCTCTCGTTCCGCTGTTTTTCTCATTCTCTCTCTCCTCCGCTCGAGATACCGCGTCACTCTTTCTCCCATACGCACACACACACACACCTATGTACCATTTTTACATATTAAAAAAAAAAACGACACCTATTTTATGTCGAACGGAAATATTGTAACATCGTCGCTTTCTTTAATATCGACCTCGTCGCGTTTGTCGGAATTGAAAACGATATTTCGCCGTGTGCACACACCTACGCGCCAGACCTTATTATTCCCGAGATTATTAAATCTCAATAATTTCTTGAAAAAAAAAAAAACGAAAAATTCGGGAAAAAAACGACTCGTTCGTTATTGTAAACGGATGACAAATATCGTAATTTATTTTGTCGGCCGTGTCTTGTGACGTACGAGTACGCAAAGCGTTCTGTTCTCCGCGCGAAACGGTTCAATAATATAATATTATTTTCGTAGACGTTTCGATTTTTACACATATAACACTTTTATTTCTAAAAATTATCTCGGAACATCGCGCTACGATTATTATACAATAGAATTTAAATTATTTCTGTTTTTTTTTTTGTTTTTTTTTTTTTTTTTGTAATTAGGAATCTAAAAAAAATGTAAATTCGTTAAAACGATTATTTTTGAAAATCTAAAACAATTGTTTTATATTATTATTTAAAAAAAAAAAAAAATTCTTTTTCGTCCAACAACGCCTCATCTTGCTCGTCGTTCTTCGTTTGCAGACGTGATTTTCAAAAATAAACAGACGTTCGCGGTGACGACCCGATTGCCGCGCCACGGCAAAACGCGAATCGTAAGAAATATTCAATTTACGACACGTAGCGAACCACTTTTTCACAAGAAGCAGCGATTGCTTCCGGATTTCAGTTGGACGGCTCCTGGAATTCGTGCGTGGAGTTTTGACGAAATTACCGTTATTTGATCCTATCAAAGTACTTTTTTTTTTTACTAAAAGCAAAGCGTCCTTGTCGTAGCGAAAATCGACTTACGATTCTCCGCGTTTAGTGCTGGAGTCATTCACGTCGCGTCCAGCCATTTCCATCGTCTCTCCAATAAACGTTTTCCGAAAACAATGTCTGTGGAACATTCGTTACGGCGGAAAACGAACGAGTGTAAAACATTTGAACGCTTCGCTTTTTCGGTGTTTCGAGTTCGCGACGCCATTGACTCCAATGACAAATATTACGTGGTACAGCGGATAATACAATAATGTTTTCGACGTGCTTCGTACAAGACGTATTTACGGAGAAATTCGTTGCCACAAAATTGTCACGGAATTAAAATAAAAAAGCTAAAAATAACGACAAAAAATAAAGAGTCGTGGAATTTTTCTTTTCGGGATTTTTTTTTTTTTTTTATATATATATATTAATATACGCGCTTTCGTTTGTCAACCGAATTTCGTCGTCCGTGGAAAAACAATTTTTCAAACGTTTATTTATATATACATATATGTATATATTTTTTTCATCTCTTTTTAACAAATCTCTTTCGTATTACACGCATATTATGTAATATTACTTCGTAGACGTATACGAACACGTGGGCGTCGTCGTACGTTATTATAATTTCTCTCTCTCTCTCTCTCTCTTTCCATTTTCATTTAAATTAAACGAATTCCACGAGTGTTTTTTTTTATTTTTTTTTTTTGTCCTTCGCCGCCATCGCCGATAAACCTATCCCGTCGAATATTCGTCACGAGTACCATTCTCCGTCGCCGCGCTGCGATGACGCGCGCGTATATTATAATTGTATTTACATAAAGTATATTTATATATAATACGCAGTCACGCGGCGCTATAGTGTTAATGACGCGATCGATTAAAAAAAAAAATAATAAAATAAATTATAAAGAGGAAAACAGTTCGAGGCGTAAAATTAGTCGCGTACGACGACGACGACGACGACGACGACGACGAGTCCCGATCGCGGAGAGGAGAAGAGCCAGCAGATGACGTTGCGCATAGTTTGACTAACACACACTATCGTAACACATAAAAAAAAAAAAGTATTTTTTTTACAATTTATATTGCGCGTAAAACGTGTGTGTGTGTGTACGCACGTGTTGTTTTTTCTCCACACTCGTATAATTCCATTCCGCGCGTTCGAATAACCAGAACGTCGTACGGTCCGAGAGCCAACCGCCGCACCGCACCGTTCAAATGAATTCGCTCGTCGCGCGTCTTCTTACACGGTCCCCCTGGTTTCGAAACGACACCGAGTGTCGAAAAAAAAAATGCCGATACACTGCGTACGCGTGACATTAGAAAATACGATATGAATTTCCAAAGTAATGCGTTGTTTTTTTTAATACATATTTATTGCTCCTCGGTAGATTACTACATTTTTCACAGCCTCGCCGTCCGTAAACGTCTCTCTGGCTGTATATTATTGTTATTTTTTTTTCTCGGTCCTTTTTACATCACTCGCGCGCTTTCGATTTACAAACATAACGTCGTCGAGCGACGCGTACTCCGCCCCGGAGTTCCATGAAACAAATGTACGTCCTACCGATCGGTATTTGAAAATAAATCTTACGAGACCGACAGCCGATTTCGCCAACGTTCGTTAAACGATTTAACTTTACTTTTTTTTTTTTTTTTTTTTGTCAATTGTATATTAACAGTTAGCCCGTTGTCAACATGTAATCGGGCACATAAAAATAACACGGATTATGTATAATAATAGTGCATTAGATTATAAACCGCGTGTTTTTAATATCGTCGCTTAACAGTTTTGGTAACACAACCGACTCGACGAATAGAATTTCAACAGTAACAACAGTGTAAAGGTGAAACCCATATCGGACGTCGAGTGTTTAACTCGAAATCGTTAACTAAACGCGGTGTTAAGAAGAATGCGTGTGTGTGTGTGTGTGTATTTAACCGGCTAGATATGGCGAAAACGGTCGCAAATGTTGTATTAGGTAAAAATAATATTTTCATAACGAACAATCTCGTCGGGGTATTCGATTTTTCGGCAAATCCGTGTACGCTTTAAACGTATTCTGCAAAACTCAAATACTTTGTTATGCCGGAACGGCACACATTGCACATGTACAGAGGAGATGGTACTTTTTTTATAACCGGTCGTTTTCTCGAGGTTTATTTATTTATTTTTTTGATTTTTGCGAAGGACGAATACACCGCAGACTGCACAATACGATTACTTTGTTTTTTTTTTTTGTGGCAAACACGCCGTACACACACTCGCGGTTGGAATATTCATACGTCCCGCACACATGATCGGATTGTAATATTCGAAATTATTATACTGGCCGCGGTTATATAGGATTTGCTATAATAATAATAATAATAATTAGCGGCGCCGACGACCGCCGTCTCTTATTATAAAGCGCACACACACGTATTGTTTTACAAAACCGTGCAACGCACTACCAATGACTAATAGGTGTTGTATTATAAAAAAAAAAAACGTATTCCGAAAACGAATAATATACGAGTCCTTGCGGCCGTGGGTTTAGTTATTTATTATAATAATATTACAAAATACGACGCGATTTATAAATACGTGACTATGCTAATGCTACAAATAGATTTTATTTCTCTCGTGCAATAATAATGTATTACTAATATGTGGTTATTGTTATTATCGTTATTCGTTGGTTTTCATTTTTTAATTTACAAAAAAATATTATTGATATCGTATAATTTAAACGCGTCGTCGTGTACGTGTATACTGCCTAAATTTTTCGGCTTCGCTCGTGTGTAGTTTTTGTTTTCTCTAAATTTTCTTTCTTAAATTCATTATTTAAATAACACGCTAAAAAACCCGTAACCTTTAAATACAATCCCCTCTCGGACAAGAAAAAAAAATGAAAGGTCGGGCGACGTGGTGACACTCAGGAGGATATTTGGAACAACTCTGTGAAAAAAAATTGGAAAAAAGTTTAAATAGTGTCGTCACAAAATTGGAACATATAAAAGGACTGTTCTTTTATATATATATATTATATATAAAATAATTAGGAATAGGGATTTATATGAGTTTTAGCGTGTTTTTATTTTTAAATAATCACTCGAAACACAGCTTAGTCTTGTAAAAATTTCTTTTATAACGTACTATAGGAGTTCAAAAGAATTTTTTAGCTCTTTCTCACGCGTTAGTACTGAATATTTTGTTGTATTTCGATTTTAAAGGCATATGTCACTAAAATAAAAAGGAAATTTACAAAAATCATCTTTAAAATGAAGAAAAAAAATAATAATAGTAAGAAAGACACCTGAATGAAATATTCGATGAAATTTGAACGAAGCGTTGCAGTGTATTTCCCTCCCTTCGATTTTTTGCTCGACAATTTATATTTGAAATTATTACTGTACGTGTTGTAGTTTTATTAATATAGGTTTTTTCACAATACAAATTGATCTTTTCCTCCTCTCTCCTCCACCATTATTATCTATTAGTTATTAATTTATCAGTGTGGTATAGGTGTCTACACAGTAGATGTGATTTAAATGTTTCCTAAATAACGCATATTTTAACGAACTCGCGTGTTTTTTCGCGATTTTTCGTTTTTTTTTTTTTTTTAAAAGCCTTAAACGCGTGTTTTAATGTTTTTTTTCTTTTTGAGGCATAAAGTCCATAGTCGTGGTAATATTGCAGGGAGCAACGGGACCACCGGCGGACGAACTCTAAACGCGTATTGAAACGTACGAAATGTGTCAAATGCAAACGCCCGTAATAACAGTGTTACGTGAAAGAATATGAAAATTATAAAAAAAAAAAAATATACGTATATAAATAAACAATACGGAAACCAATAACGAAATGCGAGGACGTTAGGACGTACACGCGTGTGCCGGAGACGAAGAAGAATTAAACCGCATCATCATGCGACGTGCTCGCGTATAATAATAATAATAATTATTATTATTATTATAATAAGAAATCTGAATAATATATTACGTTTTTTTTTTTTTTTTTTTTTTGCACGTATACGAGGAAAACCCCCGGAGGTGTGGTTGTTAATTTTAACATCACTTTAATATGTAAATTAGTATAACAGTTACTAATGAGCAAAACTGTTCGGAGGCCGCGAGTAAATCTCCCGTACGGCCGCCTCCACTGTTGCCCTACGGCAAACCCGAACCGACTGACCCGCCGGTCGGTGGATCTATTCGTTCGATTATCATTATTATTATTATTATTATTAAAAAGTAGCTACGAACGATTGCTGTTGTTGTTGTTGTTATAGCAGGAGCAGTAGTAGTAGTAGTAGTAGTAGTGCACAGCGTGATGCCTAGAAATTCGATTTGCATTTAAAATTGGTAAGACGACGGTTATTATAATCGTTTTCTTCTTCTCTTTCTACACAATATATGTATCATATATATTATGTGTCCGATCGCACACAACGATCACACCGGCCCATACCGCACTCGGCCGGGTCACGCGTATACACGACGCCACGACGTGTATTTTATCCGATGCGTATTGTATAAATCGTATTTTATTTCTTTGCTCCGGGGGACGAGATGGTTTTTATTTTATTTTATTTTTTCATTATCGACCGAAGAAAACGCGACATTAATCGTTGGGAAACGTTTGTGAAAAGGATACACACACGCACGGAGCTCTCGTATCTCATAAATCGTATTTATTATGTTTTATGTTATAGGTGCGCGCGTCGTCCAACGGTAGGTACCTAACCTGTATCCGAGACGACGTTTTTGTCCGTTAAGACTACAGCGACAACGGATGCCCCCCCCCCATACCGTTGTCGTACGCGCGCGTATGTGTGTGTGTGTGTATACGAACAGAAAAACGCGTATAAAAGCCACACGCGCGCGCGCGCATAACACAAAACCGAGATATTTTTTTCGGTGGTATTCCTAAATATAAAATCGCATTTTAAAACGTCTATATATCTTTTATTATTTTTACGTGCTCGTGCGTATACCCGTCGTGTATCCATTGTGTGCGAGCACACACACACACACACACATTTACACTGATACACTGATTCATGCACGGTGTACCGCGCGATTCGAAAAAGGTGTAATATATATTATAACGACGAGACCGTCGTAGTGTTGTATTGTTGTAACCGGAGTAAAACCGGAGTATTTATTATTAAAACCTGACCGGTGGACGACGACACGCACTTTGCGTCGCGCACGGAATAATATTACTTATGTGTGTATTTGTCGTCCCGCCGCCGTACGAAAAAAGGTCACACTCGCAGGACGTACGTTATATACGTACGCGGTGGTACCGCGGAGCGCATACCTGGTAATAACGCGACAAAAGTAGTATCTGCGGATCCGATACGGTCGTGCAATATAATATACCCGCGCTATAAGATAATAATAATAATAATAATATTATTGCCGGACAAAGGGCCTCTCTACAATACGCGTACGGATCAGTACAGATCGGAGGAAATGTCTTTAGCCCCCGCGGACCGTAACGATGAACGTCCGAACGAACGAAGGGAGGGATGGGGGGGGGGGCGATGACGACGAAAAAAAATAAGGGACATTTGAATTCGTCCGAGAGAAGAATACGACGAGGTGGGAAAAGCGAAATCGCAAAAGCGTTAACGGCCGTCACGCGTCCGGAGGACGAAGTGTAAAGGAGTAAACGCGACGAAACCGGCATTTGTCGATGAAATATGACTAGCCGAATGCGCAAATAATGGATTTGTGACGACAAGCCTTTATTTTTCTGCCGAAAAGAGAAATGTCTTTTTTTTCTCTCTCTTTTTCTTCGCTCATAATCCGTTCGCGTCTATCCCGCGGCGACGGCGACGGTACAAAAACAAATAGCGTTTTTTTCTTTTTTTACTTCGATAAATTAAAAAGCTATCGAACACGATAAACATCGGGAATTCGGTACGGGGGAAAGGGAGAGGAAAGAAAGAATAGTAGAGGCGACAAAAAAAAAAAACAAAAAAAAAAAAAAAACCGTCTCGGACGTGTGAACAAAGAGTCGGGGCGATCCAAAACAAATATAAGGAAACCGACTTTTATCTGGTGAACTTCCTGTTCGTCCGGCCGTAGCCGACAAGTTGTTTGCGGTCGCACGCGCACCCCGCGCCGGTGTGTGTACACTGCACAAACCGCGACGGCCGCCGTTATCTCGCCGCGACGGGCAGGGCCGTCCCCGTGTGTGTGTGTGTGTGCGCGCACACACCCGCGCGCGCGCTGCAGGTACGCGCGGCGGCCGGCCGAGAGTGTAGTGCGTGTGGTGTGGTGGTGTATATGTGTACGCGATGTCGATACGCGCAGAACAGGACGAGAAATCGCTAAAGGGTCCCTTTCTCTCTCTCTCTCTCTCTCTCTCCTCCGTCTTTTCGCGGCGCCGCCGTGTAACAAACAACGCGCGCACGTTTTTCGTTCCTTTTGACCCGGTCGTTTTCCGCCGCGGCTGGTATTCCACGCGCGTTACAAAATACAAATGTCTTTGTCGGATCGCCATTGTTTTAAACACCGTAAACATATAATGTGACGTATGTATTTGTTGAAGTCGGACGATGAAGTCGACGATAACGAACGGGAACCCGAAAGCTCGTAATTTGAATTGTTCGAACCGGAACCGAAATTAAAAACAAAAAAAAAAAAAAGAAGTTTAAAGAATCATTTTAAAACGACGCTGCGCGTATAGGTTTTATTTAATAATCAGAAATAACGCGGAGATATACCAAAAGTCAAACACGGTGGACGAGATAAGGATGAGTCGGATCGTTATCGTATACACGGTGCGATGCGGCTGTCCGGTAGGAAAAAGACGAATTAGGACGAGGCGAGATCGAGACGGGAGGACCAGGCGATGAAAGATTTTGGCGAAACAAATCGTACCGGGGGACGCATAGTGGCGAGTATTTAGCGACGAACATTGAGTGAGTAGATGGCCCCATACGTTTGTCGGTACGGGGTCTTGAAGGCCGATAACTTCCATTGAGTTCGGGTCCAGTTCGTTGACGTCACCAATACACTCGTTACACAGTTTTAAACGAATATCGTCGTTCACGTGATATTATACGCACGAGTCCTTGACAATTGTGTCGCCGTCACGGGCACGGGAGAATGTGTTATAATACTCTTCTGTAGCGACTTTTACGATACCGGTACGTATATTGTCGTAAACCCCTGCATAACCCTTTGACCTTAAAATTTTTTTTTTATTTTACAACTCTCGCGCACTTGTTTCCAACCCTATTCACATCGGAGAGCAGCAGACGCGCACATATATTTGTCCGGAACAAAAACCATCGCGCGCCTTTACTGCATACGCATATGTAATAATAATAATAATAATAATAACATACGCGAGTATATTATACGTGTTTTTTTTTTCTTTTTTCCGTTCCGCCCGATACATATATTTACATATTATATAGTCAACCCTAATTACGGCTTGCAGGAATTTTCGTTGTTTTTTTTTTTTCCATCCGCCTCGTCTCCTCTTGTTCTTTCACATTTGCCGCCGCATCACGCGTGCATATTATACAGATTACGCCGATACAATAGGCCGGGAAATTTTTTTTTCTCTCCTATTTACGAAGAGCAAAAAAAAGAAAAAAAGAACCCGAGCGAGAGGGACGACGATACGCCGCGCTTAGCATAAAGGGTTCGATACCGTAATTATTGTGACATCTGTATTTTGTTGAACGCGCGCGCGCGCGCGCTCGCTCGCACGTTGTTTGGTGGTACTGCGGGCGAAAAAAAAACAAATTTTTTTTTGTTTATTACACTCAAATTATTATCATCATAATAATGTATGTTAATACGCGCGTCCCGCGTTGGTGGTGGCGGGCGCGTTATAATATACATTTGAGGAGAAAAAAAATTTTTTTTTATAATACATTACGAATCGCGGTGATGGGTGGCTACACAGGTGGCTTGTATAATATTGTTACAGCAGCTCGCATGATCATCGCGCACGCGCGAGCGCGTATACACGCGTACGTTAAATGTGTATTTTATGCGCGTACGTGTGTATTATACTAAATTGGGATTAAGACGTAGAATCGTTTGTACCGGCAGTCGTGAGACGAACACGGCAAGCTTATTGCACACACGCCCGTGTGTATTCAGGGACGGATTTTAAAGAATATCGCGTTCCCGGGCTGCAGGAGAGGGACGTGTGTAATGAAAATGGGCAAAACAGTAAAAAAAATCCTCTCTCGTAATATGCAATTGAAAACACCTTCTAAAATATAAAATCGATTACAATAATTAATAGGTAGAAGAAACAAAAAAGTCTTGTTTGTTGAATTAAAATTTTTTCAAATCGTAAAACATTCAATCAGAATATCAGTGCGAATATTCGAAAATTCCGAAACGCGCCAATTGGTACAATACGGTGTCAGAGACGTGTGTTGCGACGACGGTATAGCGGTAACCGCGGTACGTGTGTACAGTGGTTAAGCTATTACCACGGTGTATCGTTCGCGATTGAAATTATTATAAAAATAGTACGACGGGATTGACTATTGTCGTGTCGTTAAACGAAACGCGTTAAACGGGATATATTGACGTGTGGGGGTGGTAGGGAAGAGAAACACGAGTCCCGAGAAATATTTCTTTCGACTTAAAATTCCTAGTGGACTTTCTACGAACCCGAATCGACCGTCTCGCGTGAATTCAAATAGTTTCCCAAACGGTTTGTCCGCGCACAGTGTTTGTGAATAATTATTGAAAAAAAAATTGCCGTTCTTGCCGAGCCGGGAAATTACCGTGTGTTACGCAATTTCGTAACTTTTCATTTTTTTTTTAGCAGAGATAAATTCGCCCGAAACTGATTTCACGTGTACAAACGGCGCTATATTTTTACAGAAAGAAATAAAAACACTTTTTTTAAATGAGCCTGTATATATATATATACACGAGAATCGTCTCCATAAAACTATACGTATTTTACGTGTTTATAAAATATATTTTCAGACAAAGAATACTTTTTGTACATTATGTAAAAAGAGTACTCAAGTGTATATATATATATATTAAATATGATATCGTAATACTGCGTTCGATTTTAATTCGACAAGGGTGGGGGGGACTCGTCAAACGCACGCTACGCTTGTAATATATTTCTACGCTCGTATATAGGTACGACGGGGACTCTTTGAAAAACGGTCTCAAGTAGGACTTGGCATGCGATCGGAAAATGAAATTAATAATACGGCTACGGCCGTACCGCGCGCCCGCCGAATTCGCCGGGCAGCACACGTGCGCGCGCCTCTCGTTTAGGTTAAATGTCGTCGTTGTCTTAAGCGTTTCACCATCCTCTCCCCCACGGTTTTTATTATTATTATTTAGAGTTTTCTATTTGCTCGGGGATTTTTTCGTTTATTTTTTCATCGTATTTATATATATATATATATATATATATAAATATATATTTTTTTATTTTATAATACGTTTTCCGGTGCAGAGACTTTTGTATTATAATTTAACGTGAAAACGCACGAAAACGAACGATCGATCAAAATTATCGTTTTCTTCGAGTCGAGTTCGCTTTATTTTTTTTTATTTTCTATAACGTTTACAACACACACACACACACACACATTTATACGTTTATTTATTTTACTATTTTTTTTTATTATTTTTCAAAGCACGCGTTCGACACGAGATACGAACGTACACGTATTTCAATACGACGTTCGAGTATATATTTAAAAAAAAAAAAAAGTTGTATTAATGTATTATTATTATTATCGTTAAATACAACGGCCGCGGCGTCGTCTCTTTCGATCGAATACACGTATATATATATATATATATTAATTGTATACAAAAAAATAATAATAATATAATGCGTATACGACGCGAAAAGAGGTAATAAACGTTCTTATTTCGATAACACAAGAAATTAAAGGGTTCTATACGTAATAATAATAAGTGGACAATTCCGGAAATTGCGGGGGTATTTTTTATTTTTTTCATTACTTTCCACCCGGCGCCACTGTTTTTATGCTTGCAACGACGGCTCATTGTTCCCCTCTCATTATTATTATTATTATTATTATTATTATTATTATTGTATAAATCGACGTCAAACAATTAGCGACGATTATCCGTCTCGCGCGGAGGAGAACATCTCCGTGTTGTAGGAGGGGTTTTCTTTTTTAATTGCGCACGCGGCCGTCTCGAGAGCAGCAGCAGCAGCAGTAAATAGGAGGAGGAAGAGGAGGAGGAGGAGGAAATTAAGCAATTATGGAAAAGAATCGTGACGAGGGAGGTGGGTGAGAGGGAGAAACGCCGTTGTCGGCTTTCATTAAGTCGACGAAAATTCGAAAAAAATACAATAAACCTGCAGGCACGAGCTCTGAAAAATAAAAAGAAAAAAAAGATCTTTTGTGCGCGTAATTTATATTATATTCTCATTCTTTATTATTACACTTCTTTTTTCCTCGTTTTATATAATTATTATTATTATTTAATTTTTTTCCGCCGACTACATTATATATTGTATGAACCGCGCACATCACCGGAATATTTAATTAGCCCGTCGCTCGCCACCTGTTGCTCGCGGCGCGCGTCGCGCCCGACGGATCGCAAACCGCGGCGTGCGCGAGCCGTTCAAGTGCCGCTACGCGCCCGTCGCCCAGTAATTAACGCTTACGAAATAGGGGAAGAAACTGGGTCAAGTTTTAATTGCCGCCGCCGTCTGGGTAAACAACGTCTGGAAAAGCGGGCCTTTTTTTATCTTTTGACGATCGGTCGCGCTTACTCGACTTTAAAGTAAACTTTTCGTCACGGCCTTTTAATTTTTTTCCTCCGTTTTCCCCCGCGTTAACGTTAATCGAGTTTTACGACATTTCCACACCTGTAACGCGACTGTGTGTCTCAACGTATTATACGAAACGTGAAAAAATTTTAATTTCACTACGAAGTCAATCGCCCGCGTTTATTGTAAAAAAAAAAACATTACTCCTGAGAATTATAATATCGTCGGTTTTCTCGCGGCTTATCGTCTCGTCATCGTCGTCGTCCTAGGGGCTAGGATTCGTACGCAACAGCATGTTTTTTGTTTTTTTTTGCTACGACCAAATGGAGTTTTAGTGAGTAATGTCCACACGATTTATATATTATTCTGATTGAAATGGCACTATTTTTATTTTGCGTGTTTAGCGTGATCGTGATCATTGTATTTGAGCCGGGTAACGATTGAACCGATCGGAGTATATGAATTAGTTTTTTTTTTTTTTTTTTTGTCAAACATACATTTTTATCCTATGATACAATTATATGCGAGAAAATAGTTTTTAACCGTAATTGAACACTTCGCGAAGGTCTACAGATTATAATAAATGCTATAGGGACCGACTCCTCGAGTGTAACGGAAGAGTGGCAGATAAAGTCGTAAACAAAATATTCATGGTTTTACGGAAAAATAAAGGATTTATTGAAGTCTACGATCGATAGATAAAATATTAAGTATCGAATCGGACGAGGACAATTTCAGTTGTAATTTAACACCGGGACGAGTTAATTTATTTAAATATGCGCCAACTAGCATCATGTGACGTTGAAAGAAGCTTCGGCCAATACAAAAGCAACGCTGAGATCTAATCGCCGGTCTTTTATATTCGAAAATTTAAAAAAATGTGTATGTGGTCGTAGCGCGTAATACGCGTATTTCCACCATTGAATGTGAATTATATAAATTTTATTACTAAAACAATTATTAAATATGCGCGCGAGAAAAACAAAAAAAAAATTTTATTTGAAATTTAATCACAATTATATTATATTATGAAAATCGGCCACTCGGCGACGTGTTTCAATAAATAAATTTTTTTTTTTTTCGTGTGCGTATCTAATAAAAATTAAAACGCGCGTTATTTCGATAAATAAAATGTATGTTTTAGAGTTTTTTTTTATCGCGTACAAATCCTAGCCCTGCTCGTAACTAAACGATTATTTTCGTTTTAATTACGTCACATTCATTGCGCGCGTCCGTGAGAATAAACACTCCGGCGCGTTATAATTCACAGAATATTATAACGACGAATTTCGATAGCAGTCCAAATAACGTATAATAATAAGGATAATACACATTCCGCGGAGAGGATATGATTTTTTTTTTTTTTCTTTAGCTTTTCGTCACCGAACGCAATTGTTATTACGCAATCCGTAATAGTAGCGTACTGAAAGTTATTTTCGCGCCATATTTTCGTCGTTCTGTGGGAAACGCAGCGCGAAATTGATCGCGGTGAAATAAATAATATTAGCTAATGTGTAGAAAAAAAAAAAAATTATACACAATTATCGTCGTGATAATAACCGCGAGAAGGTAAAAAAAAAAAAAAAAAATAAGTACAGGCGAGAACGGGACGACGATTTTTTTATGTTGTTTTTCATTCGTCGTAGCGTTTTGTCGCGCGTAATAGCCGCTCGCTGTTAATACAAGTCTACAAGTAACGACGCGTCGTCTGCACCGTTTGGCTCCGTTACAAACGACGAGGACGATAATCGCGCGCGAACTGTCGATTTGTAAAATAAAATAATGGGAAACGCGACGCGTTCGTGTTCTCTTTCCGTTTCCCTGGAGTTGTTCGTTCGGGTTTTTTTTTTTCCCCACTTTACCGCCGCCATCGCGTATACGACGCGTTTTTTTTTTTAAATTCAATTTCATCGACACACGCGCAGCAGATAAATCGCGGAGGGACGCGCGCACCCGTTTCCCCCTTCCCCCGGTTTTCTTATTTTGTAAAACTTTGATTTTTCAACCGTCGACCCGGGGACCCGAGACGCGTTGCGCCCGGGGGCCGCCGCCGCCGGGCACCCCGCGTCGTCGTGCGAAGTCATTAGCGCGCGATTGTTTGATTCGAAAACCCCGTTCGTTCAATTTTTACACTACGCGCAATCTCACCGGCCGCCGCCGCCCCCCCCCCCCCGGTATAATATTATTACACCGCCACACTAATGATTCACACGGTAGTGCGTAATAGTAATTTTATTTTTTTCTGTGTGCACCGGGTGTGTGTGTGTGTGTGTATAAAACAGTTACGGCTACAGTAACGGGCGGAGCGGTAATAATAATAATCATTATGACAACTCAAATATTGATCGACCCCGGAAACGAGACGTCAATAATATTGTTATTATTATTAAGGAACGCGTATATATGTAACGCTAGTCGCCGACGATCGTGTCGACCTACCTTCTAAAGAATATCACTCCTTTTTTTCTTTTTTCTTTTTTTTTTTACCGTACATAAAAATATACGTTGTACGCCGCGCCGGGTAAATGTGTAAATACGAGCGCGCGTTGTACGCCGCGGCGGACGCGAACGGGCTTGAAAACGACTGCGGGCGCGCCGCGCCGCAACACTGGGAAACCTCCGCGCGGAATCAATACGTCCGGAAACCGTCGTCTCGACCGTTAACAACGACGACGACGACGACGACGACGACGACGACGACGACGACGACGAAAGAAAAAAAACACCGACTAATAATAATCCGAACGCGTAGTAACAATTGCTGCGTGTTACGAGAATGGAAACGGGAAAGGAACAAAAATTACTCGCGACAACACCGTTTGCCGTGTTTGCTCGATCGACTTCGATCCAACGGCGGACTTATTTAAACGATTCGCCGGCGTACGATCGCACGTGATGTAAAACGCGAGTAGAACAATTTCCTGACGACGCCGAGCCGGCAAAATGGTTTTCCGTTTCCCGGTCTCGTGTACAAACCGGTGATGAATTCGCTTCCACGCGGCCCTTCTCCAAACGTTTGGTACAGTGCAAAAACCCGAAATTACTCGTCCGCCCATCGAGACTTTTTGACCACCACGCACTGGTTTCCCCGGAACCTTCTTTTTTTTTCCTAACGAGTGCCCCCCACCGCAAAATCACTTCTGACGATTTTCAAACTCGTGCGACCCGCCGAAATCGACTTCATTTCTTTTTTTTTTTTTTTTTACGAAATATCGATAATTGGAATGTTATACATGACGTAATACGAATTATTTGGTAGCGAATGTAAAAATGACCGGAAATCCGATTTGGCGAGATCATAAAAGACGGAAAAATCGCGAATGTACGCGAGAAATGTTTGAAACAAACGAATGGGGGGTGGTGGTGACTAAGATGACGAGGTATACGCTCGTAATAATAATGAAAACGGGATAATATTCGATCGATCGAATTTATATATATAAAAAAAAATCCACCGCTGTCGTTACACATTTTTTTGTTTTTTTTTTTTTCATACAGACGCGTGTTGTACGAAGACGATTAAACGCGTTCGAGACTTTAATTTTTTTGTATACAATAAAAAAATATATATATATAAAATGGCGACGAAGACGGGTTTTCGGAGACGAGTGTGAATTCACTTTTTTTTTTATGTATATATTTGAGGACCCGTTAAAATTGTCGTTGTCGTTTTCGTCGAGGTTTTTTTTTCTGTTTGTTCTTCGTCGTCGGCCGAATATAATTTTCGCGGTCGATCGCGCTCGCGTCAAAGGACTGTGCCGCCGCCGGCTATACACGACGGTTATATAGGACGACAATGCGCGAATATTTAATAATGATCGACGACGAGGAGTAACAAGAAAAAAAAACTCCGCGTTATTTTAACAAAAACCCGACGATATAATTAGTCGTTTCGGATGCGAAACATGCGCGTTTGTACATATATATATATATATATAATATAACAGCGACGACACCACGGAGCGAACTGCTTGTGCACTACAGCCACACATCCTGCTGCTTATTTTCATCCAAACTGGTCGGCGGTTCATTTGAGTCGGATTTTTTTTTTCTCGTGTTATTTATTTTTTTTTAGCGTACACACACGCCGTCGTCGTCGTCGGCACTCGCCATTAACACCCGATACGATCTCCTCCGCGCGCACGCGCGTCTTAAAGTCGTTGGTTTTTTTTTCACCTCTCTCTCTCCCTCTCACTCTTTGCATCTTCTCTCCGAGAAAAACAAACACAATTACAGGATGCGCTCCTCCTACTTACGGTTTTCGTTATGTCTGTACGTTACGAGTGCTATTCGCGGCGACGGGGGGGAAGAGAAAAAAAAGCACACCGAGAACAAAACGTCGTCGACACCTCGTAATATTAAAACGTTAATGTGTGTGTACAATAATTACACCGCGTTCGCGTACGCCGAAAAACACGTATACGCGCGACTGTATCGTCTCGACGGCGAGTTGATTATATTCGCAACAAAACATTATTTCTCCAACGCGATAACGCGTTACAATGTACGTGATGCGTATATTATTCGATTTATTCGCCGTTCAAATTACGGCTGCGAGCGATTAATCGTCGAAAATCGTTTTTACGCGAACATTTTTTTGCACGTCGCCGAGAATTAGCCGAGAAAACGGGTCGGCGCGGGATATTAATTTCTCGCGTATACGTTTTAAACGCGCATTACGGTATAAGCACACAGTACGCGCGTAAAGCCTGTGTGTGTGTGTGTTTTTTAAGCAAAAACACGCCGAAAACGTATGAAACAAAAAAAATAAACGTTGATTTTCGTTACGCGCGTTATTGCACACCGTCGTCGTCGTCGTCCCGAACTCTTAACGGCAGGCTAGCTGCCGTGTGCGGGAAATTCGAAAATATCGTTTGCTGCGTTGTTTACTAAAAAAAAAAAAATTTGATACGTTTATACGTGTGTGTGCGCGCGTACTTACGGTGGTAATATTTTGTGTAATTATTATTTTTACGGGGTGTACAAACGGACGGTTTGCGTTTTCGTTTTACTTTTCCTTCAATAAATATTATATGTTGCGCGTTTTATGTATAAAACTCGTACGGAACGCGCGTTTAATAAACAAAAAAAAAAACTAAAATAAATAAAAACAAAAAACAAACAGTATTAATTTAAAGCGCGCGCGTTTTGTAGCAACCGGGATGAGGGAGGGGGGGAGAGAGAAAGGAAAATAAAAGTCTACACCAAAAAAAAAGGAAAAAAATGACTGGCACATCATCACCGCGCGCGTAGTCTACACAAACGCGTACGCGCGCGCGTACGTAATCCGTTCGAACACCTGCCCGAATAATTATTTTTAATAAAAGAAAGAGGGAAAAAATAAAAGAGAGACAACGGCAGCAGCGGCGACGGCGAACAGCAGTCGCGTCTCGTCGTATACGCGCATATGTGTGCGCGAACGCGTACCCTCCGATTATAAAACGTGTATTTATATTGTGTGTATACCTACGCGAACGTATGCGTATGTACACACACACAACACGGACAATAATAATAATAATAATAAAATAAAAGATATTAAAAAAAAAAAACCCCCCCTATCCCGTCCGCGCCGCGTATATCATTATAATAACGCGTACACGGAATACTAATTGGGTTAATGTCGTGAAAATGAAAAAAAAAATAAATAAAAAAATCTCCCCGGCCGTGACTATAAAATATATCGTACGCGGTACGCAACGTAATAAAAATTATATTTGTATTTTTGTACGCCAAGAGAGGACGTTACGACCGCGCGCGTTCGTATAAGTATCCCCGCAGTCGTTCTGACGATTCGAAAATCGTGTTAAAAAAAAAAAAAAAACAAACCCCCGTGAAAATTGTACCGTCGATTTTTTTTTGAAAAATCTGCGTTCTGTTTGAAACCGATTTTTTCGAAATTCCTCGTATTCTCGTATAATAATAACAACAACAATAATAATTGCGACGAAACGTTCGAGAAAAAGTTCAAAAACCGATTTCGTAGTGTTAAAACGGCGCAATATGAAGAGTAGTCAAAATGATATGAAATCGAAAAGCGTCCAGCAACATTTATCACACACACAGTGGCGTATTCGGGCGTTAAAATCCCATCCCACAGGACCGCAAAAAATCATGTGTTATCGTGCGCCGCCGGTCAATTTATCAATCCGTTTCCGACACACTCGACGTCGGACCGCGACGATACGGTCGCGACAATTACTCCGACGTTACCCCGCTACAAAAAAGAAGCGACGCGAAGATTTTTATAAAAAGAACGGCGAACAGTGTTCTGCAACGCGGAATAAATAGATAGAAAAAAATTATTTTGCTTTTTATCGAATTAAACGTTAATTCAAAATCGGTTTTTTTTTTCTTTAACGAGATCCGTACTGTAATGGTTTAGTCGCGCGCCCCATGATTGGCGGAAAACCACAATAATACCCGAGAAGAAGTTCTCACTCGAACTGTCCGATAAACAAAAATAGACTTTTTTCAAAATGTTTCATTATGAAATCGTGTTTAGAGGAGTTGGGACGGAGGGTTCTACGTTTCAAACGTTCTGCTCGCAGAGAGAGAGAGAGAGAAATCGAAAGTAAAATACGCGTGTATATTCTCAAATGAAATTTCCATTTATTGACAATATAATATTAGTTATTTTATATTTTATTTTAGCCGTATTCGTTTTGCAGAATCGCGTTGGGGGGGGGGAAAGAAAACGTTCTAATTTTATATTTATACGCGTGTGAGGAATAACGACTGCTCTCGGGCGCACCGGAGGCGGATATTTATTTATTACGTTTTTTTTTTTTTTACTTTTCTTCTTTGTCAATTCGTCCGCGTGAAACGTGACTGCGGTGCGACTGCGATGCGCGCGCGTCGAGTAATTAGCGCGAGGCGTCGAAACGAGCAGCCGCGTGCCCGCGCGTTACACGTTACAATAAACTCTCGCGTATTTATACGAATTATAAAACATTCCTCTCCGTATACGTCTATATAAATACAACGATAAAAAAAAAACGGAATGATAATAAATATAATGGGTATATATATATATACAAGTTTTTTTTTTTTTTTTTTACTACCGCAAGTAATATAATATTATACGCTGTGGTTTCTTTTTTCCTTCTTTAAAATACTTTCGCCCGCGCGACATAATTAAAATTCGTCTGCGCGCGCCACCTTCCTTTCATGATTCTGCGCTACGACGACAACCACCCTTGGCCCGCGGAGATTTTAACGCGGTGTTTTCCCTCCTCTTCTTTCGCTTCCACCCGCCGTGCGCCACACAAACTACCGCACACTTTTTCCACTCTCCGAACCACCCCGCCGGCGCGGGTTTCTCGAATTATTTTTATTATTATTTTATACAGCATCCGCCGCGCGATGATTCATTTGCCATTCGACACGCGAAACTTTCATGCTAATGTCAGACACGCGCACACAGGCAGCAGCCGCACACGAAATACGTAGACGCGCGTACGACGAGAACGTACAGCCGGTGGGTGAGCGAGTGAGGAGGAAAAAGACCCTCCTTCGCGGTTTATATTTTATTTTTTATTTTTTTTTTTTACTTTACTTTACTTTTATTTCTTTACAGTTTGTTAAGTCCTTCTCGGTGTGTGCGCGCGCGCCGCGTGTTTGCATTGCACTATTGCCCGCCGCCGAGGAGGAATAACGAAAGAAAAAATAATAATAAAAAGGGCTCGTCTTAATTAAAAAGGGGGGAAAAAAAGGCAAAAGGAGATGGGCGTGAAAGGCAACGGTTATTATTATTATTATTATTAAAAAAAAAGAAGCGAAATCCCTCGTAGGACGAAGTGACGGCGGAAGAAACCGAAATGATCTGATATATATTTATTTATTTTTTTTTTTGTTTGTTGTTGTTCTCTCGTTGCCGCTCTCTTGTTATAAATACACCGCCATTCACGCGGTGAAAATATTCGCGGGCCCGTTTAAACGCGTTGAAAGAAAAAAAAAACACGTTCCGTTTCGCGTTTTCGTCGAATTTCCGTTTTCGCTAAACTCCGATACGGTTTCCCTGCGTGTCGTCTGTGTCTGCGTACGGCGTCGGGGACACGATAATAATACCCGGAGCGCGTACACCGTACACGGCGGATTAAACTCGGAAATAACACGCGTAATACGTAATCGGATTAATTAGGGTTGTGACACGAGCGTAGTTACATCATTGGTTTTAATTATTCGGACAAAGCCAATTTACTCTCTCGGCCGAAGCCTTACCGGACGGACCATGCGCAGAACACGACGATTATAAAGAAAAAAATGTGTGTGTGTGTGTAAAGGTCATTATCGTCGTCGGGGCGACGGCCGAGGAGGAATTAGACGAAGAAGAAGAAGAAACCAATCATCTGGTGTTAAAAGTAAAATCGCAAGTAAGTAAAAAACGAATGAGCCGACAATAAAACGTCGCGGTTCGCGCGAAAATGAGCGAATTAAAAACAAACAAAACAAATACGAAATCCGTTTAGATCGTTGCCGCGGCCAGTCCACACGTATTACACCGGCCGATATTCCCCCTCGATCCGTACGGATATATTATGAATATAAATCACGATCGCGGTTGTTTTACACAAAATCCCCGCCGCGACTCTTTCTTGTGTACCCGCGTCTCTTATATGTGCTTGTAGTGTGCGGCGCGCTCGTTTTTTTTTTTTTTTTTTTTTTTGATTTGTATTCCGAACCGCAGAGAATAAAAAACCGGTCTTGGCGAACCAAACTCGACAGAGAACGGGGAAAAAAAAAAGAAATAAAAATTTTGTATACGTATACGCAGGAATAATAAAGTATAAGCGCTCACGTCTAATATACATATTACATGTCGTTGTGTGTTTGTGCGCATATGAGAGGATATTAAAAAACGTACGCGTCGCTCGCGACACAGACGCTCGCGCACGTATACGGTACGCGATGTGAGATTTCAAAATATCGTTTTAAAATAACGCACGCGTTATATTATTATCATGACGGGAATGAGAAAAGAAATCGGTTTTTTTCTCTCTCTCTCTAATTTCCAATTATATATTTTTGTAAATTAACGCCGTGTTTAGTAATGCAAGTGTACGGCGGATGCGGGAACCGATTACTATTGTGTATGATACGTCGCAATATTATCGTGTTTGGTTTCGGATTTATACGGCAAACGCGAGCGGTTGACCGAACCGACTGTGAGAGCCGAGTGTGACAAAAACACCATCCGGGTGTTATTTTTATTAGTGTACGGTATATATATATTTTTTTTTTCTGTCAATTGCTCGTTAACGAATACCAAGTGTATTACAAACGTTCGGAGAGTGCGGGATCTCGCGTTTTACACAATATTAATGCCGTGAGGGCAGGGGGAAACCTATGATTTTTCGTAGGTCTCGTACAGCCGGACCTCGGCGTATATATTATGTGCATAACACGCGGTTGCTTTCCGTCTCTATTCAAGTCGAAAATCGATACTACGCACGCACATATTATATATTGATGATATGTGCACAGACGGCACGGATGAATGGATAACAACAGGGACGGCGGGACTCTAACGTAGATAGTCTAATTAAGAACCTAGACCTTATCCCCGTTCCCGGACTACTCGGCAAGAATGGTCAAACAGGACATGGTCGTTCACCGGTGAGATGCTCTGCAAATGAAAAACGAGTGAGATCGCTCAGATTGCGACTGCGACCATTCGGCAGTAATACAGTCAAATGTTCCATACAACGAGCGATTGCCCTCTCCGTGATTTTACCGGGACAATGAAAGAACTCCAAGAAGCTACTGACAACGCGGTCAAATGGATAAGGGCACTCGACGTCCTGCGACTGTATACGTCTTTCTATTGACAACACGGGATAGTTACCCTTAGCATTAATCTCGAGATTTAATTAATGTACAAATGTATCTAGTCCGTACAATGCTTGCATATCATACCGAAGGACAATAATTATAATAATAATAATAATAATAGTAGTAGTAGTACACAGATCAAGTACGTGATTTCGATTGAAAAATTACGTTTTTAAAAAAAAATTATTTTCTATATAAAAACACGATATTATGGTATTCCGAAACCGATTACAGAACATGATCAACGTTTTTTAATTGCTCGTAAATTTTTTTTTCTGAATAAGAAAAGAACTATACGTTTTGAAATACGTGTTGTTCACCCGCAATATTAATACGCGTAATAGTAAAACGTACAATTGATAAATAATAACAATTATTATTATTATTATTATTTCACAAACAGCCGTAGACGGTTATTGATTATGTGAATATTTAACGCGCTAAAAACTGGCGGAACACGCGTTAAAATACGCTCATAAATATCTTGAAAAATACGCATCAGTTTTTCAAAAAACTAAAAAGCAGTTGCCAGCGACGGCTGTTAATTTACTCGCTGAAACGTCTAGAATAATTTCAAAAGAGCGAAAATATAGGCGAATAATTTTAATGACAGGAATAGGACACTTGAAATTCGAATGCGTGTAAAAGTCAAATTTCTTCTCGTTCGAGTAGTTCGAAAATATTTTTAATCGAAAACGTCAACGATTCGCCGTGGTCTTACTGCAGAGTTCGGAAGCTTTTACTATAATATACTCGTATGCATATAACTGTAGAATATCCCTACAACGAGTAAAAATGGCGCTTTTGATAACACAATGAGATGAATTTTCAAATACTTTTTTGACATTTGCCACGATTTTCGGAAGCCGAATGCGGATTTGTTCGACGGCGGTTGTTATTTTTCCCCGCGTTACACAAGAAAAAGAAAAAGCGTTAACACGCGAATAATTCGTGAAAGCGCGCGTTCACCGCACACAATCCTATAAATATGTGAAAATATGCATATTTGATACACAAATAATAAACGCGAAACGAATGCAATTCATTTCTACGTACAAAAGTAGCATGGAAAACACACGCACGGATCCACACAACCGTTTCGATGACCAAACAGGAGAGATGGAGAATTATTCGTTTATTTTTTTTTTTTATCATTATTGTTGTTTCGGTAATTTGCTTCTAATCCAGTCACGAAATCTATAATGATTATAACGTATACCGGACTTTCGCCAAAGCTCGTTTGTCCGACACGGAATCGCGGGATGAGTTTTATCATCGTTTTAAAACGTACGCGCGGATTAAACGTTAAACTATTTAAATGATATATTGAAATTATTTGTAGAACGCGCGTTTAGGGCTCGGTTATAATAGATGTGCGTATCGCGTACGCCAGAAGAAAAGTCTTTTTTTTATTTTGAGATTCTTCAACTGTACGCCACCGATCGCACATTATGTACATATCGCCGCCCCCCATAATATATTGTCCCCGACACGTTTTACCGAGAATATTCGAGAATACGAAAAAAGAAAAAATAAACGATTTTTGCAGAAAACAAAGAAGATGATACCCAATCGAACGACATAACACCGAAAGCGCGTGTAAATAGATCAGAAGGTGATACGCGTCCGTAAATTCCTCTGGAAATTCATCCGGTCAAAAAAATATAATAATATTCATTTCTATACCACGCGGACGCGGGGAGCTTTTAAGAATATTTTAATATCCATTTTAATATTCGTCGACGACGGTAGGGTGGCGCGGCACCGAGCTCCCCCCGCCGATACCGATCCCGTTTTATTGATTGGTTTGTGTACGAGTACGTGTGTGTGTGTGTATACGCTTCGGGGTGGCAGTGTTTGCACAAGGGATCGGCTTTTGGCCAGAAAAATAATAATTCGTTTTATACATTTTTCTCTTTTTACCCTTCTATCCGGGGCTCGTCGTCGTTCTTAAGGTCTCGCGCGCGCGCAAAAAAGAAATAAAAATAAAAAGAGAACGAGCGAAAAATATCGAAAAAAATAAAAAGAGGGGAAAATAATCAAAACCCGTCGCTTTTCTCGCGGAGAGAAAGAAGGAAAGAAGAAAAACGAAAATCGCTCTTATCGCCGTCGTCGTAATACGCGCGCACTCCCCGGCCGCCGCCGTCAAGCCGTCTTTTCTCGTAAACGCAAAAAAAAAAATAATAATAAAACGCGAAAGAGCGAAAAAATAAATACGTCTCTCCAGCGCGCGCGCGCGCGCATACGCGGATCGTGTTTGCTTATGACGTGACGACGGAATTGCTTAGGCAAAAAAAAAAAAAAAACAGAGAGGGAAAGTCTTCATTAACCGGCGGCGTTCTGCACGACGACGAAATTTCACGGAACGAAAAACTCCAGTGGACGTCGAAGCCGCAACAGCGATTCGTCTCTCTCGGACGTTCAAATTTTGAATTTCCCTGATAATTTTTAAAAATCGATTCGCTCACGCGCGTTTTATAGGCACAGTACGAGGTTTTCATCCCGCCCAGTGTTTCGATTTCGTACCGAATTCGCTCCTAAACAGTTTGCACGGGCCAAAACGTTCGCGTTTTTAAAACGAAATTTTCTCCATGCCGCAAACGCGTTTATTTATACACGCACAAAAAAAAAAAAAACGTTTCCTTTTCCCTCTCCTTCTCCGTTACCGTAATAATATGATACGTATATATATATTTCTTTTTGCGTTTTATAACGTTTAATCGTCGTCACATTGAAAAAAAAAAAAACAAAATAACAACAGTGATAATAATATTGCGTTTCATACGCGATATATCGTTGGAATTCCGGGAGAAACAGAACGCAGTTCGGTCCGCGTTTATGAAAATTATCGCGTTTGTATACACGGATTCAAAAAATAAAAAAAGCCAACGATAATGACAGCGAAAGTTTCGTAACGAACGGCCGTTGGTCTCGTACGTTATAGGTTTCGTTTCACGAGTGATCACTAGCTGATTTTCTTTAGCGTTCGTCTTAGATAATGCGCTTAAGAAATATTTGATTTCAATTTGGACAGGAGCACGGAGATATCGCCGCCGACACTTTTCGACGATATTGATCGATGACTTTTCGAAGCCGAAAAGTGATCCCCGCGCATTTGTCAGTGCGCGTATTGATTTCCGGCCCGTTCTGATATTCCCGTGTATTGTACGCGGTTACCGACGCATATGACTACGACATGACGCGGTGCAGTTCACTCGATTTCGTATTGATTATAGAAAAAAAAAAAAAAAACACGCGGATTTTCTTCTTTTTTTTTGCTCTATAACGGAACGACAACGCGATAAAAACACCGCGCGGCCCCCCGTATTCGGATTTCCGTGGGAAATTGAAAAAGGGTAAGGCGCACGCGCTTTCGGCTCGTCCGGCGCGCTGATGGACGATGGACCGCGCGGCGCGAAGCTGTGTGAACCGTGACCGCCGGACGGGTGGAGGAGCAGCGGGAGGGAGTGTTATATGTATTTATAATTCGTTAACACGAGCGCGGAATAGGGAAAAACTATATATGTCTAAACGCGTGTATAGTAAATAGTGAATATAAAAAGAAGAAGAAGAAGAAGAAAAAGAGACGTGAAAACAAAAAGAAACGAAAATAATAAACGGAGGAAAAAAATAACGTAATAAAAAAAAAAAAAGAATAATAAACCGAAAAACACACCGGAAGTCGATCATTAACCGAACACGGGAGAGGGGAGGTTTTTTTTATTATTACTTTTTCTTTTTTACTTTTTTTTCTCTCCTACTCTATCCCCGGCTCGCGCCGTCCGTCCGTCCGTCCGACACACACCGCGTAAGACGTTAATTACGGGTAATTAGTCGTTTCACACTTTTTTAGTCACGGGCGCGCAGCGGATATTGTGATGAGCCGCGGCGCAACACTCGACACCACCGCCAGGCGGTCTTCATAAGACGCGCCGTATTAAACGCGGATAACACGCATTAGGCGCATAAATATATGAACGAGTTATTATTATAATAATAATTATTATTATCGTTATTATTATTATTATTGTAACGCGCGGCGTGTCGACACGTTCGTTTTATTTATTTTCTCATCTCGGACGAAATTCCTACACAATTCGTTTTCCGTTTTTTTTTTTTTTTTAATTTTTCATTCAAAGTGCGTTAGGTTAGGTTATGTCGTCGCATTCATATTCGTGGTGCTGTCATAATAAACGTTTGCGAAACAAAGCGTTCCTACAGGATTCGTGGTGTTTCCGTTTGAACCGGACAATCCGGCACTTTTTTTTGTTTTTTTTTGGTCCACGGTCCTCCATGATCCTCTTTCACGAGTGGAGGACGGATCTGTTTTTTTTTCTATCTCCAGTCCAACCGCGGCGTTCTTTCTTTTGGATCGTACACGCTCGCGTCCAATACTTCACTACGTCTCTCATTCATTTATATTTATTACCTCGCGTTTCTCCGGATGTCCCTTGTCTCGTCGCACACACGTTCTTTTCTGGACTATTTTTATTTTTTTTTCATACCGTTTTTACAACTTTTCTTCCCGTAATACGTGCATATAATTAATAATTTATATAACGAATGAGCGCAATATCGTATTGACGATAGAAATACGTTTAAAAACGCGTTTTTATAAAACGTTACACTTGACGCTTTAACAGAAAACTTGTCAAACACGCATGTATAACAGAGAGGAGATCGTTGTTGATTAACGCGCGACTTGGGTTTAATTTCCGTATCGAGAATAAATTCCGTGGTTGTACGATTAACACGCCTATCGGCAATTCCCGTCGAAATGACTCGAATAAACAATATTTATATTTTTTACGCAACGCGGAATGAAACGATTATTCGAATTACTTGTTTCCAATGGAATTTTTAACGCACGTCGAAAACAGTGTATTAACGAAATGCGTGCGTTCGGATATGAATTTCGTATTACACAACGTTCGCGCTCCGATCGTTTTCACGTACAAACAGCACACGGTACGTGAACGACAAATGCGAACCAAGAGTGCGACGAGACCGGCGGTGAATTTCGTTATTCGAACGCGGAAAGCGTTTTTTTTTTTTTTCTTTTCTTCTTTTCCTACCGTTTTACACGCGGGCCCAGTGAGGGGAAATTACGCGACCGTTGTCGTGTACAAACGGATACGCGATAAATACGTATTAAGCGCGTTATTATCGTCGTCACAGTCGTTACAGCGTATTTAATGCGTCTTTCGCAACGCGGAATCGCGCGCGGGACAGGATACGAGTTAATCGGCCGCGGCGGCACAGTCGTCGTCGTCGTCGTCGTATAGCACAGCCAGTAGAACGGTAATACAAAAATGTTTACGCGCGGATAATAGCGTAACGGCAGTCGGACGGATTATTATAATTAATAATACTTTAGCGAGATGTGACGGCGTGCTTGATGAACTTTTTACGTACTTCCTCATTAATGGCACTTAAAAAAAAAAAAAAAAAAAGCCGTTGCCGCCGCCTACGGTGTTACTGTAGTAATTTGACACGTCAAACGCGGCCGAGCCAAACGGGAAATTGTCGTCGAGTAGTGGCGGACGACGAGATGGTCCTCCGAATCGACGAGCATATTTTTATTACATATACGGTGATACGGTTTAAGGAAAAAAAAAAAAAATCGCCAAAAGTCCCGCCGAGTGGGAAATTTACGCGAAAACGAGTACAATCGCGCGTTCCACGCGGTTCGACGGTTTTCCGATTTTAATTCGCGCGTAAGAAAATATTTTTTTCTCGTTACGAAAATTCCGTCGAAACGTGTCCGCTACGTTCGCGCGGAAAACGTATAAAAAAACCAAAAAAAAAAAAATTTGAAAAAGCCTCTCGTCGGATTTCGTACGTACTCGTGCAAATTCGTTCGACGACAACGGGGTCGACGTGACTCCGCTGTTTGTTCCTCTTTTCTCCCCGTATCGATATCGCGAAGGGTTAACGTTTTTTTTTTCTCTTTTTTCTTACGTTATTCATACACGAGTGACTCGACGCGATCTCATTAGGAATGCAACACGAGCCGGCCACAAGAGCGCAACAACAACAACAAGAACAATAATAATAATAATAATAATAATAATAATTGTAACGCGTTGGGTACCGTATACGCGAGACGGTTGTTATTCGGGTGTAAACACGCGGCGTTGTCCGAAAACAACAAAACGAAAAACAAACGAGGAAGAGAAAAAAAAATAATAAAACACACGCACCATTGTACTCCGCTCGCTTGCATTAGTAATAAATGCAATTATTATTATTTATTTTATTTTCTTAACGCTTGTACCGCGGTAATGTTATAATCGCGTACGCGTATATCGTTACAATAGTAGTTAAGTGGATTTTTACGGTTTTTTTTTTCTTTTATACTGATAGTGCACAGCTCCAGAACTTTCTACGCGATTCATTTGTCCTATACCAGCGGTTCCCATTCTCAAAACACTAGGCGCGGACCGCTTTTACAATTTGTCCACCGATTTCATTCTCCCCCCCCCATCCTCTTTATATCACTTATTTTAAGCGAATAACAAAAAATTTAAATATAATTTCGTTCGTTTTTTTTTTTTTTTTTTTTTTAAATTTAAATTTCATCGTTCGCCGACCGCTTGGGACGAGTCCACGGACCACCAGTTGACAGCCACCGTCCCGTACGAACGGATACGCAACGAAATTTCGGCGCGCGAAATCATTTTAGGCGTACGGTCGAGTATTTTCAATTCGAACATTTCACAAAAAAAAAAACACCTCCGTCGGTTTTCACTTCTCGGCGAATGTCGCCGCGTTGATCAGATCGCGCCGTGAAGTTTACCGCTGTTCGATTCGATATATCGATGGTTTTTTGTTTTTTAATGAAACCTACATTGGCTGTTTAATTAATCTTTAAAAAAAAAATTCGAAATCAATTTGATTGAAGTCGAATCCCGTTGCCTCGCAAAAAAAAAAAAAACCTCGATTGATCGAAAGAAAAAAACTATACATGACATTCCGCGTACCGAATACGGACGGATAACGACGATTAACAAGTAGGTACTTGTTGTTGGTACAGAATCCAATTCACAGTATAATTGTGCGCGATAAAAGTGCGTATTCTCCGTTCAAAACGCTAAAGAAAAATACTATTGATTTCAATAGAACGCGCGAGAACCTGAATTCGAACAAAGATACGATTATTGTTATTTCTTGTAAAATCGCGACAATATGCACGTTTTTCGTTGTTTACAACGATTTCAAAACAATAACACTGCGATTTATATGTATTGATTAAGAAAATATAATACATTTCGAGAACACGTTGCGTAGAATTTTTTTTATTCCTTTTCCCAAGACCTCGATAACTCGAATTCCGTTATCCTCAGAGGAGTTCGACTTATATCCGGCCGCGTCTAATAATTTTTTTTTTTACAAATCATTCGTTTCCCCACTATTCAATACACCGAAAAACGGTATATTTGCAAACGAAAAAAAAAACGATTTACGCGCTAGTGTTGTTTAGCGAGACGAAATCGTGGATCGTTAAAACGTTTTATTTTCAGGATTTTAAAACGCATAATATAAATCCGATCTTTAGTGGTCTACCACTACGTACGACGCGCGCATGTCGTGTACACCGAAGTCGACGCGCGCGTTTATAATAATCCACACCTGTCCGAGAGACGGAGACGGCGTAGCGGAGGATGAAATGCGCGCGCGCGCACACCTCCTGTAACGCGTCCGCGCGTTCGTATTATCTACGCGTTTTTTTTTTCGTAAATTATTATTATTATTATTATTATTATTATTATTGTGTGGACAACGTCGCCCGATAATACGACGGACCGGGCGGAGCGGTGTCATTAAGATTTTTATCCGTAACGCGGTGTACCGAGCCCAAACCGCGTAATTATTACGAGTAAAAGAAAAGAAAAAAGAAATTCGTTGCCACCGACCGTATATTATATTATGAACACGGGTTACATAACGTTTTATACGTTTTTTTAATGAAAAAGACGGCGATAAAACAAAAAGTCATTCGCGCGAGAACGACAACGCGCGATTTCGGTCTCCCGAAACAATCGGCCGATTCGCCGCGACGTACCGTTTTTCGTATTTTCCGACAATAATAATAATTAATAATAAAAAATACTTAAAACGAATCCGAAAATCGGCGGAGGAGAAATCGATTCGAAAAGGTGGTTTTTTTTCCTTTTTATCCGGAAGACGAATTTGATTAAGGAATTATACGCGATAAATCCGTTACGGAACGGTGTTCTGTCACCGTGTACGTGTATAAAAGTTTTTCGCGCGCACAGCTACGTTACTTACCACAAACGGCGGACGAGGACGAGACGCGGTGGACGTTTTTACAAAATTATTTTCGTTTTCCAAGAAGAAACAGTTGCCCGGAGATTAGAGGGAGACATTTGATTTTTTCGTTTCGGCTTTCTTTTTTTTTTTTTTAACGCATACGGTTTAACTCTATCGGTATACAACGATAATAATTTTTTTTTTTTATCGGGAAAATACGAATTGTTTGGACGTTTGGCAATTTTCAACTGTCGAGCGTTTTCGCGTTTCAAATAAAAACATATATTTTAAGAGACTCTATACGAACGCACGGTTATTCGCACTGTTTATTTATTGCGAAACATTTTTTTTTTTTTTGTATTAATTTAATTTTAAGTACTGTTTTAATTGTAGAGTGGATGGAAAACGAGTTACGACGTTATAACGATATTGAATCGAACGTTGAGGAGGAGGACGGACGAATAATATTAGACGAAATCGTCATAGGGAACCTATAGATGAACAGAATTCGTTTTTATAAACGATGGTCAGTGTAAATTAAAGGTTTATGTACATATATATATATTACGTATTTATTAAAAATCGATGGTATGACTGTGTATTTCGAGTGAAAGGTTTTTTGTTTAGTCGAGGAAAAATACCGAGAAAACGCCATTGGCTGCGAACTAATACGTTACGGAAAGTATTAGGTGTTATTTTTGATAGTTTTTTTCTCGAAACTGTCCGTATATTATTGTAATATTACGATTGGGACCGCTGCGCACACGGCCGAAATACTTACTCGGTACGAAAAATAACCGACGGAATAGATTTTATTATTATACGCACCGTCGTCGTCGCGGACTCGCATAATAATAATAATAATAATAATGCGAGCATTTCTGTATGGTTTTGTGTCGTTAGGTGTCGGCGGCGACAATCGTAATGTGACACCACCAACCCTTTGCCGATTCCGAACGTCAGTGTTATATGTACATATAAGAAATAAATGGATTTTTTTTTCCCGAAACGATCTGGCTACGGGCAACAATAGTTCGTCAAAAAAAAAAACGCCCATTAAACGGGTGTAAAAATAATAATAATAATAAATGTACATATAATATGTATAAGCGGAAAAAAAAAAAAAGAGAAGAGAAATAGAAACGACGATTTGTGCGTATTTATAATTGTCCGCCGCGCGCTCCACCTCTTCCTACACCGTGTGTGTGTGTGTCGGACGGAAAAGTTTCAGGGATCTCCGGGAAAATTAACGACCATTTTTTTTTTTTAACCATTATCGTTTTAGAACGGCGGACAATAATAATTTTTAATAAAAATCGAAAACGGATCCCTCGGGAACCGTCGGGGCAGAACAAAAGGATTGTGTATCGTTTACATCGGCTCTTTGTGTCAACCCTAAATCTCCCGTTTTATATATATATATGAGCGCGAGCGTCGCGGCGTTCTGGATGTTTTTATGGAAACGGTCCGGGACGCGCGGGCGACGGGGCGGACGCGAATAATGCAAAATGTATTAAAACACACAAAACGTATATATTATACGATATATAAAATATTACGGCGTAACGTGTCTCTGCGAATTATTTTCCGCTGCGCATTTCAACGCGTGTGCGGCGCCATTGTGCGGAATAAAAAAAAAAAAAAAAAAAGTTATTTTTCGTTGTGTTATTTATTTATTTATTTTTTTTTTTTTGTCTTTATCCCCCCTTTTAATGTTCGTGTTTTTTTTTCCGGGTTACCCCGGCGCGGACGACAAAAAAAAAAAAAAAAAAAAAAACGCTCCGAATCTACACGGCCGGCGAGCCTCATAAATTTCAACTCGTTCCGTTATTGTGTGCCGGGTTTTCGTTAAAAATGTAAAACATACATCAAAGCCGCCGGGGAACAAAACGAAAATAATAACGGGGAAAAAAAAAAGAAAAAAGCGGCAACCCTTCTCCGCCTCGTGCGCGTGTCGTCGTTATACCGTCGACCGTGCACCGGAGTTTCTCACTCATTTCGCGTCAAATGGCCCGTGGTGATTTTCATATAAACGCCGATTCGATATAACTGCGAGCGGGTGGCGGTAACCGGGCGCCGTCGTGGTTTAAAACGAAAATCCGCGGTCCAGCTGTTGTGCTGAGATGCGCACAAAAGTGACGAGGAAAACAATACGTCCTCGTGCAATCGTTCTGACTGTAATACGCGCGTCACGTGCGAAAACGAATATCCGTTTTTTACGAAAAAAAAAAAAAAACAAAGCGTTACTTTTTATCAGTTTATGTCATATTATTGTTATGTGTATCGGCCGGTGGCGGATTTCGGGGAGTGGTATTGGAATGATTGCCGCCCACCCCGTGGGATCGTGTTATTAACGCGTACGCCTGCGTTTTCGAAATTTCGACAAATATTTTTAAAAAAAAAATACACAAATAACAATGTAAAAATGGTGATGTTAATGTAACAGGAAGGAATAAGGAACGTTTGTCTTCCATGACCACCAGTTCCGTATTGTTAACGACGGAAAAGTCGAAAATACGCGCCGCGTGTTCACAATTGAAACGATGAAGTGCTACGTATATAATATTATGTAGTCTTGAAAAAATATTGGTAAATATTATTACATTTTTTTTACTCTTTTAAAGTATTCAATAAAAAAGTGTTTTAAAAATTTGCCCCCCCCCCCAGTAGATCGTTTAGATCATCTCTAGATCCGCCACTGATGCTGGCCAATGTCTTCGGTTCGAATTATTCCTCCGATCCGCGTTTGACCGATCGGAACAACGGATTTATAATACCGATATTAAATAATAAAGATGTTTTTTTCAAAAACGATATTACAAACGGTTTATGGCGTAAAAACGTACGAAGTGACTTTCTCCGATTTTCAATTAGAGACGACCGGGAAATCATAGGTACGACGTGTGTAATATAACGTACCTGACTGGCTTTTTAATTAGTCGGTCCAATTCACTCTACTATGGCCTTAATGGGTTGTGGAGTAGACTGGCTGGTTAAGCGCAGGGCTAACGACCCTGTTTTGTAAGAAAAAATAACAAACGTTCAGGATTCGAACACCATGCCTCGGACTGGACGGAGGAATGGGTGTTTGACGGCATACTCCTAGCGGCCGTTTACCCGAAGAAGAAGAAGAAGAAGATGAAGAAGCAGATATGTAATATAAACGCAGATGTTATAAGAAAAAATACTACGCGTATAATTTCGTCGGTGTTGATGTATTCGCCCACGATCGATCGATCGCGAAAGAAAATTACGGTGTTTTCGGGAAAAACGATTATTGTCGATCGTCAGGTGGACGACTCCGTTGTCGCAGGTGCGTTTCGTCGACTCGAGCCTTTTAAAAATACAGACTCTCCCCCATCCCATCCGAGAGACTTATAAGGCCATTTAACACAGATACGGTCGGGCGATAATAACGACTTATACGTGCACACAGAAAACGGAAGGGTTTTACGCCGTATTATTATTATTATTAATATTATTAACCGGACGGGGTCTTTTTCACAAAAGACGAGCACAGTGCCGTGCGACGCCGTACCCTCTCATCTCAACAGACAACAACGTTGCAGCATCACTATATATATATATACGTCGTACACTTTTTTTTTTATACACAAATAGCATCGGCTTTTGTACGGATAAGGTGTTGTACGCGTCTGGTAAATATAATATGTCCCGTGTAAATCGAAAGACGCGTTTAAAGATTTTTTTTTTTGCTTTTTGTCATAAACATCCGTCGGGAGAAAATCGATAAATTACAATGTGGTCAATAAATCGGACTTTATTTTCGTCTTCTTTCTCACACACACACACACACGAGCGCTACGATATCAAATCGTCATATCCACTTAATACGCGTATCGATTAACGTTTCTTTTTTTTTTGTATTTCGAGTGTGTACAAATCGTATAATTCATTTAAAATCCTGTTCTTGTTCATATTCGCATATAACTAAATAATTGAATTAATTTTAATCTCTCTCTCTCTCTGTCCTCCGGAACCAAAAAATGTTTTCACACGTTTACTGGACGCGAAACTTTAGGAAACGTTTAGAAATATCGGCGACGACGGAATGGGGAAACGAGAGAGAAAAAACGATTATATTTCGCGCGAAAATGAACACGCGCATTGTTCCCGTTTTTCTTTTTTCGCACAAGCGCTTTCGGGGCCCGCTCCGGTAACGTTTCTTTGTAACAATTTTATATTACTACAATATGAAAACGTATCGTCCAATATACACATTATACCGTATGCCGCTCTTGTACGTATTATTTCGGCGTAGGATTTATACGATGAATAATAATAATAATACATGCGCGTGGAAGAGAAGAAGAGAGAACCTTTTTTTTTTTTTATTATTATTATTATTATTTATTTCGGCGGATTCCTCCGAATTTCGTTATTATAATATGTACGAACGAATGTGAGAAGCGCGCGCGCGCATAATATTGGATTTTTCGGTCGATCGTCGTCCGACGGGAAATAACAATAATAATAATAATAATAATAATAATAATAATAATAATAACAATAATAATAATAATAATAATATTCTCTCTCATTGTCACCGACGACGACGACGGCGGCGGCGGCGGCTGCCGTCCCACCCTTGTCTGTGTATGGATATATACGTACAATAATATACACCAGCTGGATCGTTCGGTTTTTACCTGAAAAACTCGATTGTTTTGCCCGATATTTGGCTAATGTCCCGTGATCTGCAAAAACGGCCAGCTGCATGGCATGTTTTGGTGCGCGCACCGCACCCGCGAACGGCGGTGAAAAAACAATCGGCCGCCGCGGTGGGGGCTGCTGAACCGCCGCGTGGAGATTTTTCGATGGTGTTTAATATAATAATGTGTGTGTGTGTGTGTGTTATAAGTATAAAGAGAGGATCGGAGACGCAGCTGCTCTCGCGCGCATACACACACACACACAGCATCGTTGCTACTGCGGATCCGAAACTAATTTATCTAACCGAAAAACGACGGGATTTGTGTCGTGTACACACACACACACACAAACGGTGAAAATAAAGAGGAAAAAAAAATATACGAAATCACCCCAAAAAAAAAAAAAAAAACGTTATAATGTATATTCTACGCCGTTTTCGAAAACCCGCACGTCCACGACGTTTTTTCACATATCCCCCCTTCCCACCCTATCGTCTTCGGATTTACGCGCGACGTTTTGGCAAACACGTCTCCGCGGTGCCGGTGTGTATACTAAAAATACAAACGCATTACGACGAAGAATATATCTCGCGATAATATTGATTTCGCGGAGCAGAAAACGGAATAATTCACTTCGAAACAATTCCGAGCGGTTTGACGAAACGAAAATACCAAAAAAAAACGCACGAAAAAATTACGATCGTTTTCCCCCAGACATCTGAAAATGTTTAGTCCGTCGCCTGGCCGGTGGTATTATTCCTCGAATCTCGCCGTTTTCCGTTTCGCGATTAAAAATAAAACAAACATTTCGTTTTAAATCGATTTTCGCGGAAAACTGACCGTCATTAAACATACGTTTATTCTCATCGGCGGTTTCTTTAAAATATACTTTGTAAATTGTACCGACGTCGGTAATGTCAAAGCGCGGTTTTATTCGAATTATTATCGTATGAGCGCTCGGGAATGTTCAGCGGAAAAAAAAACAAAGGCGCGATATTTTTTTAAGAATTCGTTTAAAATTTAAATAATACGCGATGAGTAAATTTGATAATTATCAGAGTTTTTGGACATGGCCATTCGCATGATCAGAGAGGAAACGTCATAACCGCTGACATTACAGTCGCGTACAAAAGTAATAATAATAATAATAATCAAAGTTACACGAGTAACCATTTACTATTTTTTTTTTTTTTTTTTTAGAATAAAAGCGGTCTCTAAGCTTTTTGATTTTTTTTTTATTCTACGTGTCGTCGTATTTAAATGTGTAGACGATTGATAGAGAATAAATTTAAAACGACAGTGATTCCGGTGATGTGAACATTTTATAGAATTTTTTTTTTTTTATATATATAGTTCAGACGCTTTGTCAGAGATGATAGTCATTACGTATAAAATGATAATACACACCACGACGAATCGATGTAAATTATTGTTCTGAGGAATTTTTTTTTTTATATTAGAGTTTTTAGATACTCCAACGAAAAGAAATGGATTCCATAAGAGGCCAGAGAAGTTCGTGTAACGATTTTTTTTTTTTTTGAACCCATATGTTTGATTAGGGGATTAATGCGCGGTTTAGTGGATTTTCTATTTGTTTTAACGTGCGTCTATCGTCTAGATACTTTCCAAGACACCTAACCGATTGCTGCAGTCCACCGGGTATTTGTGTCTGTTTGTCGACGCGAAGACTGCAAGAGAACGTAACGTAAATACGAGACGAATCGTGGGAGATTCATTGATTTTTTTATACCTCCGCACATTATAAACCGACCTGATATTATGTAATACGATACAATACGAGTAAGTCGTTATAAGACGGTTTTCGGAGTTGCCGAAATGAAGCTGATTTAAGTCAAAAGCAATATGGTATATGTATACATCGGCAGTGTAATGTGCGAAAAACACGGTATACGAACGATTTCCGACCCATAAAACACGGTATACTTTCTTTGTCAACGAATCTAATGGATTCGTATTTAAAAAAAAAAAAAAATCTTTTCATTTTTCGGCTCGCCGCTCATTTTGAGAAAAAGAAACAAAACCGACGAGCAAACAGTTCGAAGCCGAATGAATAAAGTCCGAAACGTACGATCACTGAACAGCCGTTAAACTCGAGTGGTGAAAGAAAATGTCGAAAGGTTTTTTTACGAACACAAGACGAAATTTGAAAACAACCGAACGGCGGTGACTGTTAGCGCGGTGCGAGGTTGATAACAACGTACACGAAGTCCGCCGCCACATGGAGAAATCATGAGATCGCGATATCGGCAACCTAACCGATTCAACGGGGACGTAATAATTATTAATATGAAAACGACGATTTTGTACGTACTCGTTTAACGCACACACGAGTGTTGAATTTTAAAAATTTAAAATCACGTGAAATTTTCGAATCCCCCCGGTTGTTTCGATCGCGGTGCCGAAATCAACGACACCGGGGACGTGTATGCGGTCGTCGTGAAACTCGGCTTTTTCTCTTTTGTCATTTCTCGTTCGAAATTGATTTTTCGTGTGTTTCGTCGTGTTTTTTTTTGTTTTGCACGCATACGGGCCCGCGCTCGTCCCGTTTGCGGCGGCCGCGACGACCGGCCCCGCGTACGGGCCGACGACAACGGCTGTTTCGTGGGCAGGGGGCGGCGAACGAGGGAAAACGGTAGTCGTTATACGCGATTGCTAGCGAGTAATAAATATTAAAAAGTGCGCGCGCGCGTGTAGAGACGTTGTTGGACCGAGCGGTGGACGAGAGAGAGAGCGGCGCGGAGGAAAGAGAAAAAAATAATAATATTCGGTCTTAAATAAAACATTATTATTTTTACGCGCGTTACCCACCGCGACGTGCGGCCGGGGCCCTCCAAGCGGCTGCCGGCAGGTACGTACAAATCACGTTCTGGTTGTAAAAACTAACCGTGTGTGTGTGTTCGCCACCGCCGCCACCGTCGTCGTCGTCGTCGTCGTCGTCAAATATGCGTTCCGAGGCGGGGCGAAAACGAAATAAAAATGTATTTTTAATGAACCGACTTTTTCTCTCTCTCTATACACCGCGTTCGGTTTATAATTAAAAATATTGAAAAAAAAAAAAACCCTCGCTCCGCGGGAGCCCGTCGGTATTATTCACACACTACTACTACTACCACTACTACTACTATTTAATGCGTACGTACAAATAATAAACAATATTTTGTAGGAAAAGAATAAAAAAAAAAACCAGAAGACGGCGGCGAGTGAGAGAGAGAGAGAGAGAGAGAAACACACCGGTTATACGTATACGAACAGTCACAATGTATACGAGCGAAAAAGATCGGGTTATGTGTGTAGAAAGAGAGAAAAACCGTCATAAAATATCTGTTGCCTCTCGTGTGTGTGTGTGTCGGGTTGTCGCCTGCGATCTCGTGAACGTTGCCGGACACAATGGATCGGCGGTACGGTTTAAGTCTCGACAACGGAATTATATATATATATGTATTTCACTTCTCCTCCTCCTCCTCCGTTAAGAATAAGAAGATGAAAATATATAATAATATTTAAGCGAGTTATTATTATTATTTTTTTACTCGTTTTAATAGCGACGGCGGCGAGAAAAATGAAAAAAAAAAAAAAAAAATTCGAATAAACTAATATGTATATATTATTTCTCCGTATAAATTAACCGTATAATTTATGATTGTATATATCTCCGTCCGAGTATACAGAGATTTTACGACTCCGGCGGCGAGCGTTTTTTTCTCCTTCTTCTTCTTCTTCTTCCTCTTCTTCCAACAACAATAACGCGTCGCCGTCGCCGCCCTATACAATAAATGTATAATGTGTGGAAATCGTTTGCGCGTATTCTTTTCGGTTGTACGACTTTCGACGTTGTTATATATCGAGTCGGTCGACTTTTTTTTTTCTTTTTTTTTTTACTCTTTCGCTCGTACATTAATAATTTTCGTGTGTGTACGTGTTGTTTTTTTTTTTTTTTTTTTGAAATTAATATCCTTCGAGTCTGCAGAGATCGATATCTGCGCCAAGACGACGCGGCAGAGCGCGTAGGATACGGGGACGGCGTGACGGGATATGAGGAGGAGGAGGACATGTGCGGAGAAGACGTCGCGGTACAGGGGAGCTGTTGGGATTATAAAAAAAAAAATATATATATATATATAAAAACACGCGCGTACGACGCGATTGCGAGTGGAGGCGAGAAAAAATGACGGGGTGGAAACAAAAAAAAAAAAAAAGGAGAGAAAAATCCAATAGCGAAAAACGTTCCGGGGGCGACGGGCGTTCGGTTTTAAATTGGCGTCCCGAAGAGGGAATTTGATTTCTTTTTCCCCCTTTCCCCGTCCTCCACACACACACACACACACTTTTAGCACACCCTCCGGCCGCCGCCAACACTATATAATATGCTCGCAGCTCTCCTTCTCGTTATTATTTAAAAAGTAAAATAAAGGGCTACTATATATATATAACGTCCCTGCATTGAAGTGACAAACCGGAAGAAACCGTCTCTCACTCTTTCTCCCCCTCGTGTACACATATATATATATATATATAAGAGAAGAGACGCGCATAGATTTTCAAAAAAAAAAAAAAAAAAACTTAAAAAGAAAGAACGTTACAAAGTTAGGGTTTGATCCCCGTATGCACTGGCACTGCAGAGTGGTGGTGGTACACTCGTATATACGAAATGTGAGTTTTTCCTTTACGTCGGATCGGCGGTAGAGAGGACCGAGCTGGCCCGAGAGGAGTCGTTTCCCTCATTATAAAAAGTAAAAAAAAAAGAAAAAGAATGAAAAAACTCGTCTCCCGGGTGTCGTCAGCCGATTAGTCGTCGGGGCCGAGTGTCGGAAATGGTTTTTTTTTTTCCTATTGCGCTCCGGTCCGCAGATAAAAGTTGTTATCCCTTCCTTTCTCCCGCCGCCGGGGTTAACGGGCCCGCTCGTTTCTTACATACCGTTTTTCCCCCTATTTTTTTTCCGTCCCCTTTTCTCGTTTTCTACTTCTACGCAGCATCAGCGGCGGCGCGTTATATCCGCGCGGAGATCAATTTGTAACAAAAAACAACAACTCTACGTCCGTTCGCATATATTATACTGGCGTAGCTGCACGCGTTCACCGCGGATGTAATCGTCCTCGTGGACCCGGCGCGGAACATTATCATAAATTAGTTTTTTTTTTTTCCTACTACATATTTTTTTGTAACACGTGCGATTTATCGCGTAACTATCGATTGTATCGTCGCCGCGTATGCGCTCGTTTTTCGCCAATAATGTTTAAAAAATACAAAAAACGTACGAAAAATACGCGATTTCGTCGGACAATTCATCTCAGACGTCTACGCCGTTACAGAATTGTACTTGTATATTTTATAATAATAATGAGTGCGGGCGACGGTGGAGACCGTGGACCATTTTGCTACAGAACGGTGGCGGGAGGGGAGGGGGGCTCAAAATTGTTTTTATTATTATTATTAGGTTCAATGATATAAAGAAATATTATTCGAGCGATACGTTTTATTAATTATTTGGCACGCTGCGTTTTTGGGAAACGTTGTTATTTTATTCGCGGTGGTACGAAAACGTTTACGATTCCGACGTTTTCCCTAATGAATATAACCGTGTCGATGAATGCGCATGATTGTTATTTGAGAAAAAAAAAAAAGTCGAACGAATGGAATAGGTTTTGACGGACCCTTCTCGGTGTGTCTTCGAGTTCGGGAAATAATAAAAAAAAAACCGCGCAGATTTGTCGTTATAACGCATAATCGGTATAAATATTTTTACAAAATAAACGTGTACTGTGTTCTCGTATTACACCCGTCGCGATTCGCAAGACGCGCACAACGTTTTTGCGAACAACGAGAAAGGAAGAAAAAAAAAAAAAATAACGCGAAACGACCCTCGTATTATTCATATACAAATATATATATATTTTTATTTTTTTTCATTACCCAGCACACCGTCAACGGGCTGCGACGAGTCGCAGAAGAGGAGACGACGCCAGAAGAGCACTGTGCGCTGTTAAATAATAAAAACACAACGGACATTCGTGCGCGCGCGTGTCACACCCTCGGACACTGGAAAACGGCCATTTTTATTTATTTATTATACGACGAGACGATAATTCAAATGCCCCTTTTTTGCATTTTCAGCCAGCGAGCGCGTTTATCCCCCCCGCCACGTCGCATTGTCTTTATATACTTTGGACGCCATTTTGCACGCGACATTACATTTATACCGGTGGTATACGGCAACGGCCGACGGGATTCGGTCTCAGAATTTCCAGGTTCTTTTAAACCGTTTCACGTATACAAATCTAATACGATTCTTGTAATATACATATATATATATAAATGAAATAAAACGGCGTGTTCGATACGTTTTGTCGAGAGGAGAATTTTACAAAGAAAAAAAAATAACGCGCTCGTTACGATATTATTACGATTCGACACGTCCGAAATATATAGTAAATTCCCTAATAATTGTCGTTTTTGAACACGCCGGGAAATTTTTTTTTCACCTAATTGTAAAGTTTAGAACGATTTAGTCAGCTCGCCCGCAATAAAGAAAAAAAAATTCTTAAACACGCCGCCACGAATACATATATACGAGTATATAAAAAAAGTCCGTATTTTTATATACATGTACATCGCTCGTGTAGAAGCGCGGAGGAACGCTGGTAAAAGAAACGCGTCGACATTTCAAATGAATACATAGTATACGCCTCGCACGATCACGGGGCTATCACGCCGCGACGGTATTTCAAAAGTACACACGTATACGTGTGGCACTTTCAGTATAAGTTTTGTGCTCGCGATATATAAAATATAATCGAATTATCTCCGCCGTACACCGTCGAGCACGTATGCGCGGCGCGAGAGAAAAAGTATTATTATTATTATTATTATTATTATAGGCGACGAGACTGCGTCTCTATACGCGTGATGATGTCGTCGTCGACGGATCATTGGACGTCCCGAACGTTGTAACTAAGTTAAACTAACCGAACATTTTTGCCGACTCCGGCGCGGCCCCCGTGCGGCCGCCAATCGTCGTCTCGCGCGCGTATTATCTCGCCACCTCCCCCACCCACCAAGAGCCTCAGGACTTCTTATTATTATTAATATTATCAGTCGAGTCCAGATAACGAAATTTCGTACGCTTCTCCTCTATTATAACCCCTTCGGCATGAGCGTTAAAGAGAGCAAACACGATTATATTACGTGTATTATTTATTACACGACGCACCGTTTCGGTTACCAGACTTTCGGCTGATTTTCGTTACAACCACCGCGATAATAATCAACCGAAGCCACCACCGCCGCCGCCGCCACCGCGGACGTTCGTTCGAGCGAAGGAGGAAAATTTCTCTGCAGTCGAATTTATTGCGAAAATCAATAAAGCCGCGTGCGCGCGAGAATAATGTGACGACGGCAAAATTATATTAAAAACGCGATTGTTTATCGCGATTGCGACATTTATTGTATACACGCCAAACGGATTCTTACCGGACGAGAAATTTAAAAACGATCGGAAAACGTTTAATCGATTTGAAGTGTACGATGCCGACTCGTATACACACTTCCCCCCCCCCCGGATCACGGCAAATTAATTTCTACGCAAAACCGTACGCGAATGTCACAGAAATTTTAAGAGACTTTCTCGCCTATTGCCCCCCATCTCACATCCTTGTTGAACGGTCATTTTCATACTTGTTTGATTGAGAAAAAAAAGAAGTGTGAGATTCGAAAAGGAAAATAAAACCGAATCAACGAGAATATTATCAAAAAAAAAAAAACGTCACATTGTTAACGTGCTGGAGAAGTAAGCACGCGTTAGTCAATAGCGAATGTCGTGTAAAACGAGTGTGTACATATAAAATATCGGGTTTTTTTTTTCCGTTACATTCGGAAATGTATTAATCGACCGCGACGCGTCGACGAAAAAACTGCTACGGCAAACACATATTGTTCGAACTGAATAAATAATTATGAACAATAGTCGTAGGAAACGGAATAAAGAACTCGCGTAGGAAATGAATTTTTGTCATATCTAAAATTATTTCCTCAGTTTTGAAAACCCCATATAAATTCGACCACATGATTTTCGATCATAACTACAGGGTACGCGCGTTGTACAAAGCAAAAATTTTCTCGAGACCAACGTCCGACACGTAACACGCGCGAATCATTTTCGAAATCGAATAATAATTTTTTATCTACTCCGCGGTGACGATATCGAATTTTACAGGGTTTTTCTTTCGCTTTGACAACCGAAAACCCTATCGCCGTTTTGCGCGCACTCGGCGACGGTTCGGTAAATACTGTTCGCCCCCGCGCGTCCGTTGCAGCGGAGTCTGTGTGATGATAATAATGTAATGCGCGCGCTTTGTTGTACGAAAACGACGCGTTACGGCAAAGCGAAAAAAAAATAATAATAATAATAATAACGCATTTATTATTATAATATTAATACGTGTGCGCGCACGTCGCGCACGAATTCGGCCGGTGGTACGACGCACAAAGGATACACGAGAAAATACAATGACGAGCGGCGGCGGCGGCGGCGGTATTATTATGTACTCCATATCGGTTTTGGACGGCAGGGACGAGGAGATGGTGGTTGTACAGGGGCGGGGAACGGAGAAAATCGGCACCGGGGTGCGCGTTGTGCGCGCGGTGATCGGCGGCGGGGGTTGGAAGGTGAAAAATACCTTTGGTGGTGCCCGGATGAATGAATACGAAGAATGGAACACGGCGAAGAACAAACATCGTCGTCGTTTCGGTACGGCGTCTCCCTCACTCTCTCTCTCTCTCTCTACATATTGTATATATATAATATCGTCCCGTAAAACGCACCTGGAAATCCTCTCGCCTCCCATTGTGTGTGCGCGTGTAGAAGAAGAAGAAGAAGAAGAAGAAGAAGAAGGAGAAGGAGAGAAAAAAAAAGCGCGAGTGGTCGTCGCATACGCGTAACGTGCGCGTGCGTGAGTTAATGGCATCGCCATCGTTCCGACTATAAACCACCCCCGTGCGCGCGAGCGTTATTCCAAGGTCGTCGAGGTTTAATGATAATAATAATATATTGGGCTGCGACCGCCGCTGTATGTTATTCGGCGGGGAGCGACACATACACACACACACACAATAAAAATATACCTCGACGTACGTGTTCGATTATACCCCGGGGGTAGTTGATGGCGACGCGGGGGCGATGGAAAATTTCGTCGTTACATATTATGTCGTACGCACGGTTATTATTATTATTATTATTATTATTATTATATTTTTGTATTCGTCCGCGCACCTAGTAAAATAATAATAATAATAATAATAATTCATATCGTAATATTATAAATATATTATACGGATATCGGTCGTTTATTTGGGTAATTATTCGTTTAAAAACCTCGACGGAAAACGGTAAACACTGGTGCCGCCGACGACGACGTTTTACACGCGAAAACGATTATCGCGGTTTTTTCCTTTTTTTTTATATATATATATATTTCGGTCGATTCTCTAATGAGAAGAACGTTCCATAAAATATCCAAATTTTCGTACTGCGCGCTTCACTGTTCGCATTACACAAAGTGCGTCGTACTACACACACACACACACACAGTTTTAGAGACTGAATGAGAAATCGGAAGGTCCCCCGTTGCAGTACTGGAGAGAGAGAAAAAGTCGGCGAGCAAAAAATATTGTTATAGTCGAGAGACGCGCGTATTGAAAAATGACGTCCCGCGATAAAAATCGATTTTAAAAACGGCGGCACGTCGTATTTATTTATTTATTTATTTTTCCTTGTCTCTTATTCGTCGGCTTCGGTTTCTGATAAAATATCACGAATAGAATGTAAACAAACATACACTAATTCTGAATTCACGACATTTAATTCGAGTCGGTTTCTTTTCTGACGGTCGATAATAATATGTATAACCAACAATCAACACTACCGCATCAACGGTTACATAGATATTGTTACGCGTTGTATAAAATAGCCGTTTTCAATTTTAATACCGGATTCACGTGAATACGTTTTTAAATAAATTCTCACGTTTGGATTACGGTCCTGAATCCGAAATCGGCCGCGTAACAGCCGTTTAAAACATTTGGGGATTATTATTATTCCGATTACCGTTGATCTCGCGATCTTTTTTATTCACACATATATACGTATATTGACGCGTCGTCTTCCGTCGAACTAAACGCAACACACGCGTTTCTTTTTGTCTCTTTTTAATTCCACGCGACATTCGAACGAGAAGAAATACTCGAATATATTACGGATTAATTTTTCTTCTCTTTCCAGAACACTCGTGTGGGAGTCATTTTTCGTTGTCGACAAATACGAATTATACGTCGAATACCGTCGACGACTGAGTGTGGGAAACTGCCGCGTGTCTCTTCTTGCGCGACATTACATTGTACCTCGTTACACCTACGCGATTGCTGGCGTGTGTATTATCGAAATACGTCGTCATCGGCAAATGGCAATCTCAAAAATACTCGGCTCGCAGGGACGTGGTGGTTAAACGCGACACACCGACGAAACGATGAAATAATAACGTTTTCGATTTATTCCCGTCGGTTTTCGTTTTGTAAAACGAACAGTGGCGAAATTCATTAACGTAAATCCACGCCCGCGATCCGAGTCCCCCGATGGTGCGACGCGATCGTTATTCAAGGTCTTTTGGATTTTTTTCTTTTCCAAATTTTTCACTTTCGTTACGTACACGTGTTACGTAATCGATGATACGTAATTAAATGCGCGCGACACGTTTCGTAAAAAGAAAAAAAAATCAATTGAAAAACGCGTTATTGAAATCGAAAAGGCCACTCGCGACTTTAACGCCCCAAACGGTGGATTGAGTAATTTTTTTGAAAATAATTTTCACCTCCGCGGTAAATTCACCGCGTCGTTTGCAATCGTCGAGATTCGTTGTGTACCGGGCGTGTTCGCGTTGTTCTTTGGTATAAACGGCTGTTGGAATAGCGAATAAAAAAACAAATTTTTTTTTTTTTTGAAATATTCTCGTCCACCCACTACCAGTGCCCCGGCCGGTGTCCGAAGAATAAAACGCAACGTTATAATATAATATAGAGCGGTGCGCGGGTTTCGTTAAAACGCAGACGTGACGCAATAATACACCTCACTCTCTCTCTTCTGACAAAAAAAACCGACGGCGGCGGCGTAATGATCCGTGTCCGATCGATTAAATCGTAATACATATCACCACACACACACATTGTGTTTTTATTTTAAATACGATCGCTGCCGAGATACGACGACTCGCGCGGTCGCCGCCTGCGCCCGGCCGAGTCGCCTTCGTTTTAATTTCCATACGGCAATTATCCTCGCCACTAGCAGCCCACCACCACGGCTCGGTCATTATCGGGTATATATTTTTGTTTTCTCTATTCTTTTCGGTTTTTTTTTCTCTATTCTTCTTATTATTTTTTTTTCGTCTTCTTTACGGAAATCCACGGAAACGCATACCGGCGCCGAAAACGCGCGGCGGCGGCCCGTCGTCGTTTTTCTCATCGTTTCCGCGCGCGGTCAATGAATAATAATAATAATAATAATAATAATAATAATAATAATAATAATAATAATAATAATAATAATAATAATAATAATAATAATAATAATAATAATAATTGTACGCAATAATAAATTATTATTATTATTTTACCGGACCGGCGGCGGGCGCTACAATGATAATTTAACACCGTGTCTGCGGCGCGGCGGTGCCTACACGTACCTACCCACACGGTGTACACGACACGACTACGACGATTGCGGCGGCAAAAAAGAATGAAAAAAGCGAAATCCCCGAGTACACGCGTCGAGGAAAATCGTTTTATTAATTACACGAATAAAGACGTCGGACACGCGAGACGGCCGCGGCGGACACACTCACTCGTCGTACACACACAAATTATCTCTCTTTTCCTCTGCGCGTATTCGCATACCACTAACCGGGTATAACGTGTACGAAGCGATATATTACATATTCCTCGTCGCATAACGTATCCGTAACGCGATAATGAGAAAACCTATTTGTTCGACGGCGATCGACCGACGGCGACGACGTATTGGCCAAAGTCCAACGGGCTAACACGACTCTCCCTCGGCTTCGGCACGATGACCGCCGCCGCCGCCGCCGACACACATACGACGACGGCGGCGGTGGCGGGGAACACAAAGTCGGGTCGTGTCCGAGTATTAATTTTACGAAATAAAACCCCGTCGGCTTTCATGAACGACATTATATGTTATTATTATCGCGCACGGGCGACAGTGTGTATAAAATGTACACACTTTATAACGTATATATAAGCGTGCAGAAATAAAAAGAATATACGAATAGGAATGTTTTTCAAACGTCCTGTATAATACGTACAGCGCGCGCGCGTATATTATTAATACGCGTTTTTTTTTTTACAATAAATAAATGCGTATTTTTTTTTATTTTTTTTTTTGTGATCACCTCGCACGAGTTAGGTAAACGCGGAAAACGCGCGTCCGCGTGTGAACGTTTTTTAAACGCGAAAGAGATAACTTTTCTTTTTTTTTTTTTTTTGGTTACCGTTAACCACTCGTCACGAAGAGAGCGAGTGTGTTCGCGGATCATTCGGTTATAATAATCGCAGGTCCTCAAACTTGTTTCACCCGACGGATCATCTGGAGGATCATAAACTTTTCCAGCGCCTCTCCAAAAAAAAAAAAATAAATACTTACCGTGTGTGTGTGGCAGCGCATCGTAAATTAGACAAAAAGTTATTGCGATTTATTATTCGTGAATTGAATACAGTGGTGAATGCTCACTTCCATTTATTGGCCGAAATATACTCCACCGCGCCCAAAACAAAAAAAAAAAAGAAAAGTCCACCGTCCAGGGTTAGGGGACGGCGTGTTATCGTTCTCGTTGAAAACCGGTACAAAAATGTATAAAATATGACCTAGTCGTATTGCAATATCCGATATACCATCGAAAAGATTCGGTAGAATCGATTTTTTTTTTTTCCCCCATTCTCGTTTGGAGTTTTTCATTATACGTTCGAATATTTTTATATTCTCTTATATATATATATAAAGAGAGAGAGAGAGAGAGAGAGAGAGAGATAGAAATCGAAAGAAATCGTTTTCAAACGGACACTTACTCCGAGTTGAACAATACTACGAAAAATGTTTAAAGTATCGAAAATTCTACAAAAAAAAAAAAATATATATATATATATATTCCGTGAAAAATCAGAGAACGCATTGTTAATACATAAATACCGCGAAACGTCGAAACATCAATCAACAACAATATCATATCGTTATGTACGTATACTGCGACTTGTTATAAAAAAAATAAAACACCGATATTTATCGTCGAATTTCAACAAACCAAAATCAATCGATTACCGCAATGATACGTTTAACCGTACCTAAACGTTTGTAATGTGGCAGTCCTTATAAAATAAGTGCGCGATTCGCTAGGAAAATAAATTGTTAACATTTTTTTTTTTTTTTTTTTTTTAACGGGACTCGCGTTTATTATAAAATAAATAAATCACAGGTATATTTTGGTGTATCTGTTCGCACGTTTCGAGCACGGCGCTAAAACGTATTCGAAAACGTCCCCGCGTCTGTGTTCGTCAACCAGTCAGCCACGACCGTTTCTGTTTCACGACGCAACGATCTCCGGCCCATAACTCGGCGTCGATTTTTCAATACGTCCGAACGTTCAATTCACGTTAATTCAGTTTGAAATTTAATTCAAAACGACGTTCGTTAATAGAACGTGAAAGTTTTTCTTTTGGCATTATAATAATAATAATAATAATAATTTCGTTTATATTATATAATAATAATTTCGTTGGTATCCACTCCGCAGATTTAAACGCCGATATCGAATGCTTTTTTTTTTAAGCATTTCGAGTGATGAACGAATCGCGGTTTTGCACAGCCAGTGGGGCCGCCATTATACTGGCACGCGATCGCTGACACTGGACTTTGACGCGGGCTGGTGAATCGATAAGATTATTAAAGCGAGAAAAAAAATCAGCTCGATTTAAAAATGGAAAAAATAAATAAATTTGTTTAATTCGATTCGCGGCCGTAATAACCGGTCCAGCGAATGATAAACGACCCCTTACAGCATAGTTCGCGCGCTCGTGCAGTCGTTTTGTCCGCAAACGAAACACTACCGCGAGTCGCCGCCATCATTGTTGTTGTTCCTATCTCTGTAACGTATTACCGTCGTGTGCGCGTGGAGGGGGGGAGGCTGTGTCAATGGAACACACTGTTCGAAGTGAAAAAAATAAAGTCATAAGCGACACCGTGAGAGAAACGATTAAAACGAGACGGAAAGAAGAAAATGTTAACGAACGCGTACCGGAAGCGGTAAATAGAAAAGAAAAAAACAGAATTGTGTGTGTGTGTGTGTGTCGTATGACCGGCGAAAAGAAGAAAAAATTAAGAAAATCGCGCGCGTCGCGACACATTAAAACGAAACGATATGGTGTGAAAAACTCCCTTGGAAAAAAAAAAATAAAACTTAAACCGTCGTAAGATGACCATGGCGGCGGCATATGTTTCTCTTTCTCTCTCTCTCTCTCTCTCTCTCTCTCTCTGTGAATAATCACGAATTTTTTTTTTCTTTTTTTTTCACTCTTCTCCGATTCAACGACCGAATTGGTTTGTCGTTCGTCGGTTTCCCTCCCACACACACACCCAAATATATATTACGCGTATTATAATGCATAACGTTATTGTGACTGTTTAACACGCGCGTCGGCCGATGGGAACGACGACGTGTAGTGTATAATACGCATTATATACGTGTAAGAGATGAAAAAGCAAAAAAAAAAAAAACGGAAGAAAAAAAGGAATCTCCGCACGCACAGTATTAAAAATACGCGGCGGTTATTTGTAACCGGAGGAGAAAAAACACACGGCGCGCGGAATGTCGCGGCCGGCACTAATGCGAGCAGCATCGTCAATGCGCGCGGATGGGTGACCGCCATATATAAAGCGTTTTCCGCGTGTGGGGGCCCCGCTTTCGTTCGCGTACATTACGCGTATCTTATATAATAATAATAATAATAATAATATTATTATTATTAAGAAGAAAAACGATACACCCAACAATGGCGGTAATATCCGTAGAATGGAATACAACGGTGTACATATATATATAATATAATACTTATATATTATACAGAAAACAAAATGTGGAAAAATCCGGTGACTGTGGCCGATGAACCGACGAAGCGCGATGTGTGGTGCCGTATGCGCGTTACGATAGCCGCCGCGACGATGATCCGGCGAAAATAGTAATCGATTGAAAAACGCGCGCGCGCGCGTGTGTATATGTGAATTTGAGATGCTGGACGAGAAAAAAAAAATAAATTACACCGCGGAATAATGACGAAACGATGGATCTGAGCGTTAAAAAGTGATGCTCGCACACGCGCACACAGAAGGCGAGATGCGATATTTCATAATATTGTAATGTTGTCTGCGCGGACGGTTTTCGTTACCGAACGGAAGAAAAGGAATAACGATTAAAAAAAAAAAAAAAAATGTCTGAAAACGCGACTTCCGACTGAAAACGCGATACGCGTTAAAATCGTACGATGACATTTTTTTTTTCTCTATATTATTATAATACCGTATACGTAATCGGTAGGTATTTTTATAGCGTAAAAAAATAATCGGGGAGAAAGTATTTAAATAATAAACGCAACGCGCTTGGTTTTCGAGAAAAATCTAAATATTTTTATCTATGGTCGTATCGTTATGGTTTATTAAGATATATTATTTTTTTCTACATTATTTCCCCCCCCCCCCCCCGTTTATTATTTCATATTTTTCTTTTAAACGAATTCTCATTCGCTCTCTCTCTCTCTCTCTGTCTCATCCGATTTCACAATGTACATTTTTTTTTAAATAATATCTATGCGGTGTACACACTGTGTGCAGTCTAGCGATATCGCACATATACCGCGAATGTTTTCAAATGTACGAGTTCTCCCGCTATTTCGATCCGTTACACGCGCACGAATTGTGCACAGAGCAAGAAATTCTATTAATAATATTACGTGGAGTTCGCGTTTATAATACGTGGTATCGGATATTTCGTATCTCGGACACGGTCGCCATATACGTGTGATATACGGACGAGTGGGAAACGGTGGTACGAGTACATAACGCGTTGAGTAATTCGACGATTGTTATCATAACGACGATAAATCGATCAATAGCGTTACGTGCACGTTATAATAACGAGAGAATACATTTACCACGATGTTTATATTACGGGGATAGGAACACGAAATAAACCGTCCTGTCGTCCGTCCGTCCCCCGTCCTCTAGTCTCTCGCATTGCACCGCGACTGTTTTTCAGACGAAAAAAAAAATCACGTTTCGTCACGACCGAATCTTATACGAATATATAAGTGCGTAATATTATTAAATAACATTAATAATATGCATTGGGGATGGTCGATAACGACAAAAAAAAAAAAAATGTAAGACTTTCGTCGTCGGCACTTAACGCGGGACGCGTACCGATTTCGTCGGCGTTTCGTTGAATGCGAAAAATCTCTATACACTGGTTTGCTGCTGCAGTCGACCTCGTCTTCTCCGCGGCGGTTTACCCTTCACGAATTTCCAAAGCCGCCGACAAAAAGAACACCGAATTATTTATTAGTAAATAAATAGGCGCACGCTACATCCGAACACACTAATTTTTTAATATATTATGTATGATAATGTTCTGTCGCACGAACGGCGGCGACACCTTTTGTATAATTAAACCGAGGACGGCGGACGCAACTCCCGTATAATAATAATAATAATAATAATAATAATAATAATACGACAAACCAACAGCGTCGGATGACCTTTAAAGCGAAGTATTTTTTATTATTATTTATTTATGGTACACACGCGCATTTTCTTCACGAATTTTCTATACTGCGTGTGTATATATATATATATATGCGTCGTTTTTTTTTTTTTTTTAATCCATTGTACCGACGACGACGTGTATAATGATATATTTATATATTATAATAATAATATACGATACCTGTGTCTCGGTAGTGGTATATACCGGTATATAACGCGTATTTAATGCGTCCAGACACTTAACCGTAATTAACCATTGGCCACACGGATTTTTGACCTTGTGCCGCGTGGAGGACGTATAAGTATATTATACGCGTACACGAGCCTGTGTTGTGTGGTATTAAAAAAATAATAATAATATAATATCGCCGTTATATATATATATATAACGCCCCGGTCGGCGGTTCTACGACGATTAGTCCGTGTATAGGATTTATTATGCAGAGATATATACGCTATCTCTCTCTCTTTCTCGACAACAGTTAAAATTCGAATTGTATTTATTATTTATTGTCGTAAATTAGTTATGTTCGATATATATAAATAAATATATATATATATATACGGACGACGAGATTTTCACTATTATTATTTTTCTCCTCTCGGAATTAATCTAATAGACGCAGCTCCGGCCGGGGGGGGGGGCAGGGGGCGGGAGAAGGAGAGATCCGTAACAGTACCGCCGTTCGCGTGGATCGGCGATACACACGCATTGGATATTCATCAACTCTTTCCGATACGTAATAATTTATTATATACACCGTGCGCGTATAATATCCGCGCGATATCGTTCATTAAACACTATTTATCGGACCCGCTCGGAGACGAGATTCACGTACAATCGAACTCTAATTGGACGGTGACGACGACCTCTCTCCTCTCTGTCACTCTTATACACCCTTTCTCTCGCATCACACACAACTCTAATGTGGCCGCGCACGCGAACGATCTGTATTTAATATACACAGCATCCGGACCGTCGCCGAATTACGACGATGACGACCGGAATTACCACCACCCCCCTCCCCCTCCACCGATCGTACATAATAATTTATGTATTACGATAATGAAAAAAAAATAAAAGTAATAATGTATTTGTTTCGGAACGGGTACGAAAATATAACGGCGGCCATGTTTCCGTGAGCGGATAATCGAAAATTCATTATCGAATTACACACACACACAGAGAAAATAATGTATGCGTACGCACCACGACATTAACGAATCGAAACTCGATCGTAACAATAATAATAATAATAATAATATTAGGCGTTTATTATCGCGTATTGTTATGTGTGAAAAAAATAAAAATAAATCAATACGCTTTGTGTATACGATTAATAATAATAAAAATATCGTATAATTTTTTTAATATACGTATAAGACGCAACCGCGGTGGTAGTGGCGGTTCGACGAGCGGAACTTGCGCGCGTATATTAAACACAATGTTATCCGCGTAGACATTAAGCGGACACGAACGACGGCCATTTTGTGTCCTGCGATCAGACTATTCCGAAGACGATCGCGTTACTATTCGTTCGTCGTAGGACATCACCGATTTTCGGTTGAAAACAACGTTATCGCCGTATAAAACGCGTCCGGGGGGACGAATTGTTATATATATATATATAAAAAAAAAAAGAAAAAAATCGATATCGTAGTAAACCGATTATATTTGTTGCCATTCGTTTTTTTTTTTTCTGTTTTTCATCGACAAAATATACGCGGTAGAAAGTCAACGCGGTTAAGCGTTAACGTACACGCGAGGACGACCAAACGTCGTATTTTCTCTACGCTAAGAAATTGTCGTCGGCGTTAAATTGTCTCATATCGATCGGACGAATTCGAGTAAAAAAAAAAAACGATTATTATATTGTTTCGGTACAATTCCCGAACGAAGAAAACGAGACATTATTATATAATATGTATATTGTAATTACAGGAAGAAACGTCCGGGATTTCGGTAAATTCTGCAGTCTGGTATAATTTACTATCGCGGTAGTCTCTCTTGTGCACACGTGTATCCGAACGATTATTAGTACGGAATGGTGCGACGGCAGGAAAGAAGCCGATTTCTCTCTCCCTCCCATTCCCCCCCCTCTCTTTCTTTTTTTGTTAATCGATCGCGATTTATTTAACGAGAATTATGTGAATCGCTCGGCGAGAGTTTTTGCACGACGAAAAACAACGGTCACGGATAAGGAGAGAAACGAACGGTCGATATATAATAATAATAATAATAACCTCGCAATCATGACGAATTATAATACGCGACGTAATTATACTGCAGCACGCCGCGATAATATAATATAATAATATTATGTACGCATTATTATTGCTGTTTTTTTATTATTATTATTATTATTATTTTTACAGTTTTCAAACACACTTAGACGCACAAATTGCCCATTGTGTTTGTATACGCCGTGTATATTTATATATATATATATATATGTGTGTGTGTGTGTGTGTATACGGCGAATAAGATAATGTTTCGTGATTTACTCGGTTCGACCGGGACGGGAGGGAGGGATGAACTATACGCGCGTTTATTATATTATTTTGTGTGGTGTAAACACTGAGGGGAAGGGAGAAAAATGGATTATAAACGTGCGTGCGCGGTGCGACGGGAACGCTATTGGATTTTTTTTTTGTATATATATAATATATAAATTATATAAATTCGTTATATAAATTCTCGTTTTTTTTTCTTCTTTTAATCGTCCGACACGCGATCATTTGGAATACGCGATAATCCGTTTTTTCGTTCCGCGGTACTACTGTCTATCCCACCGGTCGGACGGACGCGGTTCGTATAGCGAGGTAACGAGCGAAAACACAACGCTCGGACGATATTGCGCTGTCGAGAAGAGCGTGTGTTCGGCGTGATGACGTTTCTCGCCGTAGTAAAAGCCAATGCGGAAAGCTAAAAACCCCCGTCCCCGTCCCTGTCCGTCCCTGTTATAAACAGGCCTATTAAGACGCCCGTTTTTACCGTCTTCCGATCGGGTACGCCCTTGTTGCCGACTTTCTCTAAATTCTCCACGTCTCCTACACACACCACGCAATCACGTCGTCCACTTACCGTCGATCTCTTTCCCGACAGACGTCTTCTTCACCGTTCTTTTACGTCCCGTCCGTATGCCGTATCTCCTGCTCGTGTTACGCTCGCGTTTAATTATTAATTTTATTTATAATTTTGCGCATAACGAATTGTTCCTCGCTGTTTCTTTAATTGCCTCGCCGTGTAACGACGCTTTCGACAAAAGCCTAATAACGATAATACCACTAAAAAGTAGTGGATAGAAAAATACTAATAATCCGCCACCGCCCGGTATACAATTATACGTCACGCCATCGGACTATTAAAATCCGCTGCGCGCGGCTTTTCAACCGAACCGCCCAACGTTGTGTACTACTCATTCTTGTCTACTCGTCGTGTGCACCGGCGATCTCGGTTGACTCCACCCGCGACCCACCGATGATGGATTGAACTCGACGAAATTTCCACCGCTAACCGCGTGCGCGTATCCCGTTAAAACGACTTTTTTTCTTATTTTTCTTTTTGTAAAAAAAAGTCGTCCTCCTTCGCGCCATTACCACACCGTACACGCCCTTATACGCGTTTCCGATTATTATTATTATTCGCCCGGAATCGCGTTATAATAATATACCAACGGTATCCGGTAGTTCGTGCAGCACTTATAAAACAATCTGTTTTGTTACACACACCGTTAAAAACACCCGACGAGGGATACGTTGGTGTGCGCAATAATTGTCCAGTAATAATAATTTATCGACACAATAAAAAGAAAAAGGAAATACGAGTTATTCGGAACTGACACCGGGAGGAGGGGAAAAAAATAAAAATATTCTATCGATAAGACCGATAAAGGCGACACGGAATCGTTTCTCTTCTTATTCATTTGTTCTCGTTGGACTACGACGAGTCGTGCGTTTGCAATTCGTAGTGAATATTTTTTTATTTTCCCCCGACCGTTGCCGATAGGAACGCGAGCGAACGGCTCAACGACTTTTGACAGTAAAAAAAAAAAAAAAAAAAAAAAAAAAACTCACAGAAAAAGTGATATTTTAAAATAATCGTCGCTTCGTCCGATTTTTTTTTTCTCAATTTTGCTTCTCCCCGGAGTACACACGTAATATATTTTCAAGTGTCTTCTCCAAGTCCAACTGATTTTTTTTTTTGTCCAGCCTATTTGATTTCGTAGCCCGTGCAAAATTTAACGCCGTTTACGTTTTTGAAGTCCATTCAGGACGTTCGATTCATCAACAAGTATATTCTCCGAAAGACAAAAAACACAAAAAAAAAAAAACACTTCGTTTTAACAGCCTCCGGACGCACGGACGCATACCCCGATACGTCAAAACGAGAGACGAAGCTCAACATTTCATGTATCGGACCGCGCGATTGGTTATTTCGATTGGTTTTTATAACCACAATCGCGTTCACGCCGAACGGTTTTTTTTTTTTTTGTTTCTTCTCACTTTCGGAAACGAACGAACGCCCTCCGCCACCACGTTCGATCGTCACGATCACAAATGACCGTCCGTGTACGAATACGGACGAATCACGAGCACGGACAATTCGTCACGGCTTACATAATACATATATATTATTGTTACAATTTTAGTACGGCGGAAAACGAGTAAACCGCCGTGAAAACACACCGGTAACGGCGCGGGGGGCGAAATATTATCATCAACGAGCCCCGACGATTAATGTCGAAAATCCGCCCGGCACGAGAGAACGCCGGGAACGGAATTAAAATCGTCGGACGTCGTTTGACCGCGGAAAACTGCGAAAGGTCTTGTTTCAATTTCCAGAGCGGAAGGACGAAAGAAAATAAAAACGAAACGATACACACGATATTATTATTAAAAAAGAAAAAAAAAAACGACCAAGAGGGGCGTAATCGATAACAAACGCACACATTATGGCGTGTGCCAGAGACCTTGACCGGTAGGCGAAACGTGATAACGACGACGAGCGGACGATTACGTTTTTTTATTTTTCTCTCTCTCTCTCTTTCGAATACACTTGGTCGACATACGAAAATTCGTTTATACGTTACAGTTTTTTTTTCTTTGCTGCTGCTTTACAATGTCTGAGCGTATACGCGTTAGCTATACGCGCGTAATTAATTTTCGAAAAAAAAAAGAAACTTTCGTATCTCGGACGACGATTACATACGACGGACGTATATAATTATTTTATATTTTTGAAATCGTTTTTTTTTTTTTTTTTTTTACTACCCCGCTGGAGACAACAAACGGAACGGCGGCGTCGCGGATACAGGGCGGAGGAGAAGAAGAAAAAAAACACGAAATTATAATCGTCGTCGCAGGTATATAATCGACGCGCGCCAACGGGCCCGGACGCTCATTAGAAGATATTATAAATTATTATTACTACTACCGCTTTTAATCGTGCGGTACACACACACACACACAGGAGTGGAGCGTTGCGTATACACTGGGGGAAGAAAACACAGCGACGGCGGAATTAAAAAAAAAAAGTAAAAATTCCGACTCCTTACATATATACGTATAATATTATTATATGTTATTTTCATATAATTCCCGCGGTACAATGTACATTATCTCGGGACGTTGTTTTATATAATATATAACACGGAAAACCACGCGGCGGCGGCGGCGGCGGCAGCAGCGGATTTCTAATCACTAAACATTAAGAAGTACCGCGTGTTGTAATTTCGGTCCATTACCCTGGCCGAGGTCTTCGCGCAAACGAGTCTCCGGTGCGGAGGATCTCGTTTAAACGAGACGGACGTTAAAATCTCAACGAATAGTAACGTAATACTACTTAATAACATAATACGCGCTGCGCGCGTATATAAATAATAATAATAATTATTATTTCTTACGCGTTATATACGATTGATCGCGGCTGCTGATGCTGTACACATGATCCGAAGATCGCGTTGGGCATACACGTGAATTTCTCACGTATTCCAATTGTTCGTCATCCAACGACGACGTCGACCGCAACACACGTAAAACATTAGAATACGCTTGCGTCGTCTTGGATTGCGGTTTTCGTCGCGGCACTACTTCCCCCCCGATTCGATAATTATCATCGTTATTCAGTTTTGTTTTTTTTCCTCGCGTATATGTCACGTAGAATTCTTTTTTTCATTACTGTACTACCGGCAGTACGACCATAGGTTTTCGATCAGATTAATCCGCCACACACACACACACACACACACACAATACACCAAAAACAAAATAATAATTCAATTCGAGTTTCGATATGTTTATATGTATTGAAAATATTCTAACTGCCGCCGCCGCCACCGTACGTCTGGTTTATTACGTACGGCGTAAAGCCGTCGGGGAGACGTTTATTCTCTGTGTACGGATAAAGTCCGAGGGGAATTATCGATGATTTCGAACTTCGAACGTTCGTGACGGACGGTTGTAAAAAAAAAATCGCATCCGATCGTCTCGCACAAACGACGACGTGTATACGTTTCATCTACGGATCTCGTCCTCCGCCCCGGCGTTTATAATAACCGCAGCGCCGTGGCTAATTCGCCCGGTCCACGGCATACCTCACCGCTCCCTCCCCTCCCCCCATCCGACGTCCGTCAACGGTCTCGTTCGTATTATTATTATTATTATTATTATTATTATTTTTTTGTTTTCTTCGCTACTCTTTCTGTCTCTCGTCTCGTGGACCTATACGCGCGAGACGACGCGATATAATAATAAATCCTTGAATACGATTATTATTTTTATTATGAATGACCATTACCCGCCGCGTGCGTATTATTATTATATTTCGAGTGAAAAAAAATTCAATCGAAAATTAATAAACGATCGCTTTCACCGGACGAGAAAACGGTTTCTAGTTATATAACGTATCGAAACAAAACAAAAAAAAAAAAAAAACGACGACGTTTTTCTCTTACCGTTTTACCGTTTCTTTTAAAAATTTTCTCGCGTTTTTAACAACGTCCTTCCACCCGTTAAACTCCTGCGCCGTCGTCGCGCGTAACACAAACGATTAGTTCCCCTCATCATCCATCGCGTGTTATAATCGTACGAACGGAGAGCCGATGACTTTTCATACGCGCTCTATCTGCGTCTCCGACAGTTACCATACTCTACCATTATACCGCGTGGTACACGCGCACTCGGATTTATTAACGACGATCACGGACCGGTTTCCCGCCGTTTTCAAAAGTCTCGAGAGTTTTCTCGAGACGCGCATCACACAACGCCGCCCGCCGCTCCTATACGCACGAATATCGCGCGTATTATTATTATTATTGTTATTATAACACCGTAAACCGGTTACACGGTTGTATAACACGTGTTCGGAACACGAGCCTGAATAATATTAATAATAATAAAAAAAAAAAACGGAATAAAATTACGCGCACGCGCGCGGCGTAGTACGATTGTAAATGACGAGGAGAGAGAGAGAAAAAGGGTTTTCCCGGTTCTTCTCCGCCCTTTCCAGCCGTTTTTCCGTTACCGCGCGTCCCCCGGAATCGCGCGGTACTCCGCATACCGCGGGTCCTATGGGGTCCGTATGCAAATTATTCGACACCGTGTTTATTACGCACCGCACCACGACGCACGTAATAACGGCAAATTATAATAACAAAAAAAAAAAAAACAAAATTTTTTTATTATTATTATTTATATTGAGTATTACCACACGCGCCGCGACGTTACACGATACATCGCGTAAATAGACCCCCGACCCGCGTTCATAAATAAATAAATAAAACACGACTATTACAGATTTTCGCCCACCCTCCGTGTCGGGACCGCGCGCGCGCGCGCGCACAGCCCGTGCCGGACATTTGCGTGTTCGTCATGCAAATGTTACGCGGAGCACGAGCCAATCCCCGTCGCAGACCGCACAGCCGCCGCCCGAACCCCTTTCGTACCGTACCGCGCGAGAGGCGGTGGCGATCACGCGTGTTCCGTTCGGTTCGGTTATAAGACGCGATACGCGCCGGCGGCGGATGAACACGAGAAGAGTAAACAGAATGAGAAATCACTGCAAAATAAAAACGAAAAAAAAAAAAAAAAACAAACGAGAAGCGCATGCAAAACGAATAAATAAATACGTGGCGAATTTTTTCAAATATTCTGTATATTTTCTTTTGTTCGTTTCGTTTTGTTCGCAAGAAAAAAAAATACAAAAAAAAAAAAAAAATATTACAAAAAAAAAAAACTTTTAATAATAATCATCGTTAAAATTATTTATATATATATATATATAATATTATATAATGTACACGTACACAATAATCGCGAAAAAGACAAAAAATAAATATAATCGCGAAATAATAATTATAAAACGTATAAAACTATACAAAAAATAACTCCGTATTGTTAATACGCTTCATCGCATATTAATTATTGTTTTCTCGTATTTTATTTCGTCATTATATTTTATTCAGTTTTTTCGTAGGATTTTTTTTATGTATGTATTTATTTTTTTTTAAAAAAAAGAGTATAAAACTAACGTACGTATAATTATTATTACAGAAACTATATAATAAAATGCAATTCTATTTAAAAATTAAAAAAATTACAGAATAATTACAATTCATTTGTTTCAGCACATCGCGATACACATTTAATCGTATAACAAATCTATCCACAGGACTATAATCCTACATAAACGTTAGTCCGATTAATTTATTTTTTTTCATTTAAAAAAAAAAAAAATTAAAATTAATTTCAAATATATACACATACACAAACATAATATATTCATAATACACGTACACGATTTACACATACACACAAATACACGTGCGTATGTGTACTGTATAAAATATAAGTAGAACGGATCAACGGAGGACTTTGTCGCTACAGTAACAGCGGCGATTGGTTTATTTTTCCTTTTTTTTTTCTTCCTTTTCAAATTAACATTAAACAGTCAAAACATAAACTTAAGAAAATCATTTTTTATTTCTAAAATAATAAAAAAATATCCTTTATATATACATATATATGTATGTATAATTCATTATATTATATGTTTTTTAACATTAACACGTTTATGTACACCAACAAGAAAAACAATTTTCTTTTGAAAAACATTCAGAGAAAGGCACAAAAATATGCGTACATACGTAAAATAATATACAAAAAAAAAAAAAATTCCGTATACGACGCTATAGTGGTGTGTAAAAATAAGTGACATAATATTATCATCGTTATTATTATTATTATTATTATTATTATTATTATTATTATTATTATTATTATTATTATTATTATATGGAATTCGTTTGATGAAAATAAAAAAAAAGGAAATTTCGTAAAAAAATAAATAAATAATCGCGTCTTTTTTCCGCGTTATTACGCGCGCGCGCACACGCGCACAGTCTTATTTATTAGGGCTTCGCCATTTTTGCAATAAAGAAAAAATGGGGCTGATGACGGGTGGGTCGGTATCGTCGGATGAGATTCGATTATAAATTCATATTTAAAAATAAAGAGAAATATCCGGCGCAAGTACGTATAAAATATTATAATACTAGCACGACGATGACTAATACGAAAGGAATAATACTATTTTGAGCCCTCCATTTTTTCGATTTCGATTTTTTTTTATTATTATTACACTTAAAGCTTATAGTTACCCCCTGTTCGCGATGGCAACGGTACAGGGCAATATGATATATAACGGGCGATTCTTTCTTTTTTTTTTTATGTATCGCGTTTAACATCGGGCGAAGCCTTTAAAATTACATTGCAAAAAAAAAAATGCGTAAAAAGAAAATAAATAAATAACAAGCGTATATATAGTTAAAATGTCGATTAAATTATAAATAACCTAAAATATCACAATTGTCTAGGTAATAATAATAATAAAAAATAAAATACATAATAACTAAAACGGTCAGACGATACTCTACTGTCAGAGGGCACAAAGTATCAGTAAAAGAAATAATAATAATAATAATAACATGTTAATCGTCCGGCGTGTCAACTCTTTACTATTTTTTATTTTAATGTATATTAATTATATATGTGTATCGTTACAAAAGTGTTTTTTTTTCGATAATAATAATAATAATAATAATAATAATAATAATAATAATAATGATAATAATAATAATGATAAATTACAAACACAAAGGGGAATAGGCAAATTCAGAATATTGTCCTGATCGATACAATAAAATAATAGTGTAATGATATTAATAATCGTAAAATATTCCAATACAATATTTTATTTTAATTAACTAGGACTAATAATCCAACGGTTTAAAATTATTTACAACTTATAATAGAATGATGTTGTTCGGAACAATACAAATTATAATAATAATAATAATATATAAAAAAAAACCGGTGAAAAATGTCGGCGGCCAATAGTCTCTCTTGAATGGTTTTTTTTTTTTTTTTTACGGAAGACAACATAAACAGAGCGATTATTTACGGTTTTATAGCTCATTTATCACTCATTTCTATCCTACAAAAAAAGCGCAAAAACAAAAGAAAAAAAATAAATAAATATAAATCAGAAAAAAATAAACGGCAAAAGAAATAATTATAATAATACATGCAAAATAATAATAATAATAAAAACATAAAGATAGTGTAATAAATAGAGTATAACGCGCGTTTCCCACACACACATACACACGAGACGTGTTTATATCTACACATTCGCGGCGGTCGTCATTGTGCGCGCGAGGTCTCGTCTAAACTCTAAACCGCTTTTGTGTATTTTTAATATATTTTTCACTCTTTTCACGCCGTGTCCACACACACACACACACACACAAAACAAATTCCATTCATTAAAACGCACACACATAAGGACGGGGGGACGCCTACTCCTCGTCCGCGGCGGCCATTTCGACGGTGTTCGATTGTGGAACGGCTGCGGCGATAAACGCGAACGCGCGCTAACACACGCCACGCACAGACAGTAAAGAGAAGTTCATTTGCCGCCGCACGCACGCACGCACAACTACGTCAATTTCTCATTTGTAGGCAATATAAAGAGAAAGAGAGCGAGAGTGAGAGAGAAATAACGTAATAACGGCGGTAAATCGGATAAAACCGCTACGCGGCTGCACATGGCGAGGGCACATAAGTGGAATTAATATTTCACCCCTAGTCAAAAACCAATATATATATATATATACAATGAGCTAACCGACCACCGGACGACGACGACGACGACGACGACGGCCGCTGAGAGAAAATAATGATAATAGTAATAATATTTCCCGCCGCCGCCCGTTCGCGGATCGTCTATAAAAGTTTTCGCAGGTGGTCGCGAATTTCACACGCCTACACACACGCCTCTGTTACCAGTGTCCGATGCGTTTTTTTTGTGCGTGTGACACAACGACGGACCACTCACAAGTTCACCGCCGCGGTTCACCTCGTACACGACCGTCGCAGTACCCGAATTACTCGGCGGGAAAAAAACAAATAAAAACGTCCTATCCGCGCGAATAATAAAATTCTATGGTTAATAATAACGTGGAACGGTGTCGGCGTACTCTGGAAATCTGCTCCGGAGGAAATTTCGTACATATATATATATATTATATATTTTGTAACGGGACGAGAATGCGCAGTGGAGAGAGAGCGCGAGACAATGAAAAAACTATACGTACTTGTGTGCGCACACACCGAGTATCTGCCGAAAAATATACCGAGGGAAACCTTTAAAAACACACGCACGCCTCTATGTTATATAAATGCGTTAATATTTCGTTCTATTATTTCGATTTTTTTTTTTTTTTTTTTTGTTCGGGGAGATGTTCCTTTCTCCGGTTTCACATTCGAACGTAACGAATTTCTGTAATAATCTCCACACACACACACACACACAATGTTACCGGGGCGCGGCGACATTGTTTCCAGAATTAACGTACCCCACCAGCATCAGCACAAAATCCGCCGCTGCATCATTGTGTGTGCGCGCAGCCGGAGAGAGAGAGAGAAAGATGGTACGGTTCGATACGGAACCCTTTTCATTAAAAAAAATAAAATATCAATTGCGGATCGCGAATGAATATTTCTTTTCTCTACACGGTCTCTCTCGCGCGTTTCGACGTTTTTCTTCTCTCCTCTCGCTACCTCCGCGTTCACCCCGACGACGACGACGATTATTATTATTATTGTCTCGGTGTCCGCGCGCGCGTGTGACTGACTTATACAATTTGCGCGCAGCCGAGAACGAAATCGAAATTCGTTTTTATTTATTTTTTTTTTTTTTGTTCACTCGTCACGCCACCCCTACGGCAGTCCGTCACATCGCGCGTTTTCTCAGACAAATCCGTTACTCGGATAACACAATAATAATAAAAATAATAACTGCATACACTATACACGCGTTGGATAACGTATACAGAGCGGTTAACAGCCGATCGTGCCCAGGTTAGGTTAGGTCGTGTCGCGCGCTGATATTTTTTGTTTTTTTTTTTCAAAATATATATGTTACCCTCAAAATCTAACATTATATTATATATATGATATACTACCTAATAGTAGGTATTATTTTTTTAATAACATCGAATTGTGACTACTGACCTGGCGACGTCATCATGGCGGTGCCCGGGTGCATGAATCCTTGCTGGAAACTGACGCCCAGATTGTATAGGTGCGGCAACAGGGCAAGCTCCTCGGCGGTCATCTGCGACTGGTCCTTGCCGTCCAGCTTGGCTATGGTGGCCATGGCCACGGCCTGGGCCATCGGTGACTGTCCGATGAGCCCGGCCAGCTGGAGCATCTGGAGTTGACTGACCTGCTGCTGGTTGGGCGGCAGGTTGTTGTTGTGCGGGTCGCCCGGCGTGGGCGGCACCGTGAAATCGCCGTCGCTGCAGTTGCCCGACATGTCGGCAGCGGACATCCGGCTCTCCACGTGCTGCTTGACCAGGGCGATGTGCCGGCTGGTGAATATGTGGTCCTGGACCGAGTACTTGTGCGTGTACTTGAACTGGCAGTACTTGCACTCGTCCGGCGGCCCCGTCAGTTCTTGGTTCTGTTTCATCTGCTGCGTCTTGTACTTCTTCTCCTTGGCCCGGGCGTTCTGGAACCACACCTGGACCACGCGCTTCGCCAGACCGATCTCCCGGCCCAACATCTCGCACTCGCCCATCGTTGGTGTCTTGTAGTCGTCAAACAGCGCCTTCATCACTTTCACTTGCACGTTGCTCATTTGCGTCCGGTACCGCTTGCTGTTCTGGCTACCACTGCCACCCGGAGCGCCGCCGGCCCTCTGCTGGCCGCTCTGCGTGCTCGACGCCGGCGACACCGGACTCTCGTCGTCCATAATGTCCGTGCACTCCGACATGCTGTCCTCGTCGTCGTCCTGTTCGTTGTCCATGCGCAGGTCCACCGGCTTGCTCAGGTCCAGCGGACTGTCCCCCTCGGCTTTCGCCTTGTCGCCGCCGCCGCCGCCCTCCGTCATGCCGCCCGCGCCGTTTTGCATGCTCGACTGTTGCATCTCTTCCATGTATCTCTTCAACGACTCCTGGTACATTTTACCCAGGCTCTCCACGTCTTCCGCGTTCTGGTAGTACGGGTTCGGCGCGTACGTTTGGTTCTTCTGGCCGATCTCGCTCATCTGCGACGACGCGAACGAGTCCATGCTCACGTCCTCGTCCGGTATGTTGTCCACGTTGATGTACCCCCTGGAACACTGTTCCGGGTGTTTGGTCTGCAGATGCGATTCCAGCGCCGATTTGATTTTGAAAATGGCCGAACAGAACGGACACCGTTTGTTGATCGCCTGCGAATGCGCTCTGAACTGGCCCTTTCGCTCCCGGGCCCTGGTGTTCTGGAACCACACCTGGACCACGCGTTTCTTCAGGCCCACTTCTTGCGCGATGCTCTCCAACATTTTCCTAGACGGATTGCTTTCGATCTGATACTTTTGGTACAAGTAGTCCAGCTGTTCCGGTAAAATAGTAGTCCTCAGGCGTTTGTCTTTTGTGAACTCGGTCTCCTTGTCGCTGTGATCGTCGAAATCGTCGAACGAACGCTTGTTGTTTTGTTGCATCATCGACAATATCAACGATGACGTAGGATTAGTGTTTATATGGTCGGACGTACCAATGCTGCCGCCGCCGCCGCCACTACTACTGCCACCCATTTGTTGCGATTGTGACTGCTGATGCTGTTGTTGTTGTTGTTGTTGTTGGAGCTGTTGTTGTTGTTGGAGCTGTTGTTGTTGCTGTTGATGAAGCTGCGCTTGTTGTTGTAGTATGCCGAAAGCGCTTTCCGGGTGATAAGTGGGAAACAAATTCGGATTCAACAAATGCACTTGTTGGTGTTCTTTCCACTGGTCGAGCTTCGTGAATACCGAATTGCAATGGTCGCAGTTGTACACGTTTTCTTTGTCGTGCGACGAAGACGTTTGTATCGGTGACGTCGGATACGTCAGGGTCGGAGTGGGCGTCGGAGTCGGGGTCATGGGGTTAGAATTTGCGCTTTGACCTTGATGGTTATTATCCACGGTGCTCGAGTTGGAGTCCTCGGAACTGAGCGCAGCCGCGATGTGGGCGGCCGCCGCCTGGGCTTGGGCCGACCTCTTGGCGTCCTCCTCTTTGAAACAGTGCGTCTTTTGGTGTCTAATCAGTTCGTAATATCTCTGGAACACTAACAGGCATTTATTACACTGGTAGTTCAAACCGGGCGTTCTTTGAAATCGATTCGATCCCTCTTCAACAATACCTGGTGCCGGTTCTACAGCTGGCTGATTTTCGTAGACCTTTCTGGCCTTTTGCCGCGCGTTTTGGAACCACACGACGATCACTCTCGGACTGAGGTTCAGCAACTTGGACAGGTACTCGAGATCGTCGTCTTTCGGGTACGCGTTATTCTCGAAGAATTCCTGGAGCACTTTGATCTGACAGTCGGTGAAACGAGTTCTGTTGGCCCGTTTGCCGGACGACGTGGAACCGCCGGAACCGCCGCTGCCCTGGTTCATCATGATCGAATGGGGAAAGCCGTCGGACGAATTCGGCGACCTGCCCGGACTGATGCTCCGCGGGCCGGATTGGGTGGTGACCGACATTTGCGGCGGTGACGTGAAACTGGACGCGGACAATTTCGGCGGTAGCATGTTGCTGGTGGAAATCGCGTTCGTCATGTTCATTTCCTGATGTTGAGAAGTGAGTATCGACGACAACGTGAGATTCTCGGCCGCGTTCAAGTCTAACGGCGATCCCCTGTCGTGGTGCATGTACACGTTTTGTTTTTCTTCGATCGAGTCTCGACGTTTGGACGGAGACTCGGGGTTGCCCCACGGAAATTTCGTCTCGGGTTGACTGGTTTCGGTGTCTTTCGATTCGGATTTCACCTGCGGTTCTATTTTGACCGGAGATTCCAGTGACTGCGCGGAGAACGGTCTGGAGAAATTTTGAGCAAATGTCTGTTGTTGCTGGAACGCAGGCGTTTGGCTCTGTGCCCTAACGACCGGCGCGTTATTGTTCGGTGTACTGGTCTGTAAAGGTTTCTTTTTCGCGAAATTCGGTGTTTTAGGCGTTTCCTTGACGGCAACGTCGGTGCTTTCGACGACTGGTTGTGCGAGAGGCATCACTTTCGCCTCGCCGGTTTTCTCGTATTCTTCTAAATTCAACGTAGTTGACGGCGGATTATTGAAATTGTACGGAGAATCTTTGTTTCGTTGTCTTTCTTTGAACAATGTATTTCTGAACCAATGCTTAATGACTTTAGGGGGGAGGCCACTCTGACTGGCCATTTCTTGTATCTGATCTTCAGACGGAGAATTGTTTATGTCAAAGTGAGCACGTAGGATTTTCAATTGATCATCAGTGATGCGTGTCCTCGCTCGTTTTTGTTGCGAATTTTGTTGCTGTAAAAATATTAAACCGTGACAATAAAACACTAATAATAAAATAACTAAGCATTGCTTAAAAGTAAAAATTTTGTATGAGAAATTAATTACGTAACGTGTTTCAAGCATGAAAATTAAAAAAAATATATATATATATATATATATATATTGTTCCAAATAATAAGCGTTATAGATTAAAAAAAAAATACATATATAATAATAAACCTATTGTAAAAATAAAATAATAATTTCACATTGTTTTCTCGTTATTAAATATATAGGTATATTTAATTATTTTTATTATATAAATTCGTTCTATTTTCAACTCGTATCGATTTATTTTAATTTTTATCGTTTATTTCAATAATAATAATAATAATAATAATAATAATAATAATAATAATAATAATAATAATAATAAAAGAAATTAATTTAACCCTACGCTATATAATTGAATAGACACTACTACCAGTACGAAATAATATATTATATAAACGAAATTATACGAATTACAAATTATTTTCTTTAATATAGAAAAATACCTAATTTATTATTATATATTATGACTTAATAATATATAATAAGATAGTATCAAATTTACGATTTTACCACCATATATAAAATGATTTCCCTTTTACTTTCTATTACATTGTATTCCTTAAAAAAATAATAATAAGTAATAACCGTTGATAATATTTTCATCTAATAAATGTATTTAATCATTTAGTTCCTGAAAATAATAGATTATATAAAATTATTATTATTATTAAAAAAAAAAAAAATGTAATATATAATAAACTATGATTTATGTTGAATATCGAATAACCCAATTACAGCAATAATTTCCATCATTTCCGTTTTCGATTATAGTGCAAACGTATATCAATCTACGTAAATATTTTAACACGGTTTATAATATTATATTATACTTACGAATAATTATTATAAACGTACTGAAACACAATTGTAATAATACCGGTGACATACACTTACGTGTATAGCATATATTATATATTATATATTTATTAATTATATTCATTTGTACGTTTCTACGTGTTATAGATTTTATATAAAACTATCTACACAAAACGGTACTCACCACTTGTTGTTGCTGTTGTAGCAATTGTTGTTGTTTGGCCAGAATACCGGTGGGATCAATGGCCGCGGGTTGCTGTTGGAACATCGCGTTCTGCTGTGAGCCCATTATCGATTCGAAATTCGGCGGTGGCATCATCATCGGCACCAGCGGCGGTTGTAGGTTCATTGCGGCCAGGGCTTGCATGTTCAGGCCCAACGGCAGTCCCATGCCCAGACCGGCCATGCTGGCAACCATCATTGGGTTGAACTGTTGGAGTTGTTGTGTGAGCTGCGACGCGGCCATCGCGTTGAACGCGGCCTGCATTTCGTTCAAGTGTTGGGCAACGGACATGGGTATGTTGGGCGGCATGTTCACGCCGGACTGTTCGCCGGCGGTCGACGACACGCCCATGTTAGACATGTAATCGGAACCGTCCGCCTGCGTCTCCGCGTCCTGGTCGTTCTCCGTCTTTACGGACACGTCTTCGGCGGGCGAGTTGATCCTGGTCGACTGTGGCGTCGCAGTCGCGGACACCGACGACGACGTACCGACGACAGTGGCGGCGGCGGCGGCGGACGACTGTGGCGGCGGATCGGTGCCCTTCTTTTCGATCTCGCACTTGATCTGTTTAGCGTACTTTTCGAGAAAGTCGAACGGCACCAGATCCTTGTGCACTTCCTCGCAGTGGGCCTTCAACACCCACACGCTGGAAAACTCCTTGTTGCAGTGGACGCACGTCGATCTGGCCACTTCGGGCAGGTCGCCGCCGCCGCCCACGCTGGCGGTCTCTTCCTCGTTCGTGTCGTTCGCCTCCTCTTTAATGGCGTTCGCCTGCTGTTCCATCTCTATCTGGGCGGTAAGCTCCTGTAACAGTTTCTCGTTCTCCTTCCGTTTCTGGTGGTTCTCGTTGAACTGCATCACCAAGTCGAACCCATAGCTCTCCAACAGTTTGTACATGTGCGAATGTTTTTTGCTTTGCAACGCCAACGGCACTTTTAGCAGCTGTTCTTCGGTCAACGTCAACTGCTGCTGTTGCGACGGCGATTTCGGACCCGTCACCGCACCGCCGAGATTGTTGGCGGCGAACGCCAAGGCGGTGGTCGGATTGATCGGCAACATGTTCATCGGCGTGCCGAACATGCAGTACAACTGTTGGTGAGTGTTGAGCTGTTCCTGGTTAGAGAACAGTGCGTTGCACCGTTGACAACTCAACTGGTTGCCGCCCTTCGTGTGATGTTGATGGTGTTGTTGTTGTTGTTGTAATTGTTGTTGCAATGGCTGCTGTTCGTCTTTGCCCGACGACACTTGACTCTCGGCGTCCTGTTTGTTTCGCGACGACGGCCGACTGCTCTGTTCCGGTTGTTCGATTATCGGTTTGGTCAAATCCACTTGCCCGGCCAACGCGAGGTCGTGCAGTTTCGAAGCTCTGGTCTGGTGCAGCACGGAGCGCATGTGAATGTCCAGCGTCGACCCTTGGGTATAAGCGACTTTACATATGTTACACTTGTACGGTTTCTTATCGTCGTCTTCGGACGTCGAGCCCGATGTGGTCTTGGACGCGGCGCCTACGACACCGGCAAACGACGAATTGTTCGACACGATTGGCGTGTTGTTGTTGTTGTTGATCTGTTGCTGTTGTTCTTGCATGGAACGTTTCAACTTGTGCAGGTGGAGCACCGAGTTGTAGTGCACCAACAGTATGTTTTTCTGAGTGAACGACTCTTTGCACACCTCGCACTTAAACGGCCGGTTCGGGTCCAAATACTTTTCCATCGGATAGGTCTGCTTCTCGCCCTTGCGATGCAACAGCGTCTTGTTGTGGTGCGTCAAATACTTCTGATTGGTGAACGCCACCTTGCACCGGTGACACTTGTACTTTCTCTCGGAATCGTTGTAACCGTCTTCGGCGAGCGTCTGCCCGTTCATGTAGTCCTCGATCAGCTGCTGCTGTTTGAACGCGATCGAATCGTCGCTGTTGTCGCATTCCGGTTCTTCTTCTTTGTCCTCTTCGTCGTCTACGGACTCGTCCACGTCCATCCTCTCGTCGGCCGCCTGTTCGAACTGGAGCACGGAGTTCTGTTTCAACGCTTCCAGATCGGCCTGCGCCAAATCCGGGTGGGCGGTCTGCAGATGTTTTTGAAACGTGGCCACCGTCCTGAAACTACGTCTGCACAACACGCACTTGGTCAGGTCACGTATGGCGTGGTACTGGGAGTGCGCTTGCAATTTGTCCAACGTCTTGAACGCCAGACTACACTGGTTGCATCTGTATTTGTAAACGTGTTTTTCGGACACTAGGATGTTTTGCTGTCCGGCGTGCGCTTCGCGGAAATGGATGTGTAGGTTTTGCACCGTAGTGAAATACATGTTACACCCTTTTTTCCAACACAAGTACCCCGGCCCGTTCGGCGTCTGTTTGATTTCCACGTGACCGGTTTCGTTCTGGTGCTGGCACAGGTCGTCAATGTTCTTGCACACCTTCTGACAAGTGGGACATTTGTTATTCTCGTCAATGTCATGTTCTTGGACGTCGTCGGACTTCTCGTTGGATTTGTCCGGGTCGGGCGACGGGGGACTAGTCAGCGCGTGCGGCGGACTATGCTGCTGTGACGATTTCGAAGAGTTCAACCAATGCGATTGGTTGACCAAACTCAACAACCGTTGCAGGCCTTCCGAGTTCACGCTGTGAATGTTCATTAAATGTTTTTCGAAATTAATCAAGTCGTCGAAAACGTCTTGGCATAGCGGACAGTATAATTCATTTTTCTTTTGATCCGATGCGGCCAGCTGCTGTTCTTGACCTTCGGCCATTTTCGGCGAGTCTAATTCGAATTGTTCAGAACTTTCTGCTTTCATCGTGCCCATCATAGACATGTTTTGACTTTCATTGTCTCCTTTATTTTCGCGATCTAAAAAGAAATAAATGAAGAAAAAAAAAACATATTTTATATAAAATCTATATCCTACTATATATATATATATATGTGTGTGTATATAATATAAAGCGTTAACTGTGTTAAGAATGAGGCGGCGCGTTGTGGGAACCGAAGTCAACGGAGTATGAAAGCAACAATGGGCGTCCACACTTTGAATGAGTGAACAACAAGAATAAGATTTTTGTTACCGTCCAACCCGTCACTTTTAATACAATTAAAGATAATTTAAAATGTAATCAAGTGTTCAGGAAAAATAACATTAAAGAATACAAAAAAAAAAAAAAAAAAGACACAACGGTTTATGTCGTGTCATTGCGGTGAGATGGTGGTGGAACATTAATGTTAACTAATTAATGCAATTATTATCAAAACTACGTTTCGTGTTTTTTTTTTTTTTCATTATTACGGGTATTATTATTATTATTTCTTTTATAGAAATTAACCTACAAAAGAATAAGAAGAAGAAGAAGATATTTTCTAATCATCGTGAAGTTCTCGACCAACGGGATCAATTCTTTATTCCGTAAATGGCAAACAATGAATACATACGCGCGCGCGCGCGCGGTGTTCACGTTCACAGGGGCTTTGTGCTGTCCGATGATAATTAAACGTACGGTAATGATTTTACACTCGTTCGCTTTAAGTCTGATTGTCAATGGAGATTTTAAATAAGAGATATTGTTTACCGCGAATGGAACTTAGGCACGACTCAATTCAAAACTGTTTGCACACATAAAATAAGTGTATAGAAAACCGAACGCAAATATATATATATTGTATTTATTTATAACGAATCGATACTTGATACACGCGGCCGGCTATAATATAGAAACGTATTATAATAATATAATATTACGTTGTGAAATGGATTTTTTTTTTTTTTTTTGCAACCCAGTTTTTAATTTTATATTCGTGCAATGACGACGTTAATTTATTATTACCGTTTCTCTTCGTCGAATTACTCAACTGAAATTATAATTATTTCGATATAATATTATATTGTAACAAAACGTATTTTTCAATATTAATAAACACGACGTCAACGTGCCTGCCGCCGTGAAAATATACATATAATAATTATTCCAATTATTTATTTATTACGTTAAAACGAATAGTATTTCAGTAAGAAAATTACACACGGCGTATGATTGTGATTAAAAATAAATAATTCGCAAATAAGTCCCGTTACTGTTTTAAACGAAATTATCGTACAATATAATATGCATATTGTATAATGTCATATTTTTACAACGTTATTATAATAGTTTTTTTTTATGTATATGAATGCGCGGTAATAGTTAATGCCAGTCTGTACTTTGCCTTCTAGGCGAATTAAACGACCAGATTATTATTCTCTTTAAAAACGTTTTAATTGATAATGTTTTTCTTTATTTATTTTTTTTTACGAATAATTATTAATATAAAAACACAATCGCCAATATATCGGATTTATTGTGTTGTAGAGAAAAGTAAAAAATAAAAATACGAATTGAATTACCTAATCATTTCAACATTCTCACGAATAAACATTTTTTTTTCTACTACGGTTTATTATAATATTATTAATGCGCGTCTCGTAAGTAGTTTTACGGACATTTACGTTTTTTAATACCTAATAACTTTATCGCCGGAGATTCTGCGCGATTTGTTAGAACTAATTATTATTAAATAAAATAGTAAAATCGGAAGAAAAAAAATTAAAATCGAATAAATAAAAAGAATATGTGAAATAAAAACTATAAATTAATGATGATGATGATGATAATAATAATAATAATAATATGTAATTCACGTTTATATGTGTATGTGTGTATAAGTTATTCGTTTTTCACTCACCTTGCTCTTGATCGCTATCGACCGACATGGACTGTTGAGGGGCACTGGTCACCTGAAACACCATGTTGATGTCGGTCTGTATGTCTTTGCCGTCGGATCGCCTCTGCAGCTGGTGCAACTGTTCCATTTGCATGTGTTTCACGGTCCTTACGTGCTGGAGCAACGGCAATTTATCGCCGCTGGAGAACTCGCACAGCAGACAGTGGTACACGGAACCGTCGCCCGCGTCGTTGTCCCTCAGGTACCGGAACAACAGCGAGGCGGCCTCGTGCCTCTGCCCGGAACAGTGGAGTTGTAGTTTGTGCGTGCTGTTGGTATAATAGTCGCACGCGTTACACCGCACTTGGACGCCGCCGGGCGACGACATGTACTTGAGTTTCCATTCGTTTTGAGGTCCTCCCTCTTTCACGTGGTTCACGTGCTGCAGTCTCTGCAGGTGTTTGTCCGTCTTGCAGTGTAGCTGAAAGTTTGCTTTCAGGTTGGTCTTGTAAGTGCACAGGTTGCAAATGTAATTGCCGGCCACCACGGTGAGTATCTCCTGTTCGCGCACCTTGGTACGGTCGGCGGACAAGTGGTGCGACAGCGTTTCCAGCGAGTCCGTGACAAACGCGCTGCACGTGCTGCACTGGAACATGAAATTGGGATTCTTGTCGACCGGTTCCGGCGGCGGTTCCATCGTTTCCGGGTTCAGCCCGATGTCGGTGTCGACGTGCGGCGACACGTCACCGGCGAAATGCGTCGGCATCTGTCCGCCGGTCATCATCTGTATGATCAGCGCTTGGTTATAGGCCATGTCGGCCAGCGCGGCCTCGGTGTGTGGCGGCGGCTTGTCGCCGGGCAACTGAAGTCCCGGGTGGAAATGCATGAGAGATTCGAAATTGAGTTGCTGCTGATGGTGCGTCTGCAACGCGTTCAGCGTCTGCATGTGCTTGACGCTCTGTTGCAACACCATAATGTTGTGCGTGTGCTTTTCACTGGTCATGTGTATGCGCAGGTTCCGGGCCACGTTCGTCTCGTAGTTGCACACCTCGCACCGGAACGTGGGCTTCGGTTTCTGATTGATCATCGGGCTGTTCATGGCCGGATGCTGGCCGCTCGTCGACCCGGCGGGGCTCGCGGCGGCCGACGATTGTTTCGACGGGTGTTGGGACGGTGACGGTGACGACTGATGCCTTTGCATCTCGGTGCCGGCCACGCCGCCGTTCTGTAACTCTTGCATGTTGTTCAAATGCTTGTCGGACTGCATGTGTATGCTGAGGTTGCCTTTGGTGGTCGTCGAATAGTTGCACACCTCGCACCGGTACGGTTTATAACCGCACGTGTACGTCTCGCCCCTGGCCAACCGCGGGTGCGGTTGCCCGGCGATGCAGTACACGCACGACGTTTCAGACTCGGGATGTTTCTCCTTCATGTGTATCTCCAGCGTCTCTTGGTACTTGTAATGCCAATTGCATTTCGGGCACTTCAGCGTCTTGCACGAGTTCCTGGAGTGCATGCCGACCAGCGAGCCGCCCACGCCGCCCAGTCTCGACGAGCTCAATATGAGTTCGCACCTGGCGCAGTCCACGCCGCTGGGCCGACCGTTCATGTGATCGGGACACACGCCGATCGTAGTGCCGGTCATGAAGTTGGGCGGCGGCTGCGGATACGACAACTGTGCGCCGCCCGGCATGAGTTGCGGGCTGAGCGTGGTGCCCGGGGACGGGCTCGCGCCCGGCGACGCGCTATTGCTGCGAGCCGACGCGGTGCCCGACGACACGGCCAACGCGGATATCGGACTCTTTCTGGTCAAGTCCATTATGCAATCGTACACGTTCGACCTGCCGGCGGCGGCCGTGGCCGCGGCGGCGACGACTTTATTACTACAATTATTATTGTTTTTACTTATACTAAACGATGAGTTAATAACATTATTTCTAGGACTACCGGATTGAGGTAGGGAGACGACGGACGTCTCAGGAACTGTGTTGACGCTTAGAGAAGAGCCGGTGGGCGGCGTGGCGTTACGCCTGTGCACCACCAGGCTTTCCGGGCAGCTCTTCTGGTCGGCGCCACCGTCGGAGGAACGATTACCGTCATTTATAAACGCATTAGGAACTTTGTGAGCAACATTGCCGGACGTCGGGGACGTCGACGACGAAGACGACGACGGCGACGACGACGGGGACGGGGACGACGCGGACGCGGCGATCCGTGTATGATGAGCTTTGTTGTTGGACGGCTGCGGCGGAGGCGGTGGCGGCGACAGCGCCAAGGGTTCGAGGAACGATACCAGCGGTTCCTTTTCCTTGCCCACGCACTGTATAATGGCCGACGCGTTCTTGTGCCCGAGTATGTTGTATTCGTCCTCCTGGAGCGTGACGCCGTGTTCGCCGGTGGCGTGCGCCACGAACGATTTGGCATAACCGAACGACAGTTTGCATATGAAACACATGAGTATCGGTTTGACGGGCACCGTGGAACAGTCGTTCGGCGGCGGGGCCTGTTGCAGAGACGGCGGCGGCCTCTTATTGCTGCTGCTGCTGCTGTCCGCCGCCGTCTTATCGCGGACCGTGTACACCCTGTAACTGTGCATCACCGGCACTTCAGGAACTATTTTATGTTTGTCTTGGAACACCCTGTTCAGGGCCGCGGCAGCGGGCGCGTCAATCTGCTGTTGCTGTTGTTGCTGCTGCTGCTGCTGCTGCTGCTGCAGCTGTTGTTGCTGCTCGTACAGATCACCGTAATTGGCCCGGGACACGTAGAACGCGTTGGCTATCTGCGGGAACACCTCGGCCTGCGACAAGTTCACGCCGCGACCGTCCACGATGCTGCCGGAGCCGAGCAGCTCGGACGGCAGATCCACGCCACCGTCCTCCTCGCTCATCTCGCTGTTTTCCTCGATTATGTACGCCGAGCCGTCCGGGTTGTACACGATTTTCCCGTCGAACTTTTCCACGTCGCTGCTGTTCGCCCACGACTCGGACTCGGCGGCGTCCGGTTTGCCGGCCACCGAGTCGAACTTGCTGCCCGACGGCGGTGACGTCAACCGGCGCTCCTCCTCGTCCCGGCCGGCGATCACTCCGGTCACCGGCGAACCCGACTGCTCTTCCTCCGGACTCATGTCGAGCACGACGTTTCCGCCGGCCGCGCTGTGACGGTGGCCGATGTTGTTTTTGCTACCACCACCACCGCCGCCGCCGCTGCCGCCGCCGCCGCCGCCGCCACTGCCGCCGCCGCCACCGCCGCAGCTACGGCCGCCCCTGCTGCTGCTGCTACTGCTGCTACTACTGCTGCTGCTGCTGCTGCTGCTGCTGCTGCTACTGCTGCTGCTGCTGCTGCTACTTCTGTTGCTTTTGATCGCTGTACCGACGACGGCAGTAGTGATCTCCGGCGGTGTGTCCGCTGGCCATCCGGCGGAACGGTCCACTACGCCTCCACCACCAGCGGTTGGCGACGACGATTGTACTGGTATTGGTGACGGCATTTCTGATTATCAATCATCACCAATGTGTTCGCAACACTGCCTTGACATACCCCGCGTACACCACAATCTGTAAAACGACAAAAAAAAAAAAAACCGTAACCGATTAGTAACAACAATGCGCAGCGACACAACAACGAAACAAAAAGTTTTTTCGGGGGGTTTTTTTTTTTTTTTTTGATGTGTGTTAAAATCATAAATCAATTAGTCTCGCCCGCGCCACAGACGTCATCATCGCGCGGCGACGGTACACGGCAAAATATACGCGTACACGTTTAGTTATGTATTTCACTCATTTTTTTTTTTTTTTTTTATTTAACTCTCGAATTTTCAATCGGCTATTTCGACCACGCCCACCGTCGATGTGCGTTTCGCACCGTATTATACGAAAACCGGTAGCAACAAATCAGGTATATACATCATTACATTTTCTCTCTCTCTCTCTCTCCCTCTCGCTTTCTTATATTATTCTATTATTTTATATAATATACGCTCAAAAACGCGGTGTATATATATATTGGCCGCCAACACTGCAGCGATTCCGATGGAAAGAAAAAAAAAATTGGATAAAAAAATAAGAAGAGAAAAAAAACCGTCGACATACGTGTCTGTCTTAATTCGCGTTTATCAGTCGTCGTGCGGACGAACGAAGAGAAAAAAAAGAGAGGTGATGTACAGCTGTTGTCGTGGTATGTGACACTAACGCGTCCATTGTTCGCAAGAACCGCCGCCGCCGCCACCGCCGCAACAGCTAATCAAGCCAGTCCCAATATATTTTTTTTTATATATATATATATACGTCTAATCGAATTGTTAATATTTCTTGCCAATTTTTTTTTTTTATATTATTATTATTCTTTTTTATTATTATTATTCCGTTTCTACAATATACCAGTTTCGTGATCAATGCACACACACACACACACACACACACACGCACAACCGGTCCGCGAAATGTATTATTCATTCCGTTCACGATTTCGGATAAAAACAATGCTCTTTTGTGTTTCGCAACGAGCAACATTACATTATTAACATAATGCGGCCCGAACGAGCCGAGGAGGAATACCGCGCGCGACGTACGTACACGCCAAGTTTTTTTTTTTGCTTCTTTTTCTATTCGTTTAACAAAAACCGTTTAATTTATTTTCTATTTAAGTATATATATATATTTTTTTTTTTTTTTTGTTCGTAATTATTTAAAAAAAAAAATAAAAAAATACTCGTCGTAAATTTTAAACGTCGAGTAGGAGAAACGACAATTATATGGAAAAACGGGCGCGCGCTCGAATGTGGCACAAAAGGAAACGCCGACGACGACGACGACGACGGCACACAGGAAACGGGCGATTTCGCTCGCGATCGCCCGGCCCGCAACCAGGTCGACGTTTCCGACGTTTCCTTTTATAAACGCCATAACGTCGTGATGCGTCGATTACCACCGGCACGGGGAGACGACGGCGTGAAGCAAAACAACAGCACAACGGCAGCCACCCTTGGCCCGGGCTCGGCCGATAGATTATTATTATTACATATTTTTTTTCCGTGTGGGTTAATTGTTGGCGCCAAAACGCCGCCCATCCAGGGACAAATTAGAGTATAATTACTGGTGGCTGGTACCGGGCCGGCCCGAGGAACGGTCGGTCGGTAGGTACAAGTAGTATACGATTAATAATTATACACATCGGACGAATAATATATACGAGTATATAAATATACGGAGGGAATTTGAAAAAAATACATATACCGACGCACGGCGATTACGGACGCCAAGAAGTCCACCGCCGCCGCCGTAGACGACGACGGAGATTATACACGTACGCATTATTACCGGCGGCGGCGGCGCGAATCGCTTCTGGGGGGGAATGGGTCATCTCGAAACCGTCCTCGTTCGAATTTCCAAAAACTCGTCACACACACAAGACTTTTATGTTTAATACTTTTTATATTATTATTATTATTATTATTGTTATTACACTACGCGCATACCGCGGTTTTCCAATCGATCGTCTAAAAACGCGCGAGCCATATAATGCTTTCGCTGTTCGCAAATTTTCGTACGTATATTTTATTTTTTATTAAAAGAATTAACGCATTAAACGCAACACCACCACCGCGCGTATAAAATCGTTTCCGTACACGCGTCGAGAATACGAAAAACGTGCGCCCGTCGGCACACACCGCGATAAGGTCTACGACGGATACGTTTGCGAACGGTTAACGCGAATATATAAAAAAAAAAAAAAAATGTATATGTGGCGTGTATTCGAGTGTCCTTCCTTCCTCTTTTAATTTCCCATTGGCGCCGCCATTCTGCAGGAGGAGGAAAAGCTCCATCCACCCCCGCCGGCGTAACGAGAGCCTGCGCACTAATTTGCACCGCAGATGAAGGCGGCGGCGTTTCCACTGGAAACCGAACACGAGGAAATCATCGCCCTGTTTCCACCACCACCACCACCCTCCCCCCTAGCCGGGCACGTTTTAAAAACCGCCCCCGCGTCACTTGGAAACACGCCCGTGAGCTCGCGCGTATTTGTAATTGAGAAATATTTCCGAAACAGTTCCGTTTCCGTTGAAATACAACGCGGCGGCGGAGGGAGGAAGTTATAATATTGTATTGAAAAAAGCGGAGATTCAAAAGAAAATAATAATAATAATAATAATAATAATGGTTTGGAGAATAATATGATTTTGAGAAAACATAACATAAACGCGAGTGAATTATACATATCGGCGGAGTATATATATATATATATTTTTAACATCGTCATTATAATTTTATAATAATAATAACAACAACGCGCGTTATTAATTACTTTGTTTATTTCCATTTTAATTAACGTATTTTCTCTCCTCCTCTCCGTATAACCTTATACCGTATACCGCGTGTAAAAAAGTGACGCGCGTTAATTTGTTATTATTTTTAACGCCGCAACAGTAATAGAAGGCGTATTACGCGAAAACGCTGCACCGCACACGCTAAAATACCGATTTATTATTTTTCGTTTTTTTTTTTTGCATGGCGGTTATTAAAACAATATATTTTATTACGAACATCGGTAATTTAATTGTATATATATATATATATATAAAACGGGGTTCCGCGTCCGGTAATCTGTGTATAGATAGGCGTTGCTTGTAATAGTAAAACATCCGTCGCGTCCGTCGAAAGGTGGTAATATATTGAAAATAGAAAATCTTTTCGGAATTTTTCGCGCGCACGGAAAATTTTTTCTTCTTTTCTTAACACGCTCGTGATAATTAACAGTAAGAAAAAAAACCGCACCTGTTCGAATGATAAATCACAAGCGTGCCCGCGCGTTAATTACGTATGCACACCGGCCTCCGGGCGCGCGCATACCAGACTTTGTTTTTTTTTTTTTTTTTACATATTTTCCGTATTAATAATTAGTAAACATCCCCCGGAGGGAAAAAGAGATGTGTGTGTGTATTTTTCAGAGAAAATACGTTACGAGAGAGATTTTTATTATTATAATATTATTTGGCCGCGGTGGTGTGGAAACGCGTAAAAGATTTATTACTATTAGAAAAATGGTTTTTTTTTTGTTGTTAATATTATATACATAATATATACGTAAATACGTCGTATTCGGGGATATTATATATAGGCCGTCGTTGTATACGAACGGGGAGAAGATGGAACGTAATCGGACCGCGATTTTCGCGTTTCTTCCCGGTCAGGCGAATGAAATTCGTCGTCCGACACACACACGCGCGCGCGCGCTAAAATAATATAAATTATAATAATACACGTCGTCTGCAGTATGTATTCATAGGGGGGAAAAAAAGTAAAAAATAATACACGACAACACATTCGACGCCGCCGCCGCCGCCGCATACCACCCGCCCTCGCACCGGCGGCCGGCCGTCGCGGCGACACAACCGGCCATCTTGAATTCCAAATGAGGTCCGTCAAACGCACCACCACACGCACGCGCATAAAGGTACACACACGGCACGACACGCGCTCGTCATTGTTGTTCTCTCCGTGAAACCGACGACGACGACGACGACGATATTATCGCGACGGCGGCGACGAGTGAAAAAAAGCGAAAAAATAACACCGCGTTAAGGGTAGAAAAAAGATGCGAGTGTACCGCGGCGGACGCTGTATCTACGCGTATTACGAAATATCGTGTTACGTGAAATTTCTCGTCGACGACGAACTAACCGCCGGCCGCGGATTTGCAAACGGATTCGCGGTACTATTGTTAATAAATGTGCGGTGGTACAGAGATATTATATAAAAACGGTTGTGTTGTTTTCGACACGATCGTTTGATTATCGCGCGTCCGTCACGATGACGATGACGATAAAGAAAAACTCGGAGAACGCGTTCGGCGGACGGTTGTCTACATCAGGGGAGAAAAATATCTCCGGGACGAATACTGCAAAGACGACTGGGGGATTATTTTAGCCCGGGGCGAAAAATGAAAAACGTGCGCGGGCGCGTTATGAGTAATTTCAGTAAATACTTATGAGATTTGGGGAAAACAAAAATCGTGTCCGCGATAAACGGTCGTTTATACAATACTCGTAACGTTTTAAAACGGTTCGGACAACCATTTTTTTTTTTTTCATAAAATTCGCGCCGAAGAAACCCGGCGGCCGCGCGACACGACAACGACTAACGAAAACGGTTTTCGCCGTGGCGCGGCCAGGGGAACGGAACCCCGAAAACAAAACCGCTACCGGAATAATATTATTATTGGATGATGCCCCCGTCAATATTATATCTATTATTAAACCGTGTGTGTGTGTGTGTATTGGTACAGATAACCGCGTGCGCGCGCGTATTATATTATAAATACAGAAACCAGATAATAAAATACAAGGAGATTTCGACGAGATAACATTGTGTTTGACCCGGGCAACGGTGAGCTGCGAAACCACTGCATCGGCGTCGAACGCGGGAGGGAAACGAGGTCCGGCCGCCGGTCGGCGGTGGTCATCGAAAACAAAAAAAACCAAAAAAAAAAAAAAGCGAAAGAAGAAGATGAACGAAGATGAAAAAAAATAAAAATATATACACAACGAAAACCAGTAATTCTCGTTTCGGTGCGCCGCGAGAGGAGACCGACCGACCGACCGACGACGATAGATATTAATAATAATATATTGTATAACGCGTGTATACGTATTATTTTTTTTTTTTTTTTTTTAATTCTTCCCCACGCACGTCTATTAATTATACTCGGTTCTCTCGCACGGATTCGTATTTAATTATTCATGGTCCTTGGGACGACGCGGCGCGCAGACTCCGGGGCGAGTGGGGGGGGGGGAGAGAAATACCCAAAGAATACCGTGTATGTTTTTATACGAACGGAACGTTATTATTATTATGTTATTTTTTTTTTTTTGTTTTGTCCGTTCCATCGTTTATATAGGTTTATTTCTTTTTGTTTTTTTCGCCTCTTTTATAGACGATATCGTTTCGAGAAAACAAATAATAATAATAATAATAAAAAATAACGCACGCCACCGCGAGAGATGTGTTATTCGGGCGGTGAAAAACAAAAAAAAAAAAAAAAAAAGTTGTCCGAAAATCGCGCGGCACTACGATAAAATCCGTTATAAATACAAAAATTAACCGCCGCGGCGTTCGGAACGCGTTTAAAATAACAAAAAAAAAAAAAAAACGTAACACGCCGCCGTTGCCGTACAGTTCATTGCGTATTATTATTATTATTATTATTATTATTATTAATATTAACCGACTTTAAATAACGTATATAAATTACCCACCGGCGTTTTGCCGATTTTTATTTATTGTAATTATTAATTATATTTGCACCCGAAGTGGAGTGGTGTGGCGGGGGAGCGGAATATAAATTTTACAACGCGTTGTAGTAGAAAAAAAAATATTCGGATTGTCCGCGGTGAAACTATTTTTTTCACTATTGTCTTTAATTGCTTTTAATTAATTAAAAACAAAAACAACATTCGTGAGTCCAATTAATCATTTATATATATAAATACGGTTTTTTTCTCCTTGTCCGCCGCTCGTGTATTAAATATATTATTTATTATATTGTAGTACTGCCACAGTGTTGTAATTACAACGCGAACGCGTATATAATATTTCATATTCGTCGCCGCGATAGTTCCATACCGGCTCCGGACCGGGCGAGCGCGAGACAACTCACCGCGACGATAAACAACACGAGCGCGAGTATATAATAGTAATAATAATAATAATAATAATAATAATAATAATAATAATAATAGTAATAATAATATAAACGACGGCGAATACAAAAAATAAAATAACGTTCGACATATTATTACATAAATACGATTTCAAAGCCGTTCGAAAACGAAATATTTATTTTATTTTCCTTCATTAATTCTTATTATTATTATTATATATATACGAACGCTGCACGCGCGTTTTCGTTATTTTTATTATTATAAAATATTTATAATTTTTTTTCTTAACACCGAGCGCACGAGAGTAATTACATATATATATATATTTATTTATTTATTATAGTCGATTACCGAGAAACGTTTGTGCGCGGTTTTTTTTTTACTTCTCTTACTATACATATAAAGATAATTAATATTATGAAAAGATTAAAAAAACGCGCGCGCGCGCGCTCGACGTGTATATTGCGCAATTATTTTTTTTATTTACCGCGTGACGTAAGTTACACGAAAAAAATACTCGCGTAAACCTCCGAAATTTCCGACTGACTGTATATAACACACGCTTTCGACGTAACTATTTATCGGATAAATCGGACGTCTCGAAAATATATGTATATACGAAATATATATAAGATCCGTGTTGCAGTACTTATTATAGGAATTTTCAAAAATTGGCGAAGAGATTTTTTCAACATTCGAGTCGTTTGGGAAGGAAGGCGGACTTTATGACGCATTGCCGCCGGGTTATGGTGTGTTTTTTCGTCTGGTGGCACTACTACGCTCATATTCGAAATAGAGTACATAATAATATATATAGAAACGAGTTCTCTATACGTTCTTCAGGCCGTCCACGCTGCGGGCCTACACCGGACTATTACGAAATCACGATTCGAAATAATCGTCATATGGTTTAATAATGAAAATATATTATCGTTAGAATTTTCGAAATATTTCATTTCCGGGACGGAAAGGAAATCGCGTTTTAAATGTAAAAAAAAAATAAAACGTTATGGTAAATACACGCGACAAGAGCGAATATAGTACAGAAACTAGAACTGAAGACACCGGAACGCGAGATAGAAGAATGTGTGAAACGAAACGGTTTCGCGCGATTTTTCAATTATAAAAAGACTGTAAAACTATTATTATTGCTCTCTTCGAGTTGAGAAAAATAAAATTGTTTGTTTTTTTTTTTTTTTAAGAAAATATTAATTAAATTATCGAAAGAATTTGTTTTATTATACTCTTCTTCTTTATTTTTTATCCGAGCCGTGTTTTTATTCTTTTTACAATTTCTAAAATGCGATTTCTTCTCCCCGAGACGGAATCGTTCGAAAAAAGGGTGTACCGTTGAAAAGCGTATTAAAAAAAAAAAAAAGAGAAACCAAGGCGACGTGAAATCTTCACACCACACTGTAGAGTGATAATAAATAAATAAAAAAAACAATCGTTAGATAAAATGCGAATTTCGTTAAATTTAAACATTTCCACGCCCATGCTTGTTCCGGTATGTTATCTACGAGAAAAATTTAACGAGCTGCTCAGAGTGGTTTTCAAACTTTCTGTACAACCCGTAATATAGTTCAGGAGATTCGCTGGCAGTTCTAGAAGAGCAAATCGCTAATTTTTTTTTCGATAATATAAAAAAAAAACAACCGCAATCCCTACTTTATATGTGTATATTTATACTTGATAATCGGACAGCGTTCAAGAAGAACTCTCCTTTAATTTTTTTATTTCCCCTGCGTTTTTCGGTGTACACGCAACGCAAACCCCGCGGAGTGTCGTAAACTTTATCACCCTCAGTCGCCGCGACCTGTACAATAACAGTTTCGTCCGAAGGAAATACGAAATAAAAAATTAAAACCCGAGACGATAAACGGAATATAACGTGGTTGCGCGCGCGAGTACAGTTCAATGTCTGATACGATTTTACAAACGGCCGTGTTTGACGTAAAAAATTTTTTTTTTTTTTGTATACATTTATATATAAACTATTATTATTTATTTATATAATATATATACTACTCCGTGTATACTACGGAGAAGGGTCGAGCCCCCCATAACGGGAAAATAACGAAATACGCCACCGACACGGATCTCCGTCCCAGCGACACACGCGCGCGCGCGCGCGATTTTATACCGAAATATTTTTAAATATTCAATCGTTCGCGGGTTTAAGAAGTGTCGCGTGCGCGCGGCTCCTCCCGAGAAATTTACATAAATCCGGTGACGCGGACGCGCGTTTTGCACCGCGGTGTGTGCATACGGTGTGATCCACGTGCGCCACGTACCTACATCCGCGCTACGTCTTCGTGTAATATATTGTAATATATTATAATATTTGAATAATCCGCGCGCGCGTGCGCCAACGCAGGGAGAAGAGACGTTTAAATTTCCTCTCATTTGAATTTCCAGATGAAACTGGTTCGGCACGAGCGGCGCTCGGTGGGTCCACCACGGACCGATATTATTATAATAATATGCAAAGTAGCAACAGCATCAGCGCGTCAGAAGCGGGGAAACCGAAACGGATAATCGTCATAGTACGACGCGCGTTTGTTTTTCTTTACAAAAATTACGGGGAAATCTATATAAATGTATATAAAATTTAAAAAAAAAAGAAAAAAAGAAACGCTTCCGGCGCTGGCGTCTTCGTCGCCACTGTATGTATGTAAAATACTATACTGAAACGTTATAGTTCCGATTAATCTCGGAACGACCTTTGGCGATGGTGCACGTCCGACGAGCAAAGATTAAAAAAAAAAAAAAAAACGACGACGACGCCTTTAATTTTTATTAATTCGATTTACGGCGCCGCCGCGCGTTGTAAATATTATAATAATATTTTTAACGTCCGTCGCACCGGCGCGCGCACGCGGTGACAAATAATAATAATAATAATAATAACAATAATAATAAACCTTTGTTTTTCTTTCGCATAAACACGTATACACACGCGCGCGCGCTTTATATACGAATAATACTATGGACCTCGCGCGTAATCAACGCGTGCTGCAGTATTTAATACCAACAATAATTAACCGACGGAAAAAAAAATAACGCGCCTAAATAATAATAATAATAATTAATAAACACCTTTGTGTACGCGCGTCGAAGCGATTTTTCTCTCTCTCTCTCTTTCTATCTCGCCCGCGCCACCGGACTTATTATTATAAAAAATATTTTTACAATAATACAGAAGCGCGCGCGCTGTATTTACTCGGCACGCTGTATATATATATAATGCGTGGTGTTTTTTATTAGTCTCATCGATAGTATAAAAAAAACCAATAATAATAATTAAAGCGTTCGCCCCCACCATGATAATATTCTATTATACACGCATTAAACAATCTCTTCGATAATTGGCCGAAGTCGAAGTTTAAAAAAAAAAAAAAAAAAAAAAAACGCTTATTTATAATAATAAAAAAAAAATAATACATATATACGCTTCACGTTTAATACACCTATTTATATATTATTTAATACGCGCGACGGTAAGGGGAGGAGGGAAACGCGACATATTATTGTTTAGATTTTTCCGTTACGGCGTGTTAAAAAAAAAAAACGTAAAAAATTTCCGTTAAATTTTTTCTCTTCGCACAAAAAAAAAAATAATAAAATAACTAACCTTTCAATGGTTATAATTAAATGAAAAATATATACCTCTATTCATGTCGTTCGAACATCCGAAATGATAATTCCCGCTATCCTGTGCGCAAGAAAAACCATAAGTCGTCGTTATATTTCATATACGCGCGGTACACAACACGCGCACCGCACACCACACCACACGCGCGACGCGCCTATTACACGCCACTTGTTGTTGACTATATAAAATAATATACGTGTAACGAACTGAATTGCAAGAGAGAAGAAAAATAAACGGCGACTTATATACCCTTAAGAAAGCGATATATGCGAGGATGCGAGAGGAACGACGGTACGCAACGCGGATTATAACGAACTTATAATAATGCGGTAAAAAGAAATACAGTGAAAAATCAATAACCGCACGAAAATTTGATTTTTGTTTTCTTCGGGCGACCGGTCGGAAAAAGAAAACAAAAACAAATCGAGATCGAAACGCGCGTGCGAGTATTTTTATTATATTGTCGACGAGAAACGCGCGCGAGGCGAGAAAACACTGCACTACGACGACGAAACAATAATAATAATAATAATAATAAACGAAAACAAAACGACGCGAAAGAATAAATATTTATAAAATACAAACGCGTTTTTGGAAAACGGAGAAAAAAAAAAAAGAAAATAAAAAAAGAAATCACTCGACACTGGCAGTACGTGAAGGCGCGCTCTGTGCCGGGAGACTGGTGAGCGACGTGCCGGCGCGCTCGGTGCGGTTCCCCTACAATGGTTACGGGAGGGCGGAGTCCCGGTCGGTCCCCACCCATTCACGCGTCGGTCGGTGGGGGTGTTTTGCATGCGGTGCGTCAAACCGTCGCACGTCGCGAGCGCTGCCGAGCCCGAGTGTGTGTGTGTGTGTTTGGTGAGGGGGAGGGAGGAAAAAGGGAGGCGGCGGCGACCGAAGGATAACGGCGGCGACGGCCGACCGGTCGTCCCGCCGTTGGGGGGTGTGCGCGCGCCAGGGGTTGGAACGGCGGCGAAGGATGTGTAGAGCAGCAGCGCGACGAAAAAAAAGACGACGAGACCGACCGCGCGGTATGAATACGTCATTTTTTAATTTTTTTTCTTCTTCTCGCCCTCTACGATTATTATTACTTATTACATTTTTTTTTTAACGTTATTTAATCGAAGAATTTCGTGACGAAAAAAAAAAACCAACAACGACCTCGAGAAAACGAAAAATTCGAATCGACACGATCGGTCGGCGGTGAACAGAGAGGGACGACGAGAGAAGAACGCGACGGGAAAATCCCGCCGACGCGAGCCGAGCGATTATTTAATTTTTCAACGTTTGCAAAAGACGGAAAGGTTTTTTTTCTTTTTTTTTATTGCCTCGCGACGTTTTTATGTCGTTTTGCCGTACGCGCGTAATTCATTTTGTGACGAGCCGGAGTTCGGCGACCACCGTCGATGGCGGTGGCGGCGGCGGCGGCGGCGACGGTAATAGTTGACGACGCGACCCAAAGATGGCACTGTCAGTTACAATCGCTCTCCTGGTATAACATGTAACCATTACCGCAATACGCACCGTTTCGCCGGCCGGCCTCCCAGCGTCCTGCTGACGTTTTGTCGACCGACAGAAAAATGACGAGTCGCCGTGCAAAAATAACCGGGTTAATATACAAAAGGATTTTTAATTTTTAGATTCTGTGCCGAAGAAATATATTTATTTATTTTTTTCATGTCCGTATTCTTTTTGTGGGACACTTTTTTTAATTTTTTGAAAACAATAAAAATAAAATACATACATTTTTTTTAAATTATTATTATTATTATTAACATTGTTATGATAATATTTATCAGTGTAATAATTGTATTATTGTGTTTAAATATATATATATATATAGGTATCGACTGAAATTCGCTGCACGCATTCGTATGAGATCAATAAACGTGTGTATATTTGATAGGTGTGTAATTTATCATTTTCATGCGAGATAACATTTGTCAGGATTTCGATATTTATTTTCTACTGAATTGTCCACTCCCTTGCCGTGCAGATAAAACCGAAATTGGATTCGATTAATTATTATCATTAGGTGAACTTAAGTCGTGGGTCGTATGAAATATGATAAACGCCGTACAATTTACTTTCGTTTGTAGCTGATTAAGCGTACATAATGTAAGTCTATCAACATTCAGATGTAATATTGAAAAAACGAATAATGTTCTTAATATATATGTATATAATATACTAACTCAAAAACCAAGGAAATTAGACATTTTGTAGTTTTTTTTTTATTAAATAACCGCATAATGAAAACGGGTAAAATACGATTATCGATTAATTCTTACCTGGTTGTAAATATTTGGAGAGTGTAACATTTTTCGAATTTTCCAATTTTATATCTTTATTCATATTATATATGCGTTAATTATAATAAACTATAGCGGCGTTCAGTTTCGTGCAGCTTTCAAATTCAAAATAAATAAAACAGCTCTAAATTCTCTGTCTATATATATATAAGTAATTTATTGACTCGTCTCGGACATTCTGCACAGTCCCAGAGGATGCGGCTTTTATTATCTTTATTATTTTGTCTGCGCGAATACTTTTTCTTGTACATATAGAAGTGATGCTCGAATAATCTTGATATTGATTTCCGATAACGAATCGTAACAATTACGTAATACAGAGTACTTAATTTGACACGTTTTTCCTATGCGCATTTCTTAATAGTTTTGTTAAAAATGCGTATAATAAAAAATTATAGGATATACGAAAAACTATACGAATATTACGCGTAATTCTCGTACATATCTGAGGTTTAAAAATTCATATAAGCTTATATTATTATCATATAGTTTGTCATTTTTTTTTTAAATAAGTGAAAGTTCGAATTTCGAAAAATTCTACAAAGAATAATAATAATAATAATAATTTACAGGGTTTTGTTCGGAATCGTTTTTCGAACGGAATACTCGATTTATCGTCGTTTCCGAATTCAATATATTATTATTATTATTATTATTATTATTATAATTATTATTATTATTATTATTATTATTATTATTATTATTATTATTATTATTATTATTATTATTATTATTATTATTATTATTATTATTATTATTATTATTATTATTATTATTATTATAACAACAACAACCGATCGAATAATCCACTCGAACCGAAATTCACATCACACGAGTACATATCGTTTTTTTTTCTAGAAAATCGTTGACGCGCATTTTAAACGCAGTTAGACAAGCGCCGCTATATTTTGTATACGACGAAATGAATATATACGGAAATGTGTGTGTTTAGTATTTAATGCTATCTCCGCGGAGCGCTCTATCACAAGAAAAAGTCATCATCATCTCGGTTAATATAACATCCATATATTATGAACATTTTAATTTCCTGACCGTCTATAGTACCAACGTACAATAATGTACGTTTGCTGCGATGTTAAAAAAAAACAATTAGTTTCTAATAAATAAATTGTTTTTATACGAACAATTCGAACTATAAATACACGTTAAATCGTCTAATTTTTTATGAACGTTAAACAAATAATTCCAATGTGCATTTATTTGTTATTTATAGTTATAATGAACTTTCGCGTTGTTTTATCTTCTTTTTTTTCGTTATTTATTTATTATTTAAATATTGTAATACGCAGAAACAGACCATTTACTGCGCGTAATATTGCGTAACTCAGTCACAGTTTTGGAGCCCCACGTTGGACGTCGATTCGTCGTGTATTATAAAAAACGCGCACAATAAAATAATTATGCAAAACATCGCCAGTAAATCCTGCAATTTTTGTTCAAACACATAAAACAATATAATATATTATTTTATTGTCTCGGCTTATCAGTAGCGCACCCAGGATTTTTTCAAGGGGGGGGGTCTAAAAAACTACATTATGAAAAACAAAACTTTTAATAGATAATAAAAATAGATTATATATTATAATAATATAATATAATCAATAAATTGTTAACACCTGGTGTTATCTATATCGTATGCGAAATTTTAACAGAAAAATATGAAAGTTGTATCAGAATTTGGATTTTCATCTATAAATGTAATACTATTGCACTAGTCAAGGGGGGGGTCCGGACCCGGAGTCCATCCCCTTGGGTGCGCCACTGCGGCTTATAGTTGACCAGTTTAAATTATCATAAACGTACGCTATTTCCGCGATAAAAATTATATTAAAGAGGTATGTTTAACGATAGTTTTTTCACGCGCATATAACTACAACTGCTTATGAAAAAATATATATATTGCGGTTACCGAAACTTATTTTTCGTATGGTTTGTAAATCGATTAAATTCGAGAGATTTTAAAAGAAAAACAAAAAACGCTGGCGCGCCGATTATCCGAAAAAAAAAATTGAAACCCCGCAAAATTTTATTTCACGTGTGGTCTTTTAAATTTCTAAAAAAAAAAAAAAAAATGACGCTAAATATAATTTTTTAAGAGAGGGGCGAGATTTCCTAACATCTCTATCGCCCCTAATTGTGCAGATAATATACCGTGTCGGAACGCGTTTAATTTACGATTTTCATAACCGCGAGTCTCTCAATTGCTGTTCGTCCCGTACCCGGCGAATTCTCAACACGGCCCTGACACAACATTTCGTCGACGACGGCGGTTAGGTCTTCAAACGATTCCTTGCAGCGTATATAGGAGTCGTCATGTCGTCGCATAAATTAATTACACGAAAATCGATAATAATAGGAATAGGAGGGATTTATTTGACGAGGCCTATAAGTAAAATAATAATAATAATAATAATATAAAATACAAAAGCGTTGCAGGAAACAAGTACGCGCGAGATGAGAAATATATCCGTGGAGAAAAGCGGAATCGTCTCGGCGCGATTGTAATCGTAGCGACACAGCGACCGGCTACGACGACGGCGGCGGCGATGAAAAAAATGGTCGCGGTCCGCGGAAACGATTGTTTGCAACGGAACCGAAATCGGAACACCTTGCACGGGGGATCCCGCGGACCGAGCAACCTAACCTACTATACTGACACCATCACAAAGATCGCTCGCCGCAATATCATTTACGCGGCACCAATGGAATCGTTGTCGTCGGTTTAAACGCGTCAAAAATGGTACATACGTAAGTAAATGCGATCGGAAATCTCTCGCTCCTCTTCACGCCTGTGCCGTGAATATGGTTTTTAAATAATACATACATGACGAACGTTTACAACGACGAATATAATAACGCACGAATACGTTGATGAATAGTGTGGAGTAGTGGGAGAGAGGAGAGAGACAACCGTCGATAAGTCAACGTCACGTCATACACACACAGCTATTAAAAAGGATTTTTCGTTATATATTGTCGACGAATTTGTGCGTTCGGATGCGTGCAGTCGCAGGAGTATTTATTATTATCAATCGTTTTCTGACCACACACGAGCAGATAGAAAACCGATATTTTTGACACATTTCTTTGAAAATCATATTGTCAACCTACACACACACACACACACGTCTATTTCTTCACGTCGTCGCCTCTATAATATAACAATGGCGGTACGCGGGTGGTTACCTGCACCACCGCGTCGACGACGAATGAACACACACAGTGCGCACACAACCATGTTGTGGAATTATTAAACGAAATCAATGATTTATCATTATTATTACACGCGCGCACAGCATTTATATATTATACAGTACGCTATAAATCACTCGTATACAGTCTAAATTTCATATATATATATATTATATGCGTTGGATACGACGTTAAATAATAAAATACACTACCGACGGCCCATACGGGAAAAACTACGACGGATCGTCGTCAAACGGTCGAAAAACCATTGTGTTTGTTTTTACGTATGCAACACGCAAGCCGAGCCCGTCGTCGTCGTCAGCGGGAGGAACATATTTTTATATTCGTGTGTCTGCACGGGACACTGGCTGCGCCGCGGGAACGTCCGTCCGTACCGGTCCCGTGACCGAATACACGACCGCGTCGCATAGATACGCATAAAAACGTAATCGTTTTCCGCGTATAACGACTCAGTATGGTACTAATGAAATGGAATAAAAACCGACGACAGATTAAAAACACAAAAACAAAAACCGAGATTCGCGTTCCGTTCGTCTCGGCGATAATAAATAACAATAATAATAAAAAAAAAAACAATTTAACCGTCGATTTTAACGAGACCAGCGGACCTCGTATTGAGAAAAATTAATTAATTATAACGGGAGGTGAATAAGAAAACGAATTGTATATTATTGTGTAAACGATTGCGATTTTTAGAGTGGTGTGCCGAAATTACCGCGAACTTTTCAATATCCACGCGATAGTATCGTTCGCCCCCGCGCTTGTGTGTATTTTTTCAATGGGCCGACCGGCGGCGGCGGCGGCGGTCAGTGACGGGTGGGGGGGCGGCCGAATGATGGTCGGCCGGGAAAAGTGCGCGCCCCTGATGACGTCACCTGTGACTAGGTCAAGGGCTCGGCCGCCGAACTCTCATACACTCACTAGACGCGCGCGTTACCATAACATTATACAGTCCGTTCTCGAGGCACTTATAACGGCGTTTATGTAGTGCGGATCGGTCTCGTATAGACGAAAAGCCGTTTTTCTCCGTAGACATATACGTGTACAAAACGCGTTCCATCATTCTGCGTGAAATGTCATTGAATTACGGAAAAAAAAAAAAAAAGAAAGAAATAAATAAAAATACGAGCCGCTGTCGGATATTATTTTAAAGACGAAACGCGAGACCGCCGCGGCGGTAGGAGTCGCAATTTACTTTTCCGTCGATACACATTAATTAAGCCACGGCCGCCGCCGTTATTAATATTGACCCGAGTCCCGGACCATTATTTTTCATTTCCTCTCCTCCGACTCCCCCCACCCCACCGCTTTATCAAGCGTCTTCGTACACGCACGCCGCGCAAACACACACACACACACACACACACCCGTCGTCCCGAGACCGAGCAGCAAGCAGCAACGGCAGCAGTTTATACGGCGGTTTTGGCTGGGGGTTATTCTTTCTTCTCTCTTTTTTTTTTCCCTCTTCTTATTTTCTTTTCCACCACCCGTCCCCGTCCTATTTTCTTCCCGAGGTCTTCAACAATTAGATAAATTGGATGCTTACGTTTCGGGTCCGGGCATATCTCAGAGTCGCCATTTGCCTCCTCTCCTCATTCCGCCGCCCACCCCCACCCCCGCCTTCATTCGCCACGCGCATATCCCGGGTTTTTCCATTAATTAAAAGCCTAAACCGAGTGGGGGAAAAACTTACCACTCCGCCTTACCCATCTACACGACGAGCGAACAACACACGCGACGTCCGAGTCCCCAGTCTATCATACGCGCGCGCACTTACGGTACACGCGGGCGGCGGTGGCGGCGTTGCCGGAACGAACGCGCAAAAGCTCATTAAAGACCGCGTCGTTTGTCCGGCCGGCGCCTGGTGCCCCGGCGATTTAACCGCGCGCTCGTCCGCCCCATCATCGCCTCCCGTCCCGTCACGATTCCGCTCCCGTCTTAAACCGGGCTCTCCCTCGCCCACCGCACACACACTCCCCCGCCGTTCGCAAATTCTCCCGCGCCAATCGTCTATGTATAAGCGACGACGTGAGAGGCGCTGCCCGGCCGATCGACTGGGACGGTGGGTTTAATTGACCGCCCGTTGTTTTTGCCCGGACGCCCGCAGAAATTAAAAACGACCACCCGAGAAACTGGCAATGCTCGTACGTTAATCGTGCGAGTGCGCGTGAGCGTGTGTTATGAGTGAGAGAGAGAAAAACTAACGCCGTTCCGCCGGTCGATGGTTTTTCCGGAATTTTCGCACCAACGCGCGTTTATACACATAACGACTTCAGTGCACACACACTACTGTAATAGTAGTAGTAGTAGTAGTTAGCTGGTAGTAGTAGTAGTAGTTAGTTGGTAGTAGTAGTAGTAGTAGTAGTAGTAGTAGTAGTAGTAGTAGTAATAGTCGCTGAATAGTGTTGTGGCGGCGGCGGCGGCGGTGTGTGTATGGTAGTAAATAGCGGAAAATCCTATAGTACAAAGTTTCCTATTTGCACGACTGCCTTGTTTGGTGGGGGATGGTGAGGAGGTAGAGGGGAAGTAAACCGTCTAGCCGATTTATACGATCACACGCGCTCACCCACAGAGGATTTCTATTGTTGTGTGTACACACACACACACGTACGCGTATAAGGACGAATTTTTTTTTTTTTTGAAGAAAGGGAAGAAACAGTTTATATTTGTTTAAAAATAACATTCATCGTAAACGTCGAACGATTATTATTATTATTATTATTATTAAGAAATGCGATTTTCTTTTCGTCAAGCACAATCAAAAGCCCCTATTTTGTTTTCTGTACCGATATAATAATATTACGTAGGTGGCCGTTTAAAGTCGCGAAATTAATAAGGATGGGAAAATATGGAAATTTAATTAATTCATTCCGGAGGGCGCGCGGCGCGGTTAACTGTTGCCGCAGCCGCCGCCGCCGTCGCGTTAATTGTGCTTGTAAAATCGCTTAAACAATTTAATACCACTTGATACCACCGACACAAACGGAGGGGTGAAAACTGTCGTCGCGCTGCAGCAGTCCCGGGGCGTTTGGAAATTCGTGTTTATTACGGCAATTAAAAACCGTAAACAACGGCGGCCGATGAAAGAAGAGAAAAAAAAAGTAATAAAAAGCAAAAAAAAAAAAAATTAAGTAGTTTAATATTTATACATTTTTTTTTCTTACGCCGCCGAATGACGCAATAACGATTATATATAAAAAAACGCACGGTGAAACATCTTTAAAAACGAGGAAAGTATTTTGCGATGGGGGAGAGATTTTTTTGTTTTTTTTGTTTTTAATGACCGTTGCGATTTTTATACGGCGATTAATTACTGGAATTCGCGTGTTCAACGATCGTGTAATAAGGAATATTAATTTCGAACCGACGAGGGGAGCGTTTTTTCATTCTCTCGTTTTTTCACTCTCTTCGAAACGCACACTGTCGAAAAAATTATTAAAAAAAAAAGTACGCGGAGCTTTTTTAAACCGGACATTTTTTCCGGACCTTCGGATTTGTAAAATATAAACAAATCCCATCACAAATACCCTCTTCGCGGTTCGACGAGACCGATGACGACGACGAGAAATTGAGGATAATATATTATTTTTTCATTAAGCCCAATATTTTCGTTGGGTCGCATTCCTAAATATATTAAATATTATCGAGAAAGGACGAACGATCGCGTAATAAGAGACGGTGCGCGGACGGAATCTTCTCTACGCCGGCACCGGTTCTTCTCTTCCCGTTATTCTTATTCTCGTCCGCGGCCGTATAATATTTATAATAATAATAATAATACGCGCTGTATAATTGAAAGAATAAGGACTCAGAAGAAGGAGACACGCGCAATATGGTCCATAAAGAAAAATATTATATAAGTTTTGTGCGCGGACTTTACGTTGCTATTATTATTATTATTATTATTCAATATCGAAAGAAATTCCATAACCGGTGCTCTCAACCGCACACGTAATAATAATAATAATAATAATAATAATAATAATAATAATAATAATAATAATAATAGGTTATGCGCGTGGAAACCCGGGAAAATTGTTTTAAATCGATTGGAAATATTATACGTTTTGTGTATCGAGAGTATACCTGCGTTATATTATAATGTTTGAATAGAATTAAAATATCGTTTATAGTGTTATAATCTCGAAATAACACTACGCGTTTGAAAATTCAATAAGTCAATAAATAAGCCGAGACAACAAAAAACAAAAGGATATCAGCAGCCACGGTGTGTGCGACTGTTTGACGGACAAATTTGATTTTTTTTACGAATCGAATAAAACTGAATTAAATGAATTTTTTTTATTGTATTCGTATGTGTGTGTTTTTCTACGTCTGTAACTGTACATAATTGAGGTATACGACAGTATTTAGGCGGCTACGCACTGAATTTCGACAACAAAATTGCCCCGTCCTGCAAACGCTGCAAAGACTATGTACACGTTGTAATATATACGGAATCGAAAACTATTTTTTTTTTTTTTTAATATATTTTTCGAAATAATTCGTGAAAAAAATTTACATTTTGATAGATAATATTTAATAACTTATACGTATAATATAAAGAAAAAAATCGCGAGATAAACGGAATTTTCGTTCGTGTCTGCAACAAAATTTGTTGTATTGCAGCGATTTCTTTGTTTTTTTTTTTAAATAATATACTAAAAATTATATGGGAAACATAATCGCGCGTATTATACGCACATATACTCAATATTGTTATAATTTAACTGCAGACAATCATGATGATACGATAAAATTCTATTGATATGTCTTGATAAGTATATAAAATATTCTATTTCTATTCAAGTGTAATATTCGATAATAAACTACGTAAAATAAAATATTATATGTTTTATAGGTTTTAACGTTATATATATATATATTATTGAAACTATACACATCTGGTTTTGTGATCCACTATTGTTTTACGCGTCAACGTTTTATTATTAAAAATAAATATAATTTTACTTAAAATGTATAAAAAAAAAATCATTAATTCGCAATTTTTTAAGAAAATTTAAAAAAAACACACACACAAATATGAACTTAATGTTCCATAACAAATATCTGTTATGGAATAAATTGTTAGTGCTATAAATAAACGACGTAGGAAAACAATATGCGATTTCTATATGACATCTCATCTCAATAGTACAAAACAAAAAGATTACGCGTTATTTTTTTTTTATTCGTATAAAATTAAAGGAAAAAAAACTGACTCGAAACGGATTATACGACGTTACCGCAGCGTATGGCAATAAAATAAAAGTGTGTTTTTTGTTTTTTTGTTCAAGAGAAAATATACACGCGGAATAGATAAATAAATATATATATATATACTTTTTTTTTACAAGTGTGTGGATAAAAACGATTTTTCGCGAAACCCGACGGTAACATTATGTTCTCCTATAGACGTGTCCAAAAGTCCGAATGTAATAAATAAAATTATTTTTAATTAATAACTTTACCATTCGGTAATTACTGTAATTTGTATGAACCGTTTAATTTACAAGAGTGTCCGAAGAAAAATACAAAAAAAAAAAAAAAAAATTAATACTTGACGTACAAACGCGTTGGAATAGTTCGTTTTATACGATGAAATAACAATAATATCGAATGCGTCGATATATCGATTTTTGCGATATTTCACGTTCTACAAGAATATCGTTCATCCGATATATCGAACGATTTTCGTTTTTGCGCATGCCTAATTGCGGGATGTCCGCGGTCGGTCCACCGCCGCTGATTACGAACGTACGCTGCATCCACATACAACATTGTGCGGCGACGAAACGAATTATCATTATACAACCGCGACATTATCTCGCCCGTAAGTTTCGCCGAATAAGAAGAGAGGTATAAATAATGAATAATAAGGGACGATGGAAAGCAAAAAAAAAAAAAAAAACGGGAAAACGTTTAATTTTCGCGCACAAAACGAACGACGACGACGACGACGACGTTCTATCGAAATGACAATCCAAAGTGTCTGTTTTAATCACGTTCGCAGAGGCGGCGGCGGGGTTAATTGAACCGCGGAGAAGAGAAACACAAGACCGGCCGAGCGCGTATTGTCGTTGGAGGTTATAAATTGCGCGAGACGCGAAATCAGATAGGTGCGCGCGAGTATATTGATGAGTCGGCAGCATCGCGGCGCTTAATGGTCCGATCAATCATATAATTAATTAAACTCCCCCCCCTACTCCACACTCTTTTGTCCGCGAACAATCGGGGAGAACGGAATGATAAAAAATATATATATATATATATATGTCGTATACGTATAGTAGAGAAAGAAATAAACACAACCGCGTAGTGCCGCGGCGGTTAATTAAAAAAAATAAATATCATTCCGATCGTCCGTCCGTCGCGCAATATTACGTGTTCACGGTTTTCGGTTCGGTCAAAAAAAAAAATTCCTTTTTTTACTTACTTCTCGTTCCCTCTCGCACGCACGCTATTTATATACCGGTCGGCTCGAGCGTACGTTTTTGCACCTACGCGCACGCGCTTGAACACACCGTTTTGGCGGCTGCTGGGGCCAATTAACACGCGGCGAATGACATGAGAACGAAAAAAATCAAATAAAAATGCGGGCGAACGGGTTTCTCGGTACGATAAAAAAAAAAAATAATAATAATAATAATAAAAACGAAGTGGAAAACACGTGAAGGAAACAAAACGCGTGTGTGCGGCCGTATTTTATGTGTACAATGCCGTGTACGAGAAGACATTTGTAAAAAAAAAAACCGGCGCTCGGGGGCTCGAAAGACATCGCATTGGACATCGCGTCGGAAGGATCGCCGCGCAGGTATTCCGGGGGGGGGGGAAATAGGAGTTTAACGTTGAATAATTATGAGAAAAAAAAACAAAACGAAAATAAAAAACGAACGGGAATAGCCGGAAAACGCGTGGGACATGCGCCGTGCGATAATAAAAAAAAAAAAACGCGCGCGTTGTTTAAAAAGAGTTTTTTACACGAATTTCACGTACGTCGTATACGATTGATTTTCTCCTCGTTCGTTATTTTTGCCGCGCGGTCTTTTCATACACACGCGTATATATACATATATTTTTTTTTCTTGTAATTATTATCATTTTTCCGATTATTATTTTAACGGAGCAAAAATTTTAAACTAGAAACTCGACGTTTTATATACATATATATATAGAATATTGTATATTCAACGAATGGAGTAGTATTTTTTTTTTTTGTCGCGGAACGGTTTTCCGTCTTACAGCCTACGGCGATGCATATACTTGGGGTAATAAAAACGATCGCCGCGCATGTACCTACACGCGATACGTATACGAATAGTTGTTAATGCGAAAACCGCGCACACGCGCACGACAGAGTTCCGTGACGTTATCCTCGGTATATTGGTATGTATACGTGTATATAACGCGCGCGCGCGCGCGGCGTCGTGGGGTACACTTGATTACACAAACCACTTAACCAATATACACGTCTTTCAGTTACGTGTAATATATACACACGTGCAGTTTGAGTCGATGTAACGCTCGCGAGTATATATTACATTGAAAACAAACACACACCTCTCCTCCAACAATAATAATATTTGGCCTACGCGCGCGGACACGAGCAACGTAAAGAAAAAGAAAAAAAAAACGTTATATTTTAAGACGGGCGCGCCGCGCTTTTTACGGCGGCGCGTGGTATAAAAATAAAAGATGAACGAAAACGGTTTAATAATTCAACGGTCGTCTAATATGCGGTATACGCGTGTGTGGTATACGGACAGGAGGGATAGCCCGTCCGTTCGAGGGATGCAGCGGGGGCGGGGGCATTAATAAAATATACGTATACACGCCGTCTTGAAAATAGTATAGCCCCGCGGACGGATGCGACGACCGGCGGCGGAGACGGAAAGGGATTTCGCGGCGAGCGGACGGTAGTGTACACACACACATATATATATCGAGGGGAAAGACGGCGCGCCGGGGAAAAGTTTTAATGGAAATGGGCACCCATACATATACATTAGTCTCTGAATGCGGGAAACTGAAAGAAGAACGTATAATAATGAAAAACGGGAACGGAGAGAAACTTAACATGTATGAAAAAGACAAAAAAAAAAAAAAAAAAAAGGAAAAAAAGAAGAAAAGAACGGGACACGTCGGCGGATAGTGGAGAGGAGAGGTATACACGTATTATACGAGGGAAGAAATTTCCATAAGAATAAGTAGACGTCGGGGAAAAAAGCGTACGCCGGGCGTGCACACACGCGCGCGTGTACTACTAGCTAGTACGACGACGACGACGCACCTTCGTCTCGCACTAATAATATATTATTATATACGCGAACGCGTTATTTTTATTATTATTTTTATATATATATATACGAAATATTTCTTCGTACACGCGAACGAGAAGAACAATTTTATATAAGGGGATGCGGTGTGTGTGTGAGAGAGAGAGAAAATAAAATAATCCCGCGCGCGCCAGGCGTATTATATTTATTATCCGTCGTTATACGTGTACAAACGTATATTTCGCTCGTGCATATATATGTATATATTATTATTATATATGCGAGAAATATATCTGGAGAAACGAGAGCGAGAGTATGTGTGTTTAGGCCGGTCGACGAAAACGCGCGGACCGATCGTCGGACGAGTAACGGGCGAACGGGGGCGAAGGCCGGCTCGTGACTTTTTCCGCGCGCCATATTTTATTTTTTTATTATTATTCCCTCGGTAACGTTTACCCGTTCTGTTTACCGTTTATAAATAAATAAAACGCTCTGCTGCTGCGCGTATAATACAACGCGCTTTGTTTTCTCATTCTGTAAACGCGCAAACAAAAAAAACCTGTGCGCGAACGCTAAGAAATCTTAAAAAATTCACCGGCCCCGCTGAATCACTCGCCACGGACGACTTTGTGCGTAAGCGTACGCGCGACGTGTAATACACACGCGGAGACGGTCCGAAAGAAACATCAAATCCATTTGATTCGTTTTCGTATTATAGTTAATAAAACGCACACTTGACGTTCAAAAGGCTTTAGATTTCATAGCGAGCCGAGACTAGGTGGAATGTCTATACCCAAAAAATTCTATCAGAAGGAATGAGCACCGGATCTTTACGGTCTCGCCACTTTCTTTCCGGTAGCAAACTGCATACAAATTGGTACACTTTGGAGAGGTAATTTTTTTTAATTTTCTCCGAAGCGCCTGGAAATATAATTAAAAAAAAAAAAAAAAAAAACTATCGAAAAATGATAAAAACGCGATTTTTTTCATCGAAATCGATTATGTTTCAAGCAGATTTAGTACAGTCGTTGATCTAATATCGAAATTTATTATACGGTCCGATTGGTCAATATATTTTAATTTTTTTTTTTTTTTTGTGTCGATGTACGTGTAGAGGAAACTTGAAAAAAAAATTTCGCCGAAATTCACATATTACGCGTAATATATATATATGAACGGATGAGTTAATGTTTGCACCGAACGACTGTTTTATACACACAAGACGACGGGGGTTTGACGTTATTCGGAAGAAGAAAAATGTATTTCACGCGGGGTACGTTATAGGTGTTATAACTCTGAGTGCGTACGCGCGCGCGCGCGCGGGGGGGCAATGGGATTTTAAGATGAAAATGTCGAACGTATCGTTAACTGCAACGAAACGAAGGTTGTTGTTCCGCATACGAGCCGAGGAGAATAATAATAATAATAATAACGTATGTATAAGGGAAAACAAATATTATTTCCCATGACCCCGAAAATCCATTATTTATACGATTTATCGGCCAAGTGTTGTACAGAAGAGAATAATATAAATTTGTGTCAAAGAAACGAGAATTTTTATACAATAAATAGGACGGCCGCCTTTACGTTGTCGTTTAGAGTACGATTGTCCACACACACACGCACGCAGAGCTGCATGGGATATTATTGTCGCCGGTTTTTTTTTTTTTTTACCTGTGCCCAGTTGAGAACACAATACACACGGAGCCTTTTAAAAATGACGCGCCCGACGGAGCCATGTCTTCGTAGACGGACACCACGCATGGACGGGCGCCGTTAATTTATTATTATTATTATTACATAGCGTCTAATTTTACAACTATCCGTTTCCGTACGAAACGCCAAAAGAAACCATCTACCTCTCCCCACACGTCAAACGCGCACACGACTCGCTATAAGATACACACGTGGACAAAATCGTCGTCGTCGTACGGGGTGGTTGTATACACGACATAATAATAATAATAATAATACATAATAATTAACCGACGTTTCTTTATACTCGTATATATAAATTCGTTTTTACGTCGCACGTGCCCGTGTACGATCAGTGCACAATATTATTCCCCCGACCCTGCCGGCCCGTACACCGCGGACGTAATTTGTGTAACAGCGCAGTGCAATCGTTAATTTGAAATCGATGTGATTTTGTCGCGAGTACACGACGACGGGATCGCGCGCGGAGAGAAATCTCGTGTTCATTTTTTTGTATACGAAAATAAAATGAAAGCCGCACGGAGACCGGCTCGAAGAAGAGCGCCGGCCGTCCGGCGTACAAGGGGGTATGGGCGGGGGGGGGGAGAAATGTTTATCGTGTAAAATACGCGTTACGATTTTTTTTTTCTCTCTCTTCACTCGAATTTCCCCTCCGCCGCCAATCGCCTCCCGCAACAGTGGCCCGGCGCGTACTTTATGAGCCGGTCGTCGGCTCACGATAAAATGTAAGAAAAAAAAAAAAAAACCGAAACGAACGCGCGTTAATGGAATACTTTAATTCGACCGACGACGGCGACAATATCTGCACGGCGGCCGCGTATGTCGAGAAACGATCGGCGAATGCAATAACCGGCACGACGGTATTTGTCCCGAATATCGTCGTGCACTCGCACCCACGTGCGCGTGTAGGAAAATATTCTTGGGAAAAAAAACAACCGACGGTTATTGCGCGTCGCGGAGACAAGAAGGAAAAAATAAACATAAAAGACGAACCTCGAAAAAAGCGTTTTCAACGACTTCAATCGCGTCCACGAGACGTGTATATATATATATATATATTTTTTTTTTTTTGTAACTCCGCAGCGAATATTGTCTTAAAAACTCGCGGTGTATACGCAACAGTCGTATAATAATTACGATTATGTTTTTAAAATATTAACACCGACGCCAATTATATTATTAACCAAATTACACGTTACGCACGACAAACGAAAAACGTAACGCGACTTGCCAACGAACGACTACGTACAGTCGTCATCATGACTCTCCGCGAAACCATACAAATCCTCTTGTAAAACGTTTTCCGTTACCACCTCATCATCCCGACAATAATCCGTCGAAACGATTAAAAAGAGAGGCTCGTCTGCGCAGACACCTTCTTTCTCGCACGAGTTTAAAAAATGTTATTAATACTACGAACGTCATCGTCAGTGGGCCACTTCTCTTTTCAACCCAATCATCAATTTTCCGTTCTTTCGATTAACACTCATGCTCATTGTACTTATTTCGTGTACAATACTGTATAATACTGATAACATTTTTAAACCGTTCGCGCGTTATTTAAAAAAAAAAAAATAATAATAATAAATCGTATTCGAACACAATCGAAGAAAGCTGATTTAACGACACTCGTTAAAAAAAAAAAATAACACGCGCCCGTTTTATATTTATATGAAACAAAAAAAAAAAGAAAAAGGAGATTTTCTTGGCCCGGGCGCGTGAGCGCGTTAATTAACCGAACGTTTCGTCTTCCTCCACGGGCTACCGACGAACGGCTTAATGAACTCGCGCCGGCAGTAGTCGGTTGTTCGGTTTTCTAACGAAATATGCGAATTAATTAAAGAGAAAAAAAAAGAAAGAAAGAAAGAAAGAGAAAAAATCCGTACAGGAGACGACGAACGGGGGCCGCGCGATACACGACGACGCACGCATATTTTACGTATATAAATATACATACATATACGGTCCGTGCTGCGTTCGGGAGACAAGTGTGTCAAGAAACGGACATTAATTTGAATGTAAAAAAAGAAGAAAAAAACCGAAATAGCGTGGGCTCGAAACGATTTATAAAAAAATACACATATAATACGTACGCGTTCGTTTATTTAAATATCGCACGGAGAAACCGTGTGGAATTTCGTCGTCGTCGGAGCCCAACCCAAAGAGTGGTTTATTAAAATTTTTTTTTTTTATACGGATTCGGAGAAGTTTTGAATAGAAACGCCAAATGAGTTAATAAAATATAATTTACTCTTATTACGATTGTTGTTCGCGCGCGCGCGCGCGTGTGCGTGTTTGTATATATTAATTTTTTTTTTTTTCCCGAAACGTATATAATATTATATACAGTGTGTTTAATTGCCGGACAAGCCAGAAATAAAACTGGTCTCGCGGGAAACGATGATTTATATACGCGCGTTTAATCTCTTTGTCAAGTACATATATATATATATAAGTCCCTCTCCTCTCGTTTCGCGTTAAGATCATACTCGTACCCTTTCTCCGTCTATCTCCTTCGTACAATAATAATAATACACTCGCTCACACACTTGAAATTTCGCGGTCCGCGCCAAACCCCGTACCGGTACCGCGTTTAATCTGCCGCTGATGCTCTTGACTCGCCGCAGTATCCGCGGCTCAACGACCGCGTGTTATAATCACCGTCCGTTTCTCCCCCCTCCCCCCCCCCGCTGCGCAGCATCACAAAACAATTGTTCTTCCAAAGTACCCGCGAAATCCGCAATGCGTGCGCGAATCGACCGGCCGACACACGAAAGTGACCAAACCGCGCGGGTGTAAACGCGATTTGTTTGGAAGACGGAAAAAAAAAGAAAATTCTCCGATTTAAATGTTTCGTGTCGGTTTAAGAACCTCTGCCCCCCCCCCCCGTACGGACACGCGAACGTTTATTACGAAATACGTATAAAAAAAAATTAAAAGAAAAAACTTCCTCGCCAAACAACGCGGAAATATACGCATCTCATCCAATCGTTATTTCGATCATTGCTTCTGCAAATCGACAACGGCGTCAAATTCTGCTGCAGACAGTTACAATCGTGTGATAAAACAATAAATAAATAATAACACTGGCATACACAACATTTCATCAGAGATAATTTAAACTAAAGCGTATGGGTTATTTTACGCTGATTTCAAATCCGTTTTCCATTTTCATCTAGCCCGCGCGGTTTTTAAAATCAAATTGATTCAAATTTGTTCTTTGAACGCGTAATTTAAATACGTATTATTGTAACGCTTAATTTGGACGTATTTTAAAATCCAATCTTACCTATTTTATTATCTCGCCGAATGTTCGTTTATGGTATTACACTGGTACATGTTGTACACGCGTTTTACATGTTGCATAATTAATAATTTTCTATGTTTTACCGATAAAAGTTAAATAGCTATAAGTAAAAAACTAAAGGCGATCGAAAAAATCCAATAACACGTTTGAATTCAGCGCGAAAAATTGGTTTAGAATAGTTTACATTCGACTGTGATGAATAAAAAATAGTTTAAATTTTTTGACCAGTGTAATTCAAATAATTCTAAACAGTCTCAAAGGGCTTTTTTTTCTTTTTTTCGTAAATGTCTTTAGATTATAAAATAGATTTCTACGTGAATTTCCGTACGTTTTTAGAGCGTTTTTTTAAGTCATACGCATTTTTTGAAGGGCATTTTTATAGGGATTTTAAGGGTATCAGCATCCGGGCTTCGATGTAATTTACACGGTATCGACGATAGAGTATAATATAAAACACACATACACACCGCACAGGTGCGCGGGTATATACAGGAATTTTTTTTTTTTTAGTCGAAACGGATACATGTATAGCACACACGTATAATATATTAGAGGTTTTTTTTTTTTATCGTCGTCCAATCGAACAATGATAATTATTACCTTACCAAGATCTATGGCGATAAAAAAACAAAAATATATTTATAATATATAACTATTCTTTCGCGGCGGCACGTATCACGTGTAGGTATATTTGTTAAGTGACGAAATGAAATAATAATAATAGTAAAAAAAAAAAAAAATTGTATTTCGAACGACATATAATGACGGTTAATAACTACTTCACGTGTTTTGCGGTAGACAAAAAAATAATAATAAATAATAATTGAAATAGCGCGGCAACGGTAGAGGAGGAGAAGGCAGTTAATTACTTACGGATACGCGTAGTTTTGTTAGTGTTTTTTTTTTTTTTTCGAAATTAGAATAACTATTTTTTTTTTATTTTTTTTTCATATTATTATTATACCGGTTACGATAATTATTCGATATATATAAAAGTAATTTTTTTATTATTTTTATTATTCGTGCGCGTGTCATCGGAGAAACGAGACGGGAATGCGGTTTCCTGTGGGCAATGCGTGTTGTGTTTGTGCGAGAACGCGTCACCGATCCCGCGCGAAACGCGAATATACTGGCGAAATATTATCATGGCCGGGCGTCGTCGTGATACGGCCAATAGAAAATTGTTTTTTTTTTTTTCTATACTCTTCTCTTTTTTTTTTCTATATAAATTCGTCGTATCGTGTGCGTGTAATGGAACATAATTCAGAACACATATTATATGAGCGCAATGGAGGCGTGTGTGATTACTATGGCAATTATAAAAAGTAAAGGACGCGCGGCGGCAACCCTTTTCCTATAAAAAAAAAACACGCGCACGTCTCACCGCCGCGCCCGCCAATAACCACCACCAACGCACACCGGCAATTCCGATATAATATACCGCGGTTAATTACGACTATAGTTTTTTTTTCTCTCCTAGGAAACGCGAAAAAAAAATCGTATATAATAACTCGCAACGACTGCTGTTGCTGCTGCTGCTGCTGCTGATCGTCTGTATCGACGTGAAGGGGAGAGGGAGGGGAAAATGACATTCACGAGACATCGATAAAAAAAATAATCCCTTCTCGGATAGAATAACGCGTCGTTTCGGTTTGACACGTGGGCCCATCATCGAGGGACACCGTCGATAATGTTTCGAGTGGACGAAGAGAGAAGGCCACGACGTCGTCGCTCATCGTCACTATATTGTCGCATGCAGAGACGCGACTATACGGCAGTGTAGAGGAGAAAAAAAAACCATTTTTTTTTTTTTTCGTCGTTTGTTTTCGTGTATACGATGAACAGGTAGGAAAAAAACCGGTGGTGGCCGCCACACACACACTCTAAACCTCCTCGTTCGTAATATTAACGTAATATACAGAGCGGTTCGAGTGGTGTCCGCGATTAGATACCCGCGACGAATACGCACTACTACGATGTGCAGGTTATCGTGTCGCGCACTGTTTTGGATTATTTGTACCTACGCGCGTGTATTGGGAAAAAAAAAGAAATTATTCGTCTCGTATATATTATGGAGAATAATATCGCGGTGTGCCAACTATTATCCGAATACGTTATAAATATTTAGAATTTTTTATTTGAAGTCTTATTAATTTTTATTGTTCTTATACGACTTTCGTCGCGCTCGCAAAATTCGATTATTCCTGTAAGATGATGACGACGACGGCGAGAAAAAACGCCCCCCCCCCCGATGACGTAAACACCGAATCTGAATTAGAACATAAGACAGAAATGAAAAGAGCAAAAAATAAATAAATAAATAAATAAATAATGTATAACAGCTGCCGTCTGGTCAAAATCGATATTACCGCGCGAAATCTAAGAATTTTTTCCGTTGTTCGTAATGCTGCACACTATAAGTCTAACTGTTATTTACGTTTCGGTACTAGATTTGTTAGAAAAAAAATTGTTTTTTTCTAACTGAAGAAAACGATGGAAATTAATTGCCGAATCCAATTGTAATACAATAGGCATTCCGGAAAACCGTAATTTTTCCGAATAATTTTCAAACGGATCAATATAACACAATAATTAAATGACGTGTGGTATACGATAAACACACTTTAATTTTCGTACTGCACAGTGTACACCACTATAGGTGTCGTGCCAGAAAATTATAGAACAAAAAAATACCGGTTCGTGTGGGTTGATTATAATATACGTATCGTAATAATTTGAACTCGGATTTTATAGCGCTAAAAAGTACTGAAACATGCGCTGTACAATATAATATCGAAAAAAAAATCTTAAAATATGTTCTAAAAACAGCGGAGAAAAAATGTGTTTTATTAAATATTTAATTCGTAAATTTTATGAACTAAATAGTAAAGGTCGGCCGCCACCGCACACTGCGAAGATATCGCGGTCTAAAAAACCATATCATGAAATACCTAATCAAATGTGTGTATGTTTCCCCCTTACTTTCTTAAGTTTACGATATTCGTGAAAAACATACGACGAAAACAATTTTAGAGTAAAAAAAAAAAAAAAAACAGCACTAGAAAATCCGATAAAACGATTGAGAAATACTGCAGAATTTGTTCAACTCGAATAGGAACTATTATCGATTTAAAACGAATTTGTGTTTTCGAAATATCTCAAACAGCTATATCAAATGCCAGACATACTGGGGGGAATTAGAGAGAAACGTTTCCAGTGGGCCGGTCATGCACGGAGAAAAGAACGAGCTTTAATACGAATAATCCGAGATTGCGTGCCAAAGGAAAAGAGACCCTTAAGGCGTCCAAGGAATAGTTATGGGAAGATCAAGTAAGGAGTGATGTGGTAGCCTGTAGACGTGGGAAGAATTGGCAGGAATTAGCAATGAGTAAAGAGGAGTGGAAGCTGTATGTTGGTCAATAAGATCTTAATGGTCGTATATAGAAGAAGATGTTTGCAAAATAATAATTAACAAATCCCTCGAACAATCCCGCGCGCGTTTAAAGAATGTATAATAATAAATATTGGAATATTCGCGATTAATCTGCGCGCCGCCGCAGCACACCGTATACGACGCGCGCGACGAAGAATCTCGCAGCGGCGGCGTCGGCTCCTTCGGCCTATATAAGAAGTACCTGCAGGGCCATCGGGGTCGTCGATTCATTAGGGATTCGTGTGAATGCGTCAGGTCGGAATGTATAAAACGTACGCCCCGCGGTTTTCGGACATTCGTACAACAACAGCGACGACGACGCGCACCGGACCGGACGGTCGTCCCTGCGTCGCTCGATACAATATAATAATATAATATTATGCGTTATCCAAAATGGCATTTTCGGTCCCGTCCACAGCGGGGTGTCTCGCACTGGTACGTTTTATCGTGAGAACGTACGCACAACAGTGTGTCACCGTATCTGTCCGCGGTGGCCGATCTCTTTCTTCGCCCGGTCGAAAACGCGCATAAAAACCGGACGACAAACGGTTTTGGAAAAACGAAACGTACATTTAATCCGGTTCACGTGCATTATAATAGGCATTGTGTTTCCGTAAATGCGGGGACAACGCGTTTTGGAAGAGAGGTTTGGGCGGTGGTACACCGTCTTAATTTAATACTGTTTTTCTATTGTACAGTAGAAAATACGTGTATACATTTTTTTTTCTCAACGTATTAAACCGTGAAAAACTCGAAAATACAACAAAAAAAAAGAAAGATAATCTCCGAGTGTTTTGCAGGTATAATAGAAGTAGTGCAGAGTAAAAAGAAGAAGAAAAAAAACGCCGCACTAATCGCCGCGGTCTTCTCGTTATTATAACGCGTCGCGTCGCCATCGAAAGTGCGTATTATATACGCTAGTAGTAGTCAATAATCTAAAAGTCTCACTCGATTATCGAAAATATAATACGTTCGCGACAACGTGCGTTGTATTATAATAACAACTCTAAACAGACGTCGGGGAAAAAGTAAAAAAAAAAAACTATTTACGAGAGAAAAACATAAAAATCTAATCTTTTTTTATGTTTAAAAAAAAAAAAAATCATGTTTCCTAAATGATAACGTCACTAATAGGATACTCGACGAAAAACGAGCATTTACGCTAGTTAGAAATAAATGAATAAAAATTTCATAATTGAAATCCGCGAACTATAACGCGTAAATATAATATTATTAGGTGTCCGTTCTTACCTCTATTGATACGATGCGCGTGGATCAATATATCATAACTTCGAAAAGTATCGTAAATAATTTGAATTTTTTTTTGTTTTTGCAAACCGGAAGACTCGGGAACGTGACGTTAGACTAGAATTAATTATTCGGATAAAGTGACATACCTGAATAACAAAAAAAAAAAAAAAAAAACATAAAATGTAAATGACGGTAAAAAAATCATTAACTAAATTAAAAAAAAAAAAAAAAAAAAATACGAACAATTATAAAAAATAGGATACAATGTACTAAATATATTATGAATTTACAGAGCGTGTTTTATCCGCACAAGGATTCAGGACGTATACGAAACGAAAGAAAAGAGAAAAACAATTCCCGCCGAGCTGTAGGAGAATATATTTTTGTATTGCGTTCGCCGTAATTATTACATAACTTCATAAATCGTGTATTAGAGTATATTGCAGTGTATAATAACACGATATATAATCGTTATTATTATTATTTCTTTTTTCTTTTACTCGCCGATATTTTTGAAAATGTATTATAAAAATAAAACCATACGGCGTGTCGACAATAATAGATAGATATTATGAAACTAATGACCTCTACGTCCTTATGTGCGTACGATAGCAGAGATATTGGGAACGAGGGAAAAAAAAGCGTACATTATATCGATGCGCGACGATAAATAAAACATCGCGTTTAATTAGTATTCAGAAAATAAAAAAATCCGCAACAAATGGCCGTTATATAGGCGATAAAAAGAATCGCGATGTGAAAACTATAATAATAATAATAATAATAATAATAATAATATGTCGCGCGCGACCGAGGGGAGGAAATGGCGCACAACGCGTTTTAATTTCGATACGTATTGTATTTGATTTTTTTTTTTTTTTGAATAACCGAAATTCGTAAAATTGCACGCGTTTTCGCCGTCCGACTCCGTTGCACAGCGTCTCCCTAATACGTACGTATTATACGCGAATCCCGAAACACGCGCGCGCAGCCGTCACCTCGTCTTACCGGTGTATTATTATTATTTTACACTGTGCAGGTCGTCGTCGTCGTCGTCGTCGCGATCTCTCGATACAAGTATACCCCCGTGTACCTTTGTAAAGGTATCTGGGGCGAATAATAACCGTTCCAATTGTGAATCGTTTAACACTGTGTAACCCTTCTATTTTACACGGCAATACGTGCACAATGTGTGTTATTTACGACTAGCGAGGGGGAATATATAGTTGGCGCGCGCGCGCGCACCAGCCCGGCCGTCCGCCAATACACAGCGTGCGTGTGTATCTTTTACGCGTTATATTCTCATATCGTGTGCAACGAGAGATTTTTCTCTTCTTTTCTTTTTAACAACAAACGGTTAATTGTCAACCATAAATTTCTCGCAGCCTCGTCGTAACGCGTCGGAGCGAGGGGGGGGGGAGGGGCACACGCACGCACGGTCGTCGGTAGCCGCCGCGTAAGATTCCGCGCGAAATCGTCGCGCATCACTTCAGACTCCCATTATTATTTACGTGTACGCCGCGATATTCTCGTGGAAAGGGGACCCGGGGCCGCGGTACACTGCAGACACCCTTCCAGCACCCTTCCTCTCGAAATCGTCGTTCGCCGTCAAAAACCTCCTTCTGAACACTACTCTCTGCGCGCACGTACATATACATATATATAATATAAAGTGACGGCCGAGAAACCGAACCGCGGCGGGTCCCATAATAAACAATAAACAATATTAGACAAAAAAAAAAAAAAAACGAGAAAAAAAAACCTTTCCCTTCGTGCATAATTTGCATAATAATTTTCTCACTCGCGCGCGATTCGCGATCGTGTCGCCGCGCCGTCACCGCGGCCAAAAGAAAACGAGACGTTATAATAGCGGAGAAGAATATTATTTACGCGCGCGAATCGCGAAAATCATAATACAGCGAAATCGCGATCGTAACCGTTTTTTTTTCTCTCCGTCTTCTTCCTTCTCCTTTTTTTCTTTTTCATTATCTGCGGTATTGTCGCGTTATTGTGCTGTTCTCGTACCCGTTTCCGTTATAATACCGTAATACGATTATAATTGCAACGTGTATTATTATTATTATTACGTACATATTATATCGACGCGTACGTCGACGGCGTGACACGTATATATATATATATATATATAAAGCGTATTATCCGCGAGTCGTATAAAAAAAAAAAAAAAAGTATATTATTGTTGTAGTAGCAATGCGCGTAACTCGTAATTAAAAATAGCGAGAAAAAGAAAAAAAAAACACTTCACGAATCGCGTATACAAAAACACTATGTGTTTTGTATATAGCTGCGAAGGAAACGATGCGGATTAGGAAGAGATTTACCGCTGGCGGTACGCAACCGGTTGTTATTATTATTTTTTTCATTAAATATTCGTGTCGTACACGCGGATCGGTACATAGGATGGTGCGACGACCCGATTTATCGAAATGACAAAAATATCATCCGTTTCGTCTTCGCTGACCATTAATGGATCATCATCAGCTCCACCGCGCGCGCGCACACCCATCGCCGGACACGCTGCCGCCGCACGGTATAATCGTACATAATTATATTATATTTTATATGTGGTACACGACGACGACGCGCGTTCATGACGATGATGATGATGATGATTTATGTGTTGTTCACAAAGAATACGAGATTGTGCGCGGAGAGAGAGAGAGAGAAAGAAACCAGTTTGCGCGGTCCAGACACACACACACACACACATTATTAACCGGCCGTAGATAGACACGATATAATATTATAATAAGCGTTATATAGATAAAATTTAGGTAAAAAAAAAAACAAAAAAAAAAAAAAATTAACTATTATTATTATTATTAACTCTGTTGTTTGTCTCCGGTGACGGAGGAGTCTAGAGAGAATGTCCAACACACGGTAATAATTGCGCGTACGAGGCGAGCACGCGTATACACCACGTTGGGGAATCGTGTGCCACCACCGCGACGCGCACCGGCGGTCGTATAGTCGGATCGCCCTATACACACGAGTATTATAATAATAATAATAATAATATAAGCCGCGGCGACGACGGCGGCGTGCGCGCGAGACATTTGAATTTCAAATTGCGCGTTCGGATAACAAAAAAATAAATAAATAAATCGTTTTGCATAAACGCGCGTGCGCCAAATACACACCATACTGCAGGTATGTACCGCCCGGTCACAGTGCGTCGCGGTATTCCGATGTTAATATAAAGTGTGCGTACACACACACACACACACCTTGTAAGTCTATAATACGTTCTCTACCCTCGTCCGATCGACCGGAGCTCGGGCACACGATCACAGTCGTCTCGTTATTATGCATTATAATAAATACACATTAATATGGACTGCGAAATATTTGTGGAAAGGAAAAAAAAAAAATGTAAATAGTAGAACGTGCCAAAGGTTTGGTTTTTTTTTTTTATTATTTAAACGTATGCTAATCGCATGTGTGGAAGGGGATTTTTTTTCTATGGGCGACGACGAACACGCCGCTCTATTACGTTATTTACCCCATGCGCGCGCGAGCGTATTTCTCCGATTACAACAACACGTCTGAATAATTAGATAATTGTAAAAAGAAAACATGCAAAATACATTGCGCCGCCGCACGTAACGAGAGAGATACGAGAGAAAAAAAATAAAAACTCTGAAACCGACGTGACTTATTACATAAGTTCGGCGGCGCGGACGTCACGCAGTATTGTGCAACAACGTGTACTTTCTCATAATATTTATATATAAAGGTATATCGCGGACGCGTATACGGCGGCGAACACGTGATCGCGTGAAAACGCACTCAAAGGCCCAATTAGTCGGCGATGATTTTTGCATAGTTTAACCGTGAATGATATTGATAATATTATTATAATCCGTACGAGAGAGCGTTATTCCGTTAAAACGAAAGACTTACTATTACATTTCGTAAAAACGGTTGCGCGTTATTTGAAACGTATTAAAACCGTCGTCGAACGTATTGAATGTATCCACGTCTCGCGGTATACGCCGTGAGCAAAGGGGGAGGGGGCAAAAGAACACGAGTGTTTTTCTCGTTCAGAACCACTAAGAACGACAGAGATCGGATGTTAAAACCGTATAAAAAAAAAGCGGTAGGCGCGTTTAAACGAAACCGCGGATTTTTCGTTTTTTTTTTCTTAAACCGTACTTTTCGTCGGGTTAACGTCATAATAAAAGCGTACGTATATATATATCGTATTTTTGTTTTTTATATCCGATAAACACGCGAGTGAAATTGGTCAAAAAAAAATACAAAATTATTATGGAGTGGGCGGAATAATGTGATTCGGGACGGCGTGCACGTGATTTACCGGGGCGAAAAAAAAACACAAACAAATCCGTGGTGAAAGACACGGACAACATAAAAATCAGATCACGAGTGTAAATAAAAAAAAAAAAATCGGAATTACAAAACGCGCGTTTGGATTATTATTATTATTATTATCTGTCCATAAAAGCGTCGTTCATTAACGGAGATTACGTGATAATATTGACGGGGACCCCGGTCGGGAAGCGAACCGTCCCTTCCGCGGGGACCGCAGCAAGACTCGCACGGACGTCGCGTTTTTGCATAAACGGCATTTGAACGGGGCTCGTAAAAGAACGCGGCGGCAAAGGTCGCGCGATGGCGCACGGCGCGAGCGCATACCACCGAACGGACGCGGCGGCATTTGTAGACATTTCTCTCTCTCTCTCTCATCGCACTCCAATACTACCGGGGTCGACCGCGACAATAAAATATTTGTTGCGCACGGCGCGTCGGCGAACACGGTTTTTTTTTTTTTTTTTAGTTTTTACACGACAAATGATGTCGTTGTCAGGAAATGGAAAAGAATTTTTCGTTTCGTGTAAAAACTCGATCGTCGTCCGGCACATACACAATACCAGGGGGGCCGAAAATGTTGTATTTTCACACGGGACGTTTTGTAAAAAAAAAACGCGGTAAATACCGTTAAACGCGTAAATACCACGCGCTATCGCAAGTAAACAAAATCGTGATATATTTATTATACGAGCGTATTGTGTGCACCACGCGACGCGGCCACCCGGCGGGGCCACCGGTCACCGTCGCCGGACCATCGGACGCGCGCGCGAGAGTGGCGGTCTCTAAAGGGGTGGAGAGGCCAACGCACAGCTGACTTTACGGTTCACCGACCGCATCATCATCTTCCCGACGACGACGACGACGACGCCGCCGTTGACCTTGACACCCCTACGACGGTAAAAATAAACTGCACGCACATAAACTCGGAAACGAATATTGTCCGCGGAATCGATTGGCGGTAATTTTTTTTGTCCCCCCCCCCGCATCGGAAATTTTCGATTTTCGCGCGTAACATCACACCACGCGTTTTCGCGGTACCGACCGTTTTGAACGCGTGTCCGAATGAAAAAAAAAAAACACGACGCGTACGACGACGATTAATTTCGTTTTCATTATTCACGTCAATGTTTTTTCGAATATATTATTATTATTATTGTTATTTATAGAGTTTGTGCGTCGTGTGTTGGAACGCGCGCGACGGAATCGAAGACGACAAAAAAGAAAAATCTCGACTGTCGGCCGTCGCTAATGCTTCGGACTTTACAGCGTATTATCACGTCGTCGATCGTTTCGAATTCAAATAAAAAGCCGCGCAAAACCACAAACACACGCGTGAAATCGAAACGCATCGAAAGGCGCGCGCACATTTTAGGTTTTATCTATCAACAGCGTCGGTTTACGGTTTTTTCTTTTACCGCGGTACGTTTATTAGCAGCCATCGCCCGACAGCTATTCATATTATAAATGCGTCGAAATACGCCACGAGTTATTCAAAGTTTTTCTCCTGTTTTCACGCGATTTTCGTTTTACGCCGTATCCGGCGTACTTATAAACGCGCGCGCGGGTATAACACAAAACTGTTGTATTAAAAAAAAGAAAAAAAAGACGCGCGTGTTTATCGTCGCTCTCGGCCGAAACATTATGAAAACGAACGAACGAACGGGGGAGAGAAAAAAAAACTCATTAATTTCCGTTAACCGTCTATAAAATATATATATATATATACGTGAAAATAAAATCGAAAGGAATCAATCGCCCACCGAGTGGTACGGCACGCGGTACACGTTGACTGCGAGCCGACGTGGTGTAAAATCGTCATTGCAATATACGGACGGCGCGCACGCAAGTTTTTTTTTCCGGTTATTTTCGTGTAAAACAAAAAAAAAAAAAAAAAACTCCCCGCACGAAAAACGCGGCCGAGGGAGGGACACACCGTCCCGGGAACCGTATATACATATACATATGTACCGAAAGCCATTTATAGTCTTTAATTTCACGGTTGAAGAATTGACCAGGAAACAAAAAAATACACACCTCTGTCGTATTTAATATATATATATATATATACACGCGCACGTTGTACACATGTTTAAACGCGTGTCAGCGTATTTATTATTATTATTATTATTATATATACGCGCGCGCGTATCGTAATATCCGTATAAAACAGATTTCTGAAAAAAAAATGTACTAATCGACGCGATAATATTACACACACATATATATATATATTAAACATATTATTATTATTATTATATAACAGACGAGCGGCCGATTGCAAAACAACGAATGTCTGTCATCGACGAAGCTGCAACGAAGGCGTCGTGTGTGTGTGCGTATACGTGAACGCCGTCTATATAAATAAAATATGTTCTTTGTATGACACACCAACCCCGTTGCACGATTATCATTATTATTATTATTATTATTATTATTATTATTATTATTACACGGCACGACATAACAACGGTATATATTTTAAAAAAAAAGTGAAAAATTTTTTTTTTTAAAACATAAGGTCGTTGGGATCATTAACCGCCGCCACACTGGACTATTGTTTATGACAAAAAAAAATATCAGATAAATATATAATAATAATAATAAATAAAAAATAATAATAATATACGCAGAACGTTTTCGAGACGCTCGTCGTACGCACTGCAAAAAAAAAAAAAAAAAAAATACAAGCGAACGCGGTATATACACACGCGTATTATGTTATGACGTGGTGATGGTTTTTAGAACGCCGTCAGTCGGTCGCCAACAGTAAAAGTCCTAAAAACGTTTTTTCTCTTTTTTTGTCGTTTTCTTTTTCTCTTTCCCCCCCTCCCCCCCACCACCCCCTAGACGATATGTGCGAGACGACACGACGTATTATGTGTGTATCTACGAAAATGTGATTTATACAACTGCAATCGCCACGGATTGTAAATCCGTCGTGCGCGCGCGCGCACACACATAATGTATGCGACGTTCCAGACAGTATAACGTTCTCGCATAAACGATTTTACGATCCGAGAAATTATTAAGGACAACGAGACGATTTTATACGGGATCCCCAACCACACCCCTCCCGGTACACGGTTTCCATAAAGACGGCGGTGGCGGCGGCTGTTGGCTGGCGCTGAGCTTTTTGACGTTTTACATCCCGTCCCCGGAATTATTCGTACGACAAACGGTTCTTGTGATTATTACATAAAGCGCACCAGTGCGAATACAGTCTCGCGGGAACACGCTACACGGAAGAAACGCGTTTCACCGCGAACCCCGTGTGATAATAATTCTATTCCGCCGTCCGTCATCTCCACGATATTAATACCTCGCGCGCGCGCGCGTATTAATTCATCCAAAAAGAAACATTATCTCTCTCTCTGCGAGCACACGTCGAGCCATCTCGCGCGTACAGGCACGCGTGTATTATATGATTAACGATGTTCGTGTATGTGTGTGTATGCTATCCGCCCTTTTTGAGGAAAAAAAATCATCCCGTACACACGTATAATAAATCGCGGATAGAGAGAAAAAGCTAATCAGCGAACGCGCGTGGTGTGTGTGTGTGTGTATCATTTGTAATAACACCGGACTTAAAGTTTCATGAGTAGCCGAGGCGAAAACGGATAATAACATCGCGGGGCGCGACAATGCGAACGCTATAGGTATCTATTATATACGCGCGGCAGCGAATACATGCGGAGGTTACGGTCTGTGTGTGTGTGTGTATGAGTGCGTGCGTGTGTGGAAATGAAACGAGAAGGAAAGAGAGAGAGAGAGAGAGAGAGAGAAAAAGAAGAAATGTGACTATACACCAAACACGCGGTTCATCAGCTACACACATGCACGGGTGCGATAGGGAAACGAAGGGAGACACACACACGGCGGCGGAGGCGGAGGCTAGGGAGCGGTGAATAATCAATAGTTTTACAACAGCTTTTCCTTTTATTTTATTTATTTATTTTTTTTTTTTGCTCCACCGTTTCCTATTGTGTGCACACAGTATACCGTGTATAACGCGCTCGCGACCGTTTATATTAAATAAGTTTGTCGGATACGTAGAATATATTTTATGCGCCGCCGTTAAATGGATTCATCTCGTCTCGTTACTACCGCCGTCGTATTGCTACAACGCATTATATTGCGCGAGACCACAAGACGGCGTTCACGAAACGTGTGACGGGAAAAGTCGCGCGCGACGGAGACTGCACACACGAGAGCGTGGTGGTGCGCTCAAGACAGAAAAACGACGGAATTTTACGAATAATAAATATACGAGCGCACACGCAGTTTTCCCCTTTTTAAAAACCCCCTAAAATGTGCTTCGTTGCCAAATTCACTCGGACGCGCCGCATAATACGTACACACACTGGTGGTGCGGAGCGGTCCCCCGTCATTATGTAATGCGTGTGTTCGCGCTAAGAGCGAAAGAGTAGGAAGGGGAGGGGTGGTGAAAAAAATCGATATCGGTTAATAGGATTAGCGCGAACTAACTAAGAAAAACCCCGGAGACCCACCGCCGTATAGGGTCGGTCGCGGTGGCGGCGATGTCTAAACACACGGACGAGGGTGGAAACGTGCTTAGGACGCGCGCGAGAGAGAACACTATACTACAAGGGTGCCAACACCGTATATACGCGCGCGCGCTATGACTAGGATTTCATATTTTCCCGTAGTGGAAAAAAATACACGGCTAAAAATAATATTACCGTTTCGTACGCGTTCTCGCAGATAAATTTTTCTTTTATACACTGGTCCGCCGGCGACCATCTACGATCATCTAGTGAGTGAGACGAGTGGCAGTAGTACGCGCGATATACTTATACCGCGCGAAAAACAAATTCGAAACGGCGACGTGTCCAGCTCAAAACATTTTCGTGCGGCTAATTACGGACTTAATCGTATTCGATAATATATTATATTTTATTAAATATTGATTTTCACGCGCGATTAAAGAGTTCAAATAAAAATTGGCTGGGCGTAGCGCAATACAACAAACGCGCCACTGAAATACGGATAATAGTATCGGTTTTGTCTCGCGCGATTCGTAGAAAATATTTTATTTCTTTACCGGCGAACGGTCCTGCGCAAACCGCGCGACAAAGTCGTCGTTATATTAATAATATATCACACGTCGTATACGCGTACGCGCGCGGTGAGTACGCGCATATATCAAGGAGAACATTCAAATTTACGTGCACGTTAATTGAAACTGTATGAATAATACGCGATTGTGATATAGTCGCGCGGCGCCGAATAAATAACAATAATAATATTATTGTATTACGTTGGAGTTTATGAACGGTATACGGATATTGCGGGTTTATATTATACTAGCTACTGCTGCGAGTCTCGTACGAGTGGTGTTGATGGTGTACACGGGAATTATTGAAAATCCCGTGGCGACGAAACACCGAGGGCATCGACCGTATTGTTTTATAAATAAATATAAAACAAGAAAATTACACATTACAAAATGATAAAATGAGTAATAATATGTACGGGGAAAAAACGAACGAATAAAATCGAAGTTCGTAATATTTATAATGGTCGTCGTGAAATCGCATACGATTTTGGAAACCCGTACGACGATTTAATCGCGCCGGAAAACCGCGAGAACAATTTCGCGAGATTATATTATACCGAAATTATCGCGCGCGCGATTCCGTGGAGAAAATAAACGATAAAAAATAAAAAGACAATAAATATTTCATTTCATTTTTTTTTTTTGTTTTCGCGCGTATTTAAATTTTCGAATACGCGGTGAGGGGGTCGTCCGCGGATAGAAAAAGAGAACACGCGGAAAAAAAAATGAAAATTTGTGCACACGAATTCACGACGGTCATTCGTCGGGTACATAATATTTCAATTTTTTTTTTCTTTTGTTCTTTCTGATAATAGTACTCACGGAAAAAAAAACAGTCCGAAACAGTGTGTGTGTGTGTGTTTGTAGCGGCAGCTGCTGCTGTTGCGTGGGCACCACCGCGCGAACGACGTCGTCGGCTCGACGGCGGACGGTCCGCGCCGCGATAAACAGCGGGCGGGAGCGGATAAACAGTAGACACGATCGGCGCGCGCTCGAAAAACGTTTGTCGCGTTTATAAATTTTGTTTTCTCTCTCTTTCTCGCGTCGTACTTGCAGAGAATTATATCACAGCCGCCGGCGTTTCGCGGACGTAAAACACTGTCGCGGTCGACCGCCGTCCGTGCGGGTCGCGGCCGAGACGGACGACGCGCGCGTTCATTTCGTTGTTTGTTTTCCTCGCGAATTCGCGAATTTTTGTTTATTTATTCGATAATAATCAGCGGAATATTTTTCCCGAAAAAAAAAAAACCAAAATTTAAACGAACCGCGGTAATCAGAAAAGAGAAACGAAAAAAAAAAATAAATAAAAAAATGACGACGAAACGATAAACTCGAAAAATAAAAATTTACGAACGGAAAAAAAAATTAATAATAATTATACATAATAATACGTAATATATATATATATATATGTATTATATATATAATAATTGAGGAACTACACAGACCGTATATTATCACAGAGCGAATGGTTATTTGGAACTGTCGGGGTCGCACGATTATTTTTTTGCCGGAGAGCGCGCGTGAGCCTGCGGCAGCGCCGGGACGCTTCTGTTTTGCATGGAAAAAGGGGCCGCCGCCGCCGCCGCCGCCGCGCTGCACGCTTTCCACACGCTCTGTGTACACCCTTCGGCGGCGACGACGACGACGACGAGGACGACGAGGACGGCGGCGGAAGAAGTGCGTGGAGGCGGCGATATGGGTGCGCGGCGGTGGTTCGTCCCCGCGCGCGCGCTTCGTATAATTAAGCGTCTTCTGCGCGACGACGACGGACGATTGCGGGGTAGGCAGCCCCGCCGCCGCCGCCGCCCTATGTATATTATATTATAGTCGTCGGCCGTGGCGGAGGCGTAAGAGGCGGTGGTGGATGAGGCGGTGGCCGTGGCCGTGCACGCGCACTAGAACCCGACGAACCGTTGGCCCGCGCGTGATGTACAGGGACGCGCGGTGCAGGCGGCGAAGAAGACGCGCGCGTTCTCGCCGAGCGGTACAAGGGAAGAGGGGATGGGTATATATGCTAATGCGCCGGGGAAATACGCGTGTGCTCCACCCCCACCCGCGTCTCGTTCGTCGTCGTCGTCGACGTCGTCGTCGTCACCGCCGCGCGCGCATATTCAAAAAAGCACCCGCCCGGGCGCATCAACCGCCGCCGCCGCCGCCGCAATAGCCACCTTCCGCGCGCGCTATCGCCGCGCCTGGCGCTCACGACGGCCGAAGGGACGACGACCCCGCGACCGCGTCGAGCGTTGGAGGTGCAGGACGGGATGGAAGTTTTAATTAATATATGCACGGGGTTGGTGTGTCTCGTTATCTATTCCGTTTATCCGCCACGCCTACGCGGAGACGCGCGCATAATCGTCGGCCGCGTCGGCATTTTAATTGGTCCGCGACGGGCGGCGCCAGAGCTTTTTTAGCGCGGTCGTCCCGCGCGCGCGCTCATTAACAAGGCTAAAACCCGTTATTTTCCGTATTAACGCGTCGCAATAACGGATATTGTGATTTTTTCCAAACGGCTTCCCCGACGCTTCAAAAAAAAAAAAAAAAAAATTCGCTACAATAGAAATATTATGTCGACAAATACACACGTAATTATAACGCATTGCGAACGTATTATTTTGGTTTTGTACGATGTTATATTACGCCGTATCGGATCTCGTTTTATTATTAGTTTTTTTTCCCTTACCGGGAATAGTTAAAAAAGTGGAAAAAAAAAACAATTTTAGAAACGTATACTCGGGCGATATTGTTATTTAATTATGCCTATACGGTGGACCGAGGACAAACTTTTTCTCCGCCGGACTTTGAAACACAGTCGACTTTACAAGATTTACGACGTTTCTCGACGTTAATTCTCCGGCCGATACCCTCCCTGCAGTACACGCGCACGCGTACGCACACACACACACACACACACACATACGTATAGCGGCGGTCATTTGTCTTTCGGTACGAGATAAACTTAAAAACGTCTGTGAAAGAAAACCGTATAGTAACAATTACTACGCGATTATGTAAATATATATTATTTTAATATTGTTGTACGTCATTGGGTCCGCGCATATTATTACATAGTCTCGGAAATTTTTGGTAAAAAAGAAAAAAACTGATCTAAACACTAACCGAGACGTTAATGAGTTCGTCCTTCAAAGGTTGTAGATCAATTTTTCAATAAATAGTAATAAAATTTTGCCGTCGGGTTATTGACCCACTATATATTAGGCGTATACGCCTTATAAATATAAGTGCGTTACTGTATACGTGCGTATAATGTATACATTAAAAAAAAAACAAATTTTGGTTTTTAATACAATATACGCATTTAATCGTTTTCAAGTCGATTGAAACTCGAAATTCGTTATATTTTACATACTATATAGTGAACGAGGAAATACAAATTAACAGGTATAAGTCGCGCGTGTTTGTGTTCAGTTGCGCTAATAATATTGAAAATAATTCGTACGTATACGCCGTATACAAACGATTTTATTATTATTATTATTACAATTAATTAGAACGATTGTACGAAAAATATAATATGAATTAAAAACTATTTATACGTGAAACGGTTTACGATATATAAATCACAATGATATGCGCGTAACACATATGTATATGTTTTCAAAACAAAAATACGTCGAAACTTTTTGAGAGTTAAGTAAATTTTGCGACAAAAAAAAAAAAAAAAAAAAAAATGAATACGATAAAATAATTTACACGGGCGTAGAGAAAATGTGCGACGACAACGACGTAAATATTATATTTTTCGAAATAAATTGGAAAGATTTAATAATCGGTTGTAAACTAAATATATATAAATATATAAAAAGGCGCGTTAGATTCAAATCGATCGATTACACATTTGAATTGAACGTGTGTTGGCGACGAGAGGAATATTTACTACGACGGAATGATAATATGTCTGGGGCGTTTGGTTTCTTTTCTTTTGGTTTTTTGTCAAACGATATAATAAATAGTCCACACAGAGAGAGAGAGAGAGAGAGAGAAAGAAAAGTTGTAAAAACGCTGTGTATTCGCTCGCGCGGGGCATTATGCAACTTATAGTCGTCGTGCCGCGGTCGTAATCGACGGCGTGTAATACACGTAACATATATGGAAAATTCGAACCCCTCGTCGACGGCCGCCGCCGACGTGGTCTCGAAACCTAATTATCGTAACAACCCTCGGAAAAGAAATAGAATCGATTTTATTATTATTATTTTTTTTTCGTTTTTGTTTTTCATACAGCTCGTCGTCGTTCACCCCCATCGCGTCGTCGATATTGGATATTATTTTTCCGTCGTCGCCGCCGCCGCCGCCGTTATTACTCGCTTATATTATTATTACTCGTCGAAAACGAGACTATTTGGTGCGGCGTTAAAGCCCGCCAGTGTTTATCGGCACAGGTCCTTCTTATACATATTATTATACTGTTACAACGAAAACGGTGAGACGGGGAAAAAAGTGAAAAAAAAAAACCGAAGAAAAAAACGTTTGTTTTCCATACGCGTTTTACCTGGCGGTATAACGGCGCGCTAAAGTCGCGCGGCTCCGGCTGTCTCGTCGTGCAGTCCAAAGGCGTCGTCGTCGTCGTCGTCGTCGCAGAAATAATTTCGATCGCACTCCGCACCGGATTACGCACGAACGCGAATAATAATATTCGTCAACAACGTCTGGATTGTACAAAAAAAAAAAAAAAAAACTATCTCACCGTGTGAATATATTATTTGTGTTCAGTGTAAAAATATTATGTGAATTCTCCGTCGTCACCGCGGGACGAAATCGCGCACAAATACGATTTTCATTATATATATATATATATATAAACGAAAAAAAAAAATAATAATAATACAAAAACACTAAACGCGCGCACCGAAAAACGGAGACGTCGGTTACGGACGATCCGTGTGAATTAAAATATATATATATATTTTTTTTTTTTTGTTTTTACTAACGATCCAATAATAATTTTTCGGTTTTTTGTCGTTATGCAACTTGTGTGTGTGTGTGTGTATATATATTATTATATAGACATGTACCGGATATGATATTCGCACTGACGATTAAACGGACAATATTATTTTAGCGACGGCGGTGCCGACGAGTACGACGGTCGCGACGGCGGCACGTGTTCGGCGACGGGAGCGATACTCGGCACGTCCTGTGGACACGGTTGCCGGCGGTCATCGTACAACTGGTAGTCGTTTCGGCTGCCGGCGACTCGGCGGGCCCCGTCCGGCGCGCCTCCGCCGCCACCGCCACCGCCGCCGTCGCCGACGATCGCCGCCGCTCGCGACCGACGAGCGGACGGTCTGGCTGACGGGCGGACGGGCTGACGGGCGGGCGGGCGGGTGGCGATGCGACGACGTCCGCGGCGACGGTAGGGGGATCACCGGCGTAACGGCCGCGCGCATATATTAATTACACGTCGGCGGCGGCGGCGGTGTTATGGTGGGGGTCACCCGGACTATTATTTGCCGTCGGCGGCCGGGGTGGGGGAGTTATGAAACAATGCGAGCGAGAGAGAAACGGCGGCACGCGGGCCAACGCACACCTGGGCCGCTGCGGCCACCCCTCCGCCCGACGGACGACGGTCAGGGGACACCGCGAGAACCGGGGGGGGGGCGACCAATGGCCGCGCGCGAACGGTACGGCCCCCCCGTCCGCCCAGGCGACTTCTTCGCCGTTTCATTAGAATAAAACAATAATTGGCGGGAGGTCCGCGAGCTCGCGGTCGCCACCATTCGCCGGCCCGTTTTCGCCGGACGGTTTCTTTCGCCCGCGCGACACCTCAGCCGTCGTGCTCACGCGTAATTATAATGCGGCCGCCGAGAGCCACGTTAGCGCCCCGCGGCGTTCGAGGGGGACGCGATTTACTCGCACGTTTCGTACCCGCGCGTACAGTAAGTGTTTTGGAACAGGAAACTTTTTTTAAAATTTCTAATCCTCAAAACGACTGGCGCATTTCAACGGTTTGCGTCGGACGACGTACACGCACGCCGCGTTACTAATCGAGACACCGGGCCGATTCTCCTAGGACGTTTTTCTCGGGATATTTCAAACTCGTATGTTTAAAAATCGTTGTAATAAACATTCGGAACGGGAAAAGCGATGATGATCATCGACGTCAGATTTCGGGGCGATATTATGTAACATTTCGAATCGCCTCACCGCGACCGCGTGTTCACGATAAATATTTTTTTATACGTATATGCAAACTGTATATTATATACCCCGCGAATGTTCTCGCGCGTTTCGAAATATTCAAATTGGAGATTTTCTTTGCCTCTCTTTCTCTCTCTCTAAGCTTCGCAAATGCGCACGCGCGCACTATACGATTAATTTGTTGGCGCGCGGCGGATTATTATTTCGACATCTGTCCGATATTATTAAAACAAATCGATTTTCAAATTGTAGAGGAAAAAAAAAGGTGACTGGAAGCTGCGTCGGAAACGTCGGTGCGAGCGGATTTTCGTATAGTATCGGCACAACGAGACATTAGATCAATTTGAAAACAATACGATTATAATGCATCCGAATTATTAATTACAGTGAATATACGGATATTATATGAACAACAAAAGTCGTTTGAATTTCTCGCGTTCAAACGAGGCGGGGGGGGGGGAGAAAGAAGTATACGTCGAAGAATTTTCTTTTTTTATTTTGCAATTGTACCACGAAAAAATCGAGAGAAAAAAAACCGCGTCATTTAAATACAATCGCGACTGTATATCACGATTTGCTACGGGAAATAAACGCGCGTGAAGATCACTTCCTTTCCGTGGAAAAGAATTGTTCACACACCATAATATTGTCCAATATACGAGTCACACAGGCTCGTTTATTTATTTTTTTTTAAATATTATTTCACATTATATTTAAGACGCGTAAACACAAAAACGATATATTTATAATGTTTAAAAAACAACAAAAAAAAAAAACGTTTATTTTTTATTTTTTTAAATTTGCCGCGTTACTCGTCGAGTGTGCGGTACAGGCAACTATTATATTATTATAATCCGGTGTCTGTTTCTCTTCGACTTTCGTCCGGAAGATTTTGGTGGTTTTTTACACGATGACAGCTAATCGCACGTTTTGATACGTTCTGTATCGTAGTGCAATTACCATTTTCGTTTATATACATCGATACGCGGATAACATATATTTCGTAGCTCCACAGATATCATATTCCTTACACGATATAAAATTTTCACATTATTGTTTAAAAATTAACAATATAATTGTTCGACTTTTTACCGCACTTGTCGTTTTCGCCACAATCGCGCACGGAATTGTTTTACCGAAGACAGAAAAAAAAAATACAGGCATTTTTTTTTTTTTTTTTTAGATTTTACCGCGCGCGCTAAAAGACCTCCGGACGCTCGTAAAACGTAACCGACCGACTGAATTTTCCAAAACATAAATTGTCCCGTGTGTTCATCCGTAACAGTCAATTAATTTTATAATAGAACGGGGGAAGCGGAAAAAGACGAAAGGAAAAAAAAAGTTCTCCTCCACCATATTATACGCGTTCTTCGCGCGCGTGTCTTAAAAACGTTCTTATAGCATTTGCTCTCAGAAATCCAATCAGACGTAATCGATATTATTATTATTATTATTATTATTATATTAAACGTATATATACCCACTTACACTTACGCGTTCGTACGGGAAAATTTAGCCGACAGGATTTAAAAAAATAATAATAATAAACGTAGTTTTTATATATATATATTTTTTAATAGACTAAACGAAAACGGTTTATACGTATAGCGACTGAAATTTTCTAACCGTGTGTATTGCTTTTTATTTCGTCTGTATATCAGTGGTTCCCAATTGAACTCGAGCCGCGGCGTCCACTTTTGCACATTTTCGACCACCACCGTATACACACAATTACTATAAATAATATTAGACCCTATATAATATCTTCTGACGTATTTAGAACAATAATTATATACGAAACAGATAATTGAATAATCTATACCGCGGAAAATATCTGGACAAAAATATGAGTTAAATTCTTATATATTCGCCGGCATTTGCAGAACAATAAATTCATTAAAACATTTAAATTAATATATGTAACTATTCGTACGTTTTCGCAGGCTAATTGTATGATATTCTTGGAATCACGCTGTTGCTCAAAGCAAACCGTTTATATATATATAACATTGAATAGAATTTCACTCCTTTATTACCTACGTTTGCATGTTATAAGTACAACGCGACGTGGTTTATTATTTAATTTTTGAGTAAAAATCTTTTCAAATTAAAAAATTCTTGTAGATTTTAAAAAAGAGCACTTTGACACTTGAGATAAATCCACGGACCACCAGTTGGAAACCACTGCTTTATATACATGTACCGGATTTAATTTCATTTTATTCTTCGAACGCAGTGCTTAGTGCTTATAAGACGGAGTTCGGGGGTGAGCGCCTATACACATACTAATAATAAAACGTCGTATTCTATAATGAAATTATCGATTTTATATGTAGTCGACTATGATATTTTCGCGATTAAATGGAGTTATGTAGAAAAAAAACTATCATTTTTAATACGAATATAAAAAACATACTCGGGATTACGGAAAATTAAACGGTTTATACAATATAGAATTTTTGCGAGCAAATCGTCGTTTTACACAAAAATTCCCGGACTCGTTTGTTAAATATTATACGTCACCCGGGATATTTCGTAATGTGCAGCGTTATACAGGTGAGTGTAAACTCAATATTTTTCCCAGGAAGTGGTAAGATATACTGTATAGGCTCAGTTGTCGAGTACCTGCTGTAATACATTATGTTTTCTCCGCCAAAGTCATAATATTTCGAGAATTAGTTTAATTCGCGATACGACGCATAAATACCAGACAATGATTAATTATATGGTTCGCATTCGGGGGAAAAAAAAAGAAGAAATATGATGATATTTCTCTTTTCGCCAGCTCGCTGTTGCACATCATTTCATATTCAACAGGCGTATCCCGATGAGTTTGAACACAATATTATACAACGCGCGCTGCGCACAAACGTGTTCAGACGGAATTTAGTCATTCGCGAATATTGATGAACGTGATTTAAATGCATAAAAATCAAATGTATATTAATCTTGAACTTAAACCGACGACTGTATTTATATATATATATATAATGTTCGGCATTTGTTTTTTTTAATAACAGCGACATTATAGCTGTATATATACTCACTCGAGAAAATACGAGGGATAATAATTATAAAAAAAAAAAAAAACAGTTTTTGACGAATTTTTCAACAATTGTCGTATTTCGATAAAATCTGCAGTACGAAAATTATAATCGCTATTTATACGCGCGCGTCATATACCAATAAGATTATTAATAAGAAAAATCGTTTGAACAGACGCAGTTGATAAAACGATATTACAATAAGCAGCATCGAATGCGGATTTGATAAATCTTAGTATATATATACGGCTGCGTGAAAAACAATATATTTTATTTCCTATTTGTACAATATGAATATAATATTTGAACGTTCGAAATCGGACGGTATAGTTCGACTCATCGAACCGTTCGAATCAAACCATATAAAGGCATTTAAAAATTACGAGAGCTAGTTATAGGTAATAAAAATGTTTATTTTGCACAATTATTTTCCGAAACTCGTGAAGACAATTTATAAATAATATTATTTACAATATTATCGTTCGTCTCAATGCTTAAAATATTGTTATATTATAACGTATTCTCTTAAAAGTAGACTTACATAAAATCTTAGTACATTTAATATTCTCATCATTATTATATTAAACGTTTTGTTTAACAAAACAAATATAATTTTATAGGTCTAATATGTGCGTAAAAAAAAAAAAAAGCGTTTTCGTATAGTCTTATACGTGAAATCGGTCAAAATTTTAATCGAATACAATTATTTATTTCAATTTTTTTTTGTCTACCGGCCACACCGCGTCGTCATTGTTATTTTGGAACGCGTTGTAAAAGCCGTTGGACGAGACGAGGCGTGTACACACACGCACACAGGTGTCTCCATTGTAAAATATTTAAAAATTCTGCGCGCATGCACACGATTATATAACCGGACAATAGATTAAATCGTGTGGTCCAGGGCTTGAATTTGCGTGCAATATACGTGGATGTACGCATTGGACAACGCGAAATTACTATACCGAATGTATACGTATGATATATTATACAAAGGTGTTTAGTTCAATTAATCGAGTTTTCGTTTTTTAAATCGATCCGAAACGATTTATAAATATTGAACGGGGAAAAGACCGATTTTCGTGTTCTTAACGGTCAATTTCATCTATGGTTTTTATATATATAATTTTACTCGTGTACTTAAAATAAATAAATGAGTTTAATAAGCTATTGCAGGTTGTACACAATTTTTTTTTCCCGTTTGTACAATTTTCCATCAGTTTTTCGATCGTTTCGTTCGTACTTATTATTATTATTATTATTATTATTATTATTATTATTATTATTATTATTATTATTATTATTATTATTATTATTATTATTATTATCCCCGGTAGTATAATATTTTCGCGGGAAGTGATCACTCTTCGATTTTCTAAACATTTTTTTTTTAACGCGGACCCAATAAACTTCGCAAAAAATGTTGTTAAACGCAATAAAAACGCGATTTTTGTAAAAATGTATTATTGTATTTCTCTGAAATTTCGAAATTAATAGTCCTAGAATATTGACATTTACATCGATAATATAATTTTGCACTATATGTACGTAAAAAAAAAAAAAAATTACTAAAAATGTCTTTCAATTTTTGGACTATTGCAAATGATATAACAATTATTAAACGTCGCAGAGCTGTTTAAGTCATAAAAGTGGTAATTTTTGTTTGTTTTAAGAGCTGACAATTTTGTACAACATAGGTCGTATATGTTATTTAATTAAATTGAAAATCGTTAATCTCAATTTCAGCTAATTTATATAATATGGAAGTTACAGATTTTCGATATTTTTATTTCGCATAGAATTTTAGTAATTAATGCACGAAAATGTATAATGGAAAATAAATTATTTACCACCTATATATACTGTACAATATATATGTATATATATTTTATAATAATAATAAACAATATTTCATGCGTACATAAGCTATATAATAACCACTCTCGGAATCGTTTTATTGAATGCATCGCGATTTATCGTTGTTTGCTTATTATATTTAGTGTAAAGTAATAAAAAAACTCGAAAATCTTTAAGAAATTCGCGCCGAAGTTGCGACGTCGTCCACGATAAAGCGCCCGCCGATATTTATACCCGTTTTTTAAACCCTTTTTATAACGCGGATATGGACGAAACTCGACAGTATTTGCACGTAAAACAAAAACAAATCGATAGTATTTACACGCATTCCGGTGTAATTTATACGTCACGTTATAAAGTCGATCGTTTTCGATATTATCAGAAAAAAAAATGTTTATAATATGCGTCATGTTCTTACCACAGTTATAATATTTTCCGTCGTGTATATTATAACATTCGCGAAAAACGACAATTGTAATATATTATTACTGCTGTACCGAAAATGATGCTGGTAATCCTCGGAGCGCGAAACAAATAAAAAAGTATAATACAATTATTGTTGCGTAGAACTCGCGGTATTGTCAATTTTCACACTATTGATGCTGATGCTGATGCCAGAAACACACAAAAATCTCGTATACGCGGTCGCGCGCACGCACTAAAATCCCGGATATTATAATAAATTATTACGTGTACACGTCGCGCGCGTGTAAATGCGTTAAACAATGCCGATTTCGTTTCAGGCGTTTTAGCATATTTCTGGGCGTGGTATAATTACGCCTACATAAGGAATATGTACCTAATTATAATAATATTTTAATCTAATCTCTGCATAATTTTTACGAAAAAAAAAAAATCAATGGGTGTAGCGTAACTCGTATTATGCGTATAACACGTTTGCGTTTGGTAATACTGCGAACCGCACACGTATAACTCGGCTTATGCACGCTCGGTTTATTATAATAATGTGCTTTACAATATTATTATAATAATAATAATAATAAAATATTTATTTATGTATCGAATCCGAAATACGTCTTCGTCCATTGCAGCTGGTATAATAGTGTTCACACCGCGAAGTCAATAACACATAATAATTCTCGTATTACACGAAAGTCAAGAAAAAAAAAATCGGTCTTAAGTATTATATAGTGTATAATTTATCGTTTTTGAAAGATAATTTTTTTTTTTTTAAACACGAATAATATTAAGACGAATTTTTATTATTACAATAATATATACGACGTCTCTATACATACGTATATACATATGTAATGTCGTTTATTTAATTTCGAAAACACACTCTGTACGACAAACATTTAATATATTATGCACGCACACACGTTATCGAATATAATATACGAATCCGAAGTTCATTGGATGTCGACCAAATAATAATAAAATAATTTTTTTGCTTGAACTCGTGTATATATATATATATATATATATATATATGTGAGTTGTATTTGTACTTGTGTATACTTTTTTATTATTATTGTAAGGACGTTTTTGTCTATTACTGCTCATCGTGTAACAACTAAAAGACGTTTTTGCACGTGCGCTCAACGACAATAATATAACGTCATGATAATGGTGTTGAATCTACCATGTTTTATTTCGAATCGAATTCACTTATTTTATATGATATTATTTGTAATGTTCGCGTGTAGCTCGTCTTTATTTTAATAATAATAATAAATCGGAAAATACGGTATTTGTAAAGTTTTAGACGTGTTCGACTTTTATTTATTTTTTTTTACTTTTTCGAGATTATTATATATCCTCTAATTACACGAGTGACTCTGTTTTTTTTCTTTTTTCTACAAAATATAAATTGACGAGTATACGGAAATTATCGATTATTATAATATAAAACGCGTATGTATACTGCAGTATCGTATCACGGCAGCCCTGCATTACTTTCAAGTAAGTATGTTTCGTTCTTCATTAATTCTCTTGTATTTAAACATCCGATCATCCTATATACATTTTTGACTCGTGATATAAATTTGATTTTATATACACGTTACATAATATATTTATACACATTCAAAATCTCCACGTTTTAATCGATATTTGCCAATCATTTCTCGTGTACACTGTGCGTGAATTATAATAATAAATTTTGAAATTACGGTGTACCGCGTTAATGGATTCACCAACGTTAAATCATTGGTCATTATGTATGACAACGTGAGGGCCATTATGGGATCATATAATTATATACGAATCTCATTTGTGTTTTATACCACGCGTACGTCGGTTATGACTTGCAAAGATTTTCGTGAAAATTTTGTACACGAAACGTAATACCGTATTCTTTTTCTCCAATATACGTATATTGTTTGTTATACGTAACACCGTTATTATATATTACAATATTATTACGAAATTTTAAAATAAAAATCAACAGAGAAAAAAAAATACACATTATAGGTATTATATTACATATGGCGCACGTATATTAATTTCTGAATATTAACAAGTGGATTAAACAAATATTTTAACTGTACAGTCGCTATTCAAACACCGTTTACAACACGTTATTAAAATTGATTGTTTTCAAACACATTTTTCGAAAAATATCGAATTCCAAAAAAAAAAAAAAAAAATAGGCGTTTGCGCGCGCGTATAAATAAATAAATATATATATATATATATAGTCCATTTGTTAAGAACCTCGTTGAAACTGTTACAAAAGTTTACAAATCTATCTCTTCTCGAAACACTCCATGAATCTGAAACTTTTTATAACGTTCAACAATATTTGATTTATTATATACACACACGAAAAAAATAATTTTTTATACGATTTGTATAGGCGTTTCGTTCGTAACGATAATGCATAATGTAGATTTTACAAAACGATAAATATTTTTAATTTCCATTTTAAAATTAACGCGTTTAAAACTATTGTACATAATAAAGCAAAAAAAATTTTTTTTTTTTTAGAAATGACATCTCATACACACATATATGACTCTTTCGTCGTGCAGAAACTAAACAAACGTGACGCGGACATATTTTTAATGATATAAGTTATGTACACTACAATATATAAATTAATAATTTTAAAAATAAACGTAAACACTCTCCGGGTAACATTTTCGGCCGTTCAATGTCGGTCTAAATCAATCGTGACAGTTTATACACGGTTTATGAAATGTTAATTCAGAACCGTTGTAGTTCGATTTAAGTGTTTCGGTTCAAATTTTAACTCGATGTTAAAAAAAATATTTTATAGTTCCAAGTCGGTATTTCAGACTCTGAAACGTGTTGAAAATGTGTGATCGCACCGACGGAAATTAAACGGTTCAGGCAAAATGTTTGAATGTTATATTCAGTTCAGAGCAATGGTGTGAATATATATGATGTTCATGGAGGAGGGGGGGGGCGAAAATAGAGTCAACTCCCTTGCAAATGAAATATCTACATCGAAGAATAATAAACAAAAAAGAACCGTTTGAGAATCTATTAAGACGATATGAAGATGTAGAAAAAAGAAAAGAAAGTAGTCGCTTATAAATAGCGGTTCGACGGCATTGGTTCGCACAGTGTAGGCTCGAAAGTTAACGCAAATCCCGCACACGCCTCACGGCGTACATCTACGGTGGGCAAACGCGAACAACGCAGTTTTTTAACTGCAATTCGTTATTCGTTTTTGTCAAAAACACGATGCTACGAACCGAATTTGCACCGTACCATGAACCATCATTTATCTCGATGATTTAAAACGGCGTTTGCAGCTAAAATGCTACTCGGGTCAACAGTCGTCCACACATTGTGTGTGTATTCTTAGACCCGTTCTGTAATGAGAATGATCCGTAAGTATACGATCGCATATCTCCAGTCGTCTTCTACACTATACGGTACAAAAATATACAACAATACGTATCCGCTGCGTTTCTTATTTGGAATGGCCATAATTGGGACGCGGTCAGACCAAACACCTGCAAAACAATTCAAGCCTATTTCGGTACGTGCTTAAATAGATGCCGGCCAACGTTTCTATCGGTGTGTTACTACTATAGACTATAACTAGCTATCGCGCACCGCGACGACCGCGATTAAACGAACGCAGCTCATACGACATTTCCCTGTAATCCTGAAAAACGGTATCGAAATTCCAACGGCCTTATCGCTCATTCCGGAGTCCAGTCGTTCGCCTTTGAATCGAACGGCCTCGCGTCGTCTGCGATCTTTTCAATACACGTTAACCCGTATTTCGTCTTTTTACACACGTTTATCGAAGAGGCGCACAACACTGTAATGTCATATAGGCACGTCTCCTTTACGCACAACCACGTCTTTCGCACCGGTATTCTTAATTCTATATATATGTACTTGCAGATAAAATAATACTATATACTAATAAACGAAATGTACAAAAAAAGGAAAGAATTTTTTTTTTTTTACTTTTCGTAAACGAAACAACTCTCGACCGGTGCGCAGACGATATATATATATAATATGTATTATACGAGAGGTGTTGTATAGTGTATAGTGTGTGTGTGTGTGTACCGCGCGCACATGTCGTCGATTATTGTGAAACACACACACACGTTGTCCGGCTCTAATCGGTGGAAATCGATCAGGGATCGTGTACGCGAGCGGCGCGCATTGCGGTCTCGACCGCGGCCAATGAAATCTGGACTCAAACGCGACATATATGTGCACTGCTTCAACACATTATACTCGTATATATATATGTGTGTGTGTGGTGTGTCCGAGCGCGCTAGATTTTTAATTAAAAGTTTCTAATGAAAAAAAACACCCTTTGCCCACACCTCGTCTGTTGCCGCGCAAAAACTAATATAACGGCTGCTGGGGAATATAATGAAAACAAACGGGCGGCGCGCGCGTACTACACACACACATGTTCAGCACGCGCAATATTTTTGGCTCACACACGAAAAGACACATTGTATATGTGTGTGTGTGTGACTGTATACAGCGACACACGTGTATATTTGTGTCACACGCACACGCATATCCAAGGCGTATTATATATATAATATTATAGCGGTTTTGCGAACAAACGCTCTAATTATTATTATTATTGTTATTATTATTATTGTGTCCTGTTTCGCGTGTCGTGTGCCGACGATAAAGGACATTGCGGTGGTCTGTGTAATTACACTTACGCCGGACTTGTAAGAAGAAGAAGAAGAAATACGAGCGCCTGCACGACGACGAGGACGTGCACGGGTGCACCACGAAATATCTACACGCCGCGGCGGCGTTCAGTGCGCGGTATATACGCCTACCGCGGTAGAAGAACTCCGTTGGACCGATTTGGCATTTACAGAAAGAAAGAAAAAGTGTCCGCTTAAGTGACGATCGAATCGGATAAAGATTTTTTTCGTTTTGTTTTTGCCGTTGTTTAACGGAGAACGACGGCGGCACTTGCACACGACGTCTATCCATTATCAGCAGTCAACAGTGGCGTGGCGAACTCAAATATTTTCAGACGCAACTATAGTTTTCCAATACCACCCATCCACCTACCGACGAACCTATTACCAGTGGCAACCCGTCCATCGGCTATATTTAATATTAATATGAACGCTTTACACCGCGGGTTTTTATCGCTTTGTTCAAAAATTGTCGTATTAGTTATGGGAGTGGTATAATCCAGTAAACACACGATAAACACATAAAGACAAACGCCGTATTAGATTTGTTATACTCGTTTATAGTTGCACGTTTCGCGTATTCGTTGAATTGTCGTGACTACTGCCTTACCGGCTAGTAACGCTTTTTTCAACATCAATATACACATTCGTTTGTTATTTTCCTACATTCGTAATTATAAAACTAAATGATTATCCACCGCCCTTTAGAAAAGTCGGACGCGGCCGCCTCTCGATCACTCTGTTCGCCAAGCCACTGTCGGCAGTCATGTTATATTAGAATTGACCGTTGTACATTTCACGACCGCCGGTCTCAACACACACGTACAAGTTTATAATAAACATTACACAATTATACAAAAATAATATGTCATAAAGACAACCATTACGTCGCGGCGGCCCCGTATATATATATATATATATATATTTATATTATATATTATTTTATTATATATATATATATATTCATTGTGAACGTTTTACGCCCGCAGAACAGTTCCGCGAATCGAAAAAAAATTATTTCAAATCAATTCTTTCACTATTCGCGACGTGTGTTCGCACACACTTAGTTCGCATTCAATATATTATTGTCAAATCGCCCGCATCTAGTTTTACCGCAAATCGATTAAACGAATATCTATCATGTCGTTTTCCTTTTTATTTATATTATTACGTGTTTTATTTAATATTGTCACGATTATCTGTTGTGTATTCTCGTGTACTTTTGAACATTTCAGATTAAGTATGGCAATGCCGGCCAGTCAGCCGTTACCATTTATGCGAGCACCGAATTGTTATTATTGAAATATTCGTCGCGGATACATTTCCGTAACGTAATACTCGTTCGACCGTACATGTAGGTACCATTTTCGTTTGTAACCGATTAGTTCGAAGTCTTTAATTGTCTATCTACAAAATAATACTGTCACTGGTAAATGAATTACAGTTATTATTATTATTAATTTCGTTGTTGTCGCTACAATTGTTACGCTCGTACATTTGTAACACCACTTCGGCTTTCGCAGATTAAATCCTCACGGCGCGAACAAACAAGTAGGCGTACGGGATAAAACAAAATATTAATTTTTACACCCGGCTCGATCGATTATTACTGTAGATTTCAAAAATAATCGCGAACGATTGTGAGCTTCGGCGCAATGTCATTTCGTCCGATTGTCGTCATTCGAACATTTACCGTGTACGAGGAGATTCGACAAATACTAAAAACGCTTCGAATTAAAAAAAAAGAAAATTCCGTCGCGTTTACATATAAAAAAACATATGCAAAGCGCGATATTCTTCGGCAAAATTACACGGAACGCGTACGGTTTTAAAGCGCTATTTTCAATACGCAAACATACGAATGTATCTAATACATATAGTAATGAAAACTACGGGAAAATAAATTCAATTAGGACGCGCGTCACAGCGATTAGATTATTGAAATTCTCTATTTTATTTGATCGCTATAAATACATATCGTACGATAAATACATTTTTTCTTCTCTCGAATGACTGTCCCTTCCGCGACGGTATTACGCCGATATCTAACGGAAAATTTAATATTTTATATATCATATATTTATAGACTGTCGTCTACATCGCGAAAGATCTCCGATTGTCCTTAGTGATAGTCGTTACAGTGTGAGTTACACACTATGTAAATATATAACTACATACGGCTAAATTATAATAATAATAATTATCATTATTATATATATATATATATAGGGTGAGATAATATAACGCGTTATAATAAATAAACAAAGCAACGAGTGCTACAGCAGCAGCAGCAGCAATTGTGTAAATGAGAACAGGAAGGATTTTATAGTGTTTGAAAAAAAAGAACGAACCGAATAAAACCTCCTTTTGTCTCGAACTATTATTATTATTATATAAATATATACATATATACGCCATTTCTGTATTAACATTATATGGCGGAAAATAATGTAAATTTTGTTGTATATACGAACGAAACGCGTAATATATTAGGCGTATATGCACATGTATACAGGTACGTGAAGAATTACGTGTTAGTTTTGTTTAAGTATAATAATTCGCGTTAAATTATTCAAACGCACGTATACATATAAAAAGTAATATAACGTTTATTTTTTATTCTTTTTTCTTCCCTTTTCGAAACGACTTTAATTTATGGTAATAACTGGGATTCGTGTATTAACCACCGGTCAAATACTAGAACGAATACGAAATTAAATAACAATGATAGCTCGATGGAATATTATTAAACATTATTATTATGTAACGCGTTGCGCGGTAAAACACTGTAGCGAGGGAAAAAATTATATTATCTGTTAAAACGCGCGTTTGTGCGAGTATAATAAAAACAAAAAAAAAAAAAAACGATAATAATTTATGTATATATATATATATATATATATATATATATATTCAAATTCCGATTGTTTGTATATACGACGACGACGGGTCGAGCAGACATCGAACACGGCGTTTCGTTACATTATTTTCACGGCGATTGCGAGAAAAACTAATATTACTCGGCGTGTATTCGCGTTGATTTTTTTTTCTGATCAATGCAATTTAATCGAAAAGATCAGGGAACAAAAAAAAAAAAAAACGGTAAAACGTAATTTTTCAGATCGAATTAAAAGAAATCTCTCCAGTTTCCGTCTCGTGTCAATCTTCATAATGCATTGTGCAGCAACACTTGGAGTAGGTTCACATATACACACGACACGTATACTTTTAACAAATCGGAGAGGGAGGAAAAATAATAATAATAATAATAATAAAAAGAATACCTCTCAAAATAATTGAGTTTTCTTCGATTTACGCGTTTCCAATTTTCCGTCGTACATTCCCCGTGTTTTCAGCGTTGATGAAAAAATTGGCGATCACCTGTTATATTTTATAATATAATATAGAAACGAACGCACGCGAAATTCTCTTTTATTACGCGAACAAATATATGTTTATCGGATTGAAGTTTACATACTATATATAACATATTATTAAAAAGACGTTTTACAAAATGTTTCGTGATTTTCTTGAATTTATATTAATAAAATTGAGAAGTGCAATTGCGCGATTGTTCTATACGGCGAATCAATGGCGTATTTAATGAGGGAGAGGTGGCGGCACAAGGTGTTCGCGTTTCTTCCATTTTCTGTATTTATAATATATTATATATATATATATGAAAATAGTAATTTTACACTTTACGAATGCGAAAATCAATGTACATTTTACGTTATTTTTAATACACTTGATGTAAGAAATCAAAATAAGAATAGTACGATAACCGAGCGATCAGACAGAAAACGCTGCTGCCAATGACCCGTTTAATTACCTATTATTATTGATGATCTGACGAAATTTCCTACTGTTTTTTCGATATTTTTGGAATACTTTTGTGAATCGTCGTCGTTGCGAGGAGAACAGGTGTGTGTGTGTGAGTATACGGCCGTTCAACTCGTCGGAAATGTCAAATTCACAAATCTATAAATATACAAATGCCGACGAAACGTTTAAATGTCCAAAGCGTTTCCCGATCCCCCGGTGTGTGAGAAATTTCGCGATTATTAATAATAAACATTTTACGCTTTTCTCATCGGTATAATCGCCCGACTTTTATTATTTCGATAAATAGTGTAATAAAAATTATTATAACTCGGGTGAAAACTCATTGGAAGAAGACGCGTCGGTCGTCAACTATTCGACTCCGGAGGAAACGTATAATGTTATGATGTTCGCTACACAGTAATTTACCGATTTAGAATTGTTTTAGTATTTAAAATACGATAAAAGCCTATTATTATTATTATTATTATTATTATTATTAATAAGAAAATAAAAATAAATACTAGTCAGCGTGAAGCGTGTCACGGTTGGAATTTGTGTGATGCGTCAAATAGGTTGGGGGAAACGCTGCTCGTAATAGAGTGGTATAGGGAAGACTCATCCGAAAATTTCCCTCGTGTGTTTTATAATAGTAATATTATATTATAAATCGGAAACAAGACGACACTGCACACAGCGTTTAACGACGACGGTTTTTGTTCGCATTTTCGTACGATCCGGCGGCTCTCGTCGTCCATCCCGGCCGGGTCGCGTATATAGAGTGATTAAAATGTTTACGACTCCGAGTGTTCGTAAATGATAATACGCGGGAATTGGCGATGGTGATAAATGAATTTAACGACGACCAGACGATGGGGAGGAGGGCGACGGCCTTCGGTTATCGCGCGCTCGCGACGAGTGTGACGTCCAATTTCCGAGAGAGCCACAAGGAGACGAGCCGACTTCTCCTTCAAATCCAACGCTCGTCCTGTGGCGTATGTGTGTTTGTTCACGAAAATTATACGTAATAACTATAAGAATATCCGAATAGGATTCCGGTCAGCGATTATTATTTATACAACAACGTAATAATAATAATAATAATAATAATAATAATAATAATAATAATAATAATAATAATAATAACAATAATAATATTGGACGGATTGTTTTCTTTCTTCGGCGCAATCATCGGGGATATGTCCGTACGATCAGGGACGTGATTACGGCGACGGGTGGAGTGGAGTGAGATACGGATCTCTTCCCGTGCAGGGATTTCTTTTCCGCGTATTTTATGTAAATGTACAAAAAAATATATATATATATAAAGAAATAATAACGATTAAGAAAGTTATATTATGCACATTTTTGTTTTTTTTTGTTTTAGTTAACAAAATTTGATATAGTATTCGTCATAATTAGCGTTAAGATTAATTTGATCCTTTAAGTCCAAACAGCTGATTGAGTTCCTCAGGTATGTCTTATTTTTTCCCCATATTCTGAACATAATTCATATCATTATTTAGAGTTCTCGAAAATCTAACGGATTCCGTATGATATAAATATTCAATAAACGTCTTTATTACATCGTCGAAAACGCATATTAATTTACCGAAATTCGAAGCATTATTACAGTGCGTAATATTTTACGTAATAATAATTTGATATCTCATTATTATAAATGATAAATAACTTTTAATATTAAATTATCGTTTATCGATATTAATTTCTGATATCGATGTAAACCATTTTTTTTTTTGCATATATTTGTAAATAAAACGCATATAGTTTACGATTTTTTATTGCATATAAATAAGCGTAAATTCGCGATATTTCTGGGTTTACTCGATAAATTTAATATTAATAAGTACTCTACGGCGAATTAGTTGAAAGACCGATAAAAATTAGAATTTTTTTTTTTTTTAAATATAACGAAAAATTATTATAAATGTATGGAATACGCGAGTATCTCGATCATTTTGACTTAGCGGATATCAGTGTTGGAAGGAAAATTAATAAAACCGTATCGTCCGATACTGCTGCTGCAGTGTCTCTGCGCCAACTTATTCCCCAGCTGCGCGAAGAAGCGACACGTTCAAATATTATTCGGCGTATAAATATATGGTGTCCCCCCCGGTTGAATATCGTTGTCAAATACGGGTATTACGAACATTTCGAAAAAAAACCTCGCGTACGATTGTCCGTTACGCTCTTTTAACGTATATTTATAGCGCAAAAAAAAAAAAAAATTAGCTCCGGTATAATCTTAAAAACATATTCTTGTCGTATACAAACGAAACGGAGGCCGCCGGTATATTCGGATTCGCCCATAAAAGAGTATTTTTTCTTTTATATACATTTCGAAATTACCGCGTTTAAAAATATAATAATAATAATAATACGAGTGTGTGTTTGACGTTATACGCGCGTTCGACTACGATAAGTAAAACGCGTACGTGTTAATCCGAAATAAAGGGTGCCGCGGCAGGACGGGTTATCGCGCGTGTAATAATTATTATTAACCGGCGACGAGGGCGCATCGAGGACGCGTTACGCGAAGAGGGAAAGAGGAAAAAAAAAATCCCCCCGACGCCGGATCGATGTCGTCGCGGGACACACCGATGGACGTCCCTTATCCCTTATGGACGTTCACCGATCACATCCCACCCGCTGCACAACGTGTCGTCGTGGTGTTTCCGCGGGACGACAAGACGGACTACGGGCCGGGCCGAGTTAATATAAAAAGATATATTGGTATAATTACGGATGTTGCGGCGGTGGCGGCGCGCACGGCCAAATGGCCCGAAGGATTAAAGGACCCTATTAAACCTGCGGCGGCGGCGGCGGTCTTCACGTGTGACCGCCAAACGGCAGCTTTTACGCACATACTTGCGCGCTCTCGTCTCACGTTCACCCCGCGCGTATGAAGGCCGCGGCTGAAGGGTAATGAACGACCCGGTGCCCGGCCAACTTTCTCATTAGCGAGAACTGGTGCGCAAGAGGAGAAGGGTACATACAGCCTTCTGCACGGCGGCAATGATCAATGACCGGCGGAACGGTCGCGCGGTGTCTTAATGAGAGAGTGAGAGAGATAGACAAAAGAAACGGGGGAAAGAAACAAAAAAAAAAACTTTCATTATATTAACAGCCCCGGAGGAGGTTTGCTTGCGCCGTTCTCTTCTTCTTCTTCTTCTTCGCGGCGGCGGCGGTGTATCTGCGCGCATAGCGTGTGTACGCGAGATCAGCTATTTCGTCTCTAATTTCGCGATCCCTGCGGGGTGTATCGCCACCGCCGCCGCCGCCGCCACCGTCGGTTTAGAAATAATTAAACCCGATTTCATTCGCTATATATCGTATACATTCCGTCCCTCCCGTCCACTCGAGCTCGTGAAACGCATATGGTTTTCTTCCATCAACACGTGACGAAATGGATTTTTTTTTTATATTTTCATATAAAAATATTAACAATAAGAAAAGTTTTCGAATATTTAATTGATTTACGCGCCTTATTTATTTTAATAACATAACGATAGTATTTGATTTTTTGACGTTACACTGCAGAAAATCGAGGACTTTTGTTGCGCGCGCTTCTCCGTCTAGTCCGGTCCGCCGTATCGCCTCGACTCGTCGACGTATCTCATACAATATAAATGCTCATTTACCACTATGTCCTCTAACGGTTAGAGTCTAACCAACGCCGTCGAAGTCTTTTCGCCTCGGTCACACTATATCTGATCATGGACATTATTTCTCGTATACACGACACTGTGAACGGCCAACTGTCAGCCCGCCAAATCGCTTCGCTTTTTAGAAATGATGATTTTATGTTCGACTTTGATTTTTATTTAATAGTATATGAAATCTAATTTGTTAAAAGAATTTTAAATGAAAAACGCTTTTTTTTCCTCGTCGTTTCGGAGGGTTATTATTTTTTTTTTTTTAAATAAACTTTTTTCCTTAACGCGGTTTTATTTTTCCTCAAATTCGACTATAGATAATAATATTGTATTGCGAGAGATTTCGATATTGAATGCAAATAACTAAAAAAAAAAAAAACGAAAAAATTATTTAGATAAAAAATTAGAGTGCGCGCATTTTAAGAGACAAAATATCGTGTAATATACGCCGTATATATTATAGAGTGCTCGATATGAATTATGTCGGAAAGGGAAATAAGCATTTGTGTGGATATTGAAAATCCCGTTAAAATCTAAAATCTATATCGATAAGTTTTTTTTAATTATTTAACAACTACATTTTCATTCGCGAGTATATAAAATATTTGTGCGTGTACGATTTAAAGCCTAACAGACCGTAAACATATACTGTTGCGGAAGCGCGCAATTATTAATAATAAGATATAATATAATAATTATATTAGGTATTCTATTGTAATAGAGCAGCAGTGTTCAAATTTGTCAAACATCGTGTAACCATATATAATGGAAAAATTGAATTTTTCATCGCACCGAGTGTAGCGCGAAACTTTTCACGTTTTAAATATAGAAGAACTGTATAACAAAAGTTTCTTCTTTTTTTCTTTTTATCATTTGTATTTTGTAACCGCGATGACAAATAGTATAGCTGTATGTGGGACACGTTCCCAAACATATTTTTATCATTTGTCCCAGTTAAATAAATATTCAATTGATTTTCTTTTGTCGTTTAATAATTATATGCAATCATCGTATTGCGCAGAAAAATAGGCGTTTGCAAATCCGCGATATCTCGCAAAAGAAGCATTCGACCTATTCGCCGCCTGTAGTTTTGCTGTTAAATATTCTTTGTCGTCACATATAATATACCCGTATTGTACTATAATCGTGTAGTAGAGGCACACTTTTGTTCAAATTCGTGTACAAAATATTATTAAACAATATATGATGACGCGTTTGTTGTGTAAAAAAAACTATTATTATTATTATTATTATTATTATTTAGTTTTCTCGTGAATGAGCGCAAGCATTTAAATATATATATATATATATATATATATATATATAAATCGAAACAATAAGAAGGGCTTTTGCTAAAGATTTATATACGATGAGCGATATTATATAATTTACTATAAAACTGTATTAGATTTGTATAAATATTTAAAGTGTTCGCGTGGAATTCTATGTACTTGACTATTATTTTACACAATACAGAAAATAGCTGTGTAGTGAATTTCTTACATATATAACGAACAATAAATAATAATTTATGCGGATGAAAAAAATATTCATCACAAAACGCGACAACGCGTTTTAGTAGAGCATTATATATTATTTTCTATATAGCTATTTGAAATATACGCGCGTTTTGTACAATGAAACGTGGCAGCGTTTTTTTTTCTCTTTCTCTAAATCCATATTATTATATTTTTAGTTACATTAAAAAAAAAAAAAAAATACTTTTTCGAGGTTAAAATTCACGCGCGATGTAAGACTTTAATTTCAATACGGTTACAAATGTTAAAATACGTATTAATATTTATATCGATTTTGTTAAAAAAAAAAATTAAATTTCAATATTATTTCTTTTTCCAATAGCTATCAATTATTATTATTATTATTATTATTATTATTATTATTATTATTATTATTATTATTATTATTATTATTATTATTATTATTATTATTATTATTATTATTATTATTATTATTATTATTATTATTATTATTATTATTATTATTATATTATAGGAATACTATTTTAACACAGAGAATATTTTTCACAAAAATAATTCGATTTTTACGTAACAGTAAATATCAATATATATATGTGTTTAGTAATTATAACTGAAGTCGTTCGGAAATGAAATCCGGTTATGATATATTTACGTTGGCGAGTATTATTATAATAAAATTATATATATTTCACAAATTGCCGGTGTATGTTTCATAAAAAATTATTAATTACTACCGTGAGAACGTATATGCATTTTTAATTACTCGTTTTGTTCGTGTTCATTTCGAAAACGTCGTCGAATTACTTTAATAACCGATATTACAATAACGAAAAAAAATAAATACCGAAACCGTTGTGGAAAAAATTATAAGAGAAAAAAAACGTTGTCAGTGTACCTACACGACAGTATGCGAGAGGCGAGGAGGAGAGACCAATGCGTATTATTAATTACGAATTTCGTTATGATTTCTTTAATCGCTACGTACGAGAATCTTACAGGTCGTTCAACTATAAAATTATATTTGTTATCGCGTCGCACCAAATATTTTCGGCTCTTTCAAATAACAACTGTTTCGCGTGCGCGTGTCGTTTAAACGAAATTTACCGAAAATCAAAGTCTCGAATAAAATTCCCCTTATATATATATATATAATATATATAACGTTTAATTGTACAATCCGTTTGAGTCGCGAGTGGCGAAGAAAATTTAAAACACATAATATAATTTGTAGTTTCCTTAATCGAATAATTAAACAGGTATAATATCATTCGTCGTTGCTGTTCAACTCCGACAAAATTGACACGAATTTTGCAATTGAAAACGTTATTCACAAAATAAATTTTATAAATTTGTACGTCGCCGTGCGAAATGCCAATATTTGACGTTCAGTAGAAAGATGCGAACTTTCGAACCGGTTCGCATTTTTTTTTTTGTAATACGGAGTTAATCTGATATAATAATAATAATAATAATAATAATAATAATAATAATAATAATAATAATAATAATAATAATAATGAAATACTAATCGATATTTCAAACACTATTTTTTTTTGCTTCTTTTTTTTTAGAGGATTTATCTAATATATAAATGAATTCCGTTCATTCGTTTACCACGCGGTTTTTAAATCGTTCGAAACGCTGCACACGTTTCGATACAAATTAATGTAAAAATCACACTACCTATAGAGTAAAAACGCATTTACTATATTCGTCGAATCGTTTGCATTTGAAATGTAGTATTAAATGATTTATACAAAGATATATATATATGTGCGTGTGTGTGTGTGTAAAAAGAGAAACGCGCGTTTAATACACATCGTAGAATCGAAACAATACCACCGATACGAATGCGTGTACAGGTAGAGAATTCATTTTTTTTTTTTTTTAAACGTTATATACATTGGAAAAATTATAATATATATATATATAGTGTCGATAAGATCTATTATTTTATTTCTTTCATTTCATCAATCATCGTTTCGACTGTATCGTTAATATTCATTAGAAATCGGTCCGGTTCGTGTGTGTGTGTGTGTGTATTTTTCAGTAATAATACATCGGTATATTATATTGTTCGTGGGAGGGGGGGGTGGTACGTGTATTATAATTTACAATATTATATTTTGAATCCATTAATCCGAAATACTTAGAAATACGCACGCGGGGGACTACGCGCGGCGTTGTAATGCATAATAATAATATTCCTGTTGAAACACATTGCGCGAGCCGGTCAGTGGCGGAGTAAACACGCTACAGCTGGCCGATGAAAACGAGACGAGTCCATGACAATCGACTGCACAGAGGAGATACACGCACATATTATATAATATACTCTTGTATAACAATTTAAATAACGAGACACGAGTTTAATGATAACAATATTGTATAAGATCTGTATCACCGTGCGCAGGAATATAATATACCTCTAGTCGATACGCGCGCGCGTAGAAATAAAGTTATTCAAACGAATTATCCGTAAATTTACATTTGACAAAATGTATACAAATATATATACTTACGTACATAATGAACGAATATAATTCTGGTATTCGTAAATATATATATATATATATATATAATAATAATAATAATAATAATAATAATAATAATAATAATAATAATAATAATGTAAAACTAAAAATAATTCGAATCGTTAATAATAAAATTAAAAAATATTTTAATCTTTTATTATAATTATCAACGTTTATAAACACTAATTTGTGGTTGTAATTAATTTTATAATATCGGAAAGACTGATAGAAAAAATTTAAAATTCGATACAAAAAACATATTTCAGAGGTAAAACTAAAAATAAAAAAATAAAAAATCGTCTCCCAATTCTGATTTTGTTAAACACGTCTTAGAATGTAATCATATGGTATACGTTTCGATATAGAAAAAGATTTGAATATATTACACGATCAAAAAAAAAAAAAAAAATTATAAATTCGATATTAGAAGAATTACTCGTCTATAATGAAGTCAAACGTAATAATATTTTGAAATATATACAAGCTGATTTTAAAAATAATGATATTTACCAATACATATTAGACAATGATACATAATTTTCTACCGGTTGTTTTTATTTGTTATCTATGGTCATCGATTTATGGCTGTTTCTTATTATTTTATAACACATTCTGTGTAGTTTGTTTATTAATTTCATATTTTATTTGATATACCTTTTTTTCGTTTTTTTTTTCTACTTTTATTCATTGTAACCTGATATGATGACTTATGGTCGAAACCAGTTGTTACATTCTTAAACATTAAATACTCTAGGCATTTTTTTTTTATATATATTACTTTTTTATATAATATATACTAATTTATTATACGTATTGTTGTATTTTTTATAATATATACATACGTTGACGTTAAACGACACGGGTTTAAGATGTACAGTGTATATAAATACGATTTTATTATATTATTTGAAATGAATATATTCATTTGATTAAACACGTTCGATAATCAAACAATATATATATATATATCATAATAATATACGGTAATGTATTACAATACACTTACAATGACTCTGTTAGATCAGACCGCGATTAATTTTTTTATAATACGATTTTTCGAAATAACGGGAATAGATATTTGTCATTTCGTTGTTTAAAAATGATTACACCAGTAGTACACCGATCAAACGAATCATAACGATTGAAATAATACGTGTGCTAAGGGGTGATGTTCATAAAAATTATTTATTTGAAAAACTCGTGAAAAAATTTGTTTATGATGACGCGCGGTACGTGTTATTTTATTTACTTTACATATTATAATAATTATAATTAGTATAAAAACTAAAACGTGTATCCAAACCACAAGAGAAACAATTTATAATGTGATATATATATATATATATAAGGATATTACATAGATATTTCGCGTATTTAATAAATAAACGCTATGTGTATGTAAACAATGTATACAAATTTAAATTATGACTACTCTTTTTTTTTTTAAACGTAACAAGTATTTTGCGAAGAATTTTTTTTTCTTAATTTCCTAAAGTACGTATACATTTATTTCGCTTATGTCGTTGTAAACCGTGCGATAAACAAGACCGAGTATTAACATGAGTAAATCAATTAAGAAATCAACATTACTTTAATTTTAACGTCCCTCGTATTTTATGACCAAAAAAACTTTACGTATTTTATTATTATTTTGGACCAAATAGTTTATATCCATGGGTTTAAATTGGTTTTTTTTTGTTATCGAAACGCATGTATAATAGTATAATACGTCTGGGAGATGATGTGTTGAGAAGTATTTAGATTTCGTGTATGAATTGTCGAAAAATGCGTATTTATAAAAACTAATTGTTTTATACAAGAAATAAATAAATAAATAAATAAACGAGTTAATAGTAGTGTTTTGTTAACATTAATCTTTTAACTCTCACCGACGTGTCTACATTTTTTTTCCTTTGAATTTTAACTATTGAAACCGTGTTTAAAAAAATGCCGTCTACTCGCAATGGTATTTGCGCGCGAAAAAAAAAATCATTTACGCGTCTTGTATCGTAACAAAGTCGAAAAAATATTTCGCGCAATAATAATCGTGACTGGTTTTATATGTGTTTTCACCGAATTCGCACTTTGAGACGCGCTTTGATAGTCACATTTACATGCGGTATTACTCGTCCCGTTTTCCCGTCATCGCGTGCCAATTGAAATATTTCTACCGCCGCGGCGTATCGATTTTTAAAAACATTATAAATATCGTATTGATACGAAAACATGGGGGGCGAGTGGGAAATCTCTACTCAAAGAATATCGCATCGGTCGTTTTCAGATTAATTTCCAATAGATTTTTCTCGGTTTTCAACGTTTTCGTCGACAATAATTTTTGCCATTTCGAAATATTATTTCCCCCCCCCTTCTCCCATAGGTGTACGCCTTGTTTTAGAATTACTTTTAAACGAATTGAATAATGTATCGAAACGGCGTTATTGTCATACGTTCAGCTTTCCCTCCCACACTCCCTCACTGTTCGACCACCGCGCGAAACGAGAAATAAATATTAAACGCGGCCCCCTCCCCCCCGACGACAGTTAAAATTCTCAAAGCGAAAACGATAAAATTGTATGACGCGAGTATCGAAGAACTTCTATTTGACTTCTCCCGCAAATGCGAAATTAACGCGATACTTAATAGTCGGTTGTTAAGAGATAAATCATTAGACAAGAACGGAAGAACGGCTACTGAACGGGATTTCTTCTGCCACGAGGGTTTCATCCAATATTGTTTTCGTTTTATTTCTAATAAAACAATGGCGAACGCGAATTAAATACTTAATTTTATACTCATCGTAATAATTATAATAATTTCTATTAAATTCGTTAGTTTTTTTTTTTTTGTTTTGAACTGAGTTTTACAACAAAATCAAACCGGTGACCCGGCGAAGACGATGACGGTCGAGGAGCTGGCCGCAGGGACACGAGAGTATACGAAAATCGTTATTTTTGGCGAATACGCGTATACGCGCGTGTAATGCCGGCCGTGCGGGTGGACGGCTGGGTGGGTGGGCGGCGTACACGGACAAATAATAATTATCGCAGCAGAACAATGTACACACACGCACGCACACACATATTCTCGGGTGACTGTTTGGACGTCTTCCAAATTAACGCGATCCGCTGCAGGCGAGCGCGCGAATTGACGTCGTCGTCGTCGGCGGCGGTAAGAATAAGACAAACAAAAAGAGCGCGCGGGAAAAGAGCGGCGTGTTAGGGGGTTAGGGGAGGGCACGGCGGATGACGGGACGAAAGAAAAATAAAGCAATTAGCCCGGACGAACCGAAGGGTTTTTAATTAGAGCGCTTACACACGCGCGCGCACGGGCAACGCACACATGAACACTGGTACGCGGGCGTTCGCGCACGGCGTAAACCAGCGATGTGCCGCGGTCGATCGGTGGACGGGGGTGAGGCCGAGGTGGTTTTAATTGGAAAACCTCGTCGAATCCTATGGTTTTAGAGCGGCGGCCGATGACTTTTCCTCGGGGGAAATTCGATTCGACGAACGCTATATTTTCCGGCCGCCCGACGCCGCAAACACACACACACACACACACACAACCGCGCCGCCGACCGATATGTGTTATTTTCTCTCTCCTATTCTCTTTTCTTTTTTTTCTTCTCTCTTCTCTCTCTCTCTCTCTCTCTCACTCACTCCTCGCGCGTCGTCCCGTCGCGCACTTGTACATTATCGCGCGCACCGTGACTGTGTGACCGGTGGTCAAAGTATTGTGTACTTTCCTATATACGTACAAACACGCCGCAATGCAGCTGTACGTACACTCGTACAATGAGACGTATAATATATTCCGGTGAATATCCACTCGTACACTACTTACATTCACCGCGAATGTGTACGCAACGTTTACGCGCACTCTGCACCTGCACCGTGAAATTCTATACTCGTTATTGGCGCCGCGCGCACCCGTTGATTTCGACAATTTCCGCGAAAACAAACCGTTTCGGTTCGGTACGGTTTAACGATATTTATTATCTGTGGCGGCCGATACGCGGCGGATTAGGATTTTTTTTTTCTTCCCCCTTACTGCCCCAAATAAAAGCTATATTTCATTCGGATCATATATATGTACGTCCGTAGAAAAATTTCCGTGCAAAACCAACGCGTTTTTCTTGTAATTCTACTCCTTAGTCTACTCATTCTTCTAAAAAAAAAAAAACAACGAAGTAGAAATTATTGAAACGACGATAAGACAATACGCGAGAAATTGTATTTCAATTTCATTGATTTAATTATTGTTCTCAACACTTAAAACTTACTTTTCCCCCCGAACGATCCTTTCACAACGTCATCTATTTTCTCGGGAACACATTGCGTGTACCCACTGCCCCTCGAATTCACGGAGCCAAGTGATCATTTGACATTTCCTATCACCCGATTTCGGAGTCTATTGCCCGGTAGAATAACTGGCCTGGGTGCAAGACGACGTCTTGAACAGCGTCAGAATGGTTTCAGCGATAAATCGTTCACTCGCATATTATATATATATATAAGCAGTCATTTCGTCGGTACCCGTCTCTTTGGCTTTGCGATTAATTAAAACATTCGTCTTTTTATCTGTGTACAGTACACTATGTCTTTCAACGCTCGTCGTTAAATAAATACATATATTTTTTTATTTTTTTTTTTTTTTACAATTCACGGGTCGCTGATGAAACGTGCGTGCGCGATGCAAAAAAAAAAAAAGGAAATAAAATAAAAGAATCTCGTGAAATTCGTCGGCGAGTAACTGCGCAGTGTAATTATCACGGCGTCGGCCCGAAGAATTCGTCCGATTGCCAAGTTCGTATTAAAATGCACGCGATATTGTGTGACGTACTATATAGACCGTCGACCGCGCGTAACCGCGATGGAGACGCGTGTCGTCGCACCGAACAGCCAGCGAGCGAAACGGACGAGCAGCAACCGTCCGGTATATTCGTCGTTTTGTGTACATACACTACTTTAACGATTATTATATATCGCGTTGTCGGCGATATTCTCTATTCTAACTCTTCCGACGACCACGGAGTACGGCGATTAATAGATAAAAAAAAAAAAAAGAAAAAGACGAAAAACAAATTAGAAATCAAAACGATAATTTAGCCACGAAATCGAAACGAATCGTGGAAAGGCGGGGGGGGGGTGGAGTAAAAAAAAGAATCGACATTAGAAATCGGATACGTATTGCGCGTTTAATATTGATTCTGAAAACTGAAAGACGGACTGAATCGAAGGTATGTAAGCGCGTTCGAATTAATTAGCAACGCGAAAGTGTATAAATAAACGAGGTGGAGAGAAAAAAAAAATTGTAATTTATACGACGTCTGCTCCGTATCTTAAAATGTGCGGATAATTTTAAGACCCGTTTGCCAACACGACGACGAATAAATCGTGCCAATCGGACTAACGCGACCCGCGAAATTTTAAAATTCCCGTTACTTTTTCACCACCCCTCGTACATGTGTACGGGAGATTCGTATCCAATACCACGCAACGGAATTCGCGGACGCGTTTAAGAACTTATTTATGGCGATTTCGACGATACGCGTGCGCGGATCGATGAGTATATATTATTATTATTATCAAACAATAACAGATATTCTGAATAATCGAAAACGGACAACAAAACATTTTTAGAATTTTGTTTTTTCTTTTATATATATATATATATCAGTTATTATCGTTTGTTTATTTGCGGTATGTGCGTTGACCAAGTAGTGTTACGAGCGATATAACACTAAAGTCTTTATAGATTCCGTTCGTTTAAAAGTTCACGAACGCGCCGGGAATCAAATATATTGTCGAGTGCGAGAAACGGTTCACAAAATGGTATAGCAAAGAAGAAACGAATTGGAAATGCGCTATCGGCCGGACAGTTATTAGTCATATTATGTCAGATGTATAACGAATAGGTGTGTATAGATGTGTTTTTCTTTTAAAATTCTAAACGTGTGTGTAATAATCGTAACGACAAATCGAATGTATGCGCGTTTAAAAGTATTATTATTTACCGTTTGACCAGTGTCACGCGTATTATTTCTCCTTTTGCCCGAGGGAGAAATTACTGAAATTTCACACCGCGTGACTCGCGCGTACGATAAAATCGTATACGATAATCGAACGAAATATTTAAAAAAAAAAAAAAAACGTTTTTTTTTTTTTTTCGAAAAACGAAAGTCTCGCGCGTACGTTTTATTATTATAACGGTAGTAGCAAAAAAAACCCCCCCTCCCCTTTGAACTATAAATAAATTGTCCCCGACTCTAAAAAAAATTAATACACTTTTGTCGTCGCGCGCGCGAATAAATTACAAATCATTTTCGTTATTTCCGTCCAAACGGACGTTAATCATTACGCGCGTGCAGTGTGTGTAGTATGACTCTTTTTCGAAACACGTATTTAAAACGTTTAAGCATTTAAAACGTTTAAGCATTTGTTTAGTACACTGTTCGAATACAGCATCCGGCATTGTCTATAAACGTGAAAATCATGTCCGCGAATCGAACGGCCGGATTAAAAAACGAAAACGAAAATAAAGAGTAAAAAAAAAAAAAAAAACGGCATCGCTGCCCGGGAGGGATAAATAGCCGTGACCGAGACGGGTACCGAGCAGATTAACATCGCGGCGGCGGCGGCGGCACCGTCCCTGCGCAACGTAGTTTAGCGCGTGTAATGCGCGCGGGTCGTTCGAAGGGGGAGAAAAGAGACGGGCCCCGCGGGTGTCCCTGCACCGCGCTGAGGGACAACCGGTTTGACCTTTACGTCACCCCTACCCCGGTCGTAGTTTCGTTTCGCCGGACCGCCAGCAACAGTTTCTGTTTTTCGAAACAGGAATGAAAAAAAAATTAATATATATTTGTTTTTTTTTTTTTTGTATATTTACTCGCATCGTTCCGCGACGGTGTGTGCAGTCCCCTTCGTCGTCGACCGCTGCACACCGCACAATATTTATACAGAAGGGTTGTTTGTTGTCGTTTTTTTTTTTTTTCGAAATACGCTCGGACTCGTCGGACGATTAATTCGCGTGTTTCATAATATAATATGTACCGTTTGGAATTTATCGTTGTATACGCGCGGTATACCTGTTGACACGTAGTAGGGACCGACGATAAGGCCCCGCGTCCCTGCGGATCCACGCTTTTTTTTTCTGCACGTTGCAGCTCGATACGGTCGGAGGGTCCGAATCGCGAAACAAAAACAACGCGCGCGAAATTTCCTTACGCCGTCTTTACGCGGATTTAACAAAACACACTTATGTATAGTTGCATTACGCTTTTCGATGAAGCCAAGAGCCGTCAAATTTAAATTCATTCGAAATTTTTAACGGATCTATTCGGATACTTTTTTTTTTTTTTTTTTTTGAAAACGACTTTGCGGAAGACGTTTGGACGTGGTGCCGCAAAAAAAAAAAAAAAAAACCCCATATCGAATTGTGAAATGCGAGTAAAACTTCGAACGGTTTCCTACTCGTATAAAAAAAAAAAAAATTATTTTTTCGCTTTTTTTATACGCGACGGCCACGCATTTCAATAATATACGCGCGCGCGAATCGTTCTCTTCTTAACGCCATTTCCACCTTTATAAAATAACGCGATAATAATAATAATAATAATTATAAAAATAATAATAATAATAATTATAAAAATAATAATAATTATAATAATAATAATTATAAAAATAATAATAATAATAATAGTAATAATATGGGTCGCAATGAATTATTGAATTTTCCAACGAAAATGCGAACGTGCTGTGCAACAGTATTCGATGCATGTTTTAGAACGTGACAACGGGAAAAACATTTTTTCAACGTCCCTTTTTTTCTCTAAAATACGAAACGCTGCATATTTTTTTTTTTATACTTTTATACGTATTATTATTATTGTTATTATATAATTTTCGCGCACAGACAAACAAAAAAAATTTTAAATACGCCGTTGTACATGCCGTTTTCAGAACGATTTACGGATTTAACGATTTACAATAAACTTATAAACTGTGAACACATTTATACTCACGACTAAACACAATGTCTATCCGGTACGTTTAAAGTCAGTGCGACGCGTATGTGTTAAAATGCGAATTATAATAAGCCGTCTATGACAATAGATTATGTAATATTTTAAATAAAAATATGAGAATTATTGAGTGGATGTGTGGACGGGGGAAAGAAAAACTTCTTCCACCGGTTTACAAAATACGTTTCGTATTTTATAATTCAAATTTTACACCCTCTATACGATTGCAGGTTCCCGAAACTCAACTCAAACCGCGGACAAATTTTGAAAATTTTCGACCACCACCACCGGATCACTGCACTTAATATTATTATTATTATTATTCCCCGTAGTCTCTTATAAATACATCGAAAAATAAACTATATTAATGAATCGTGAATGGTTTGTAAATGTGGCGGTCAGGAGAATACATAACTAATTGACGTATAATAAGTGTATTTTTCTCGACGAAATGCAAAAACGTTATATAATATTGCGTAAAAAAGCTAACACGTTCCGGACGATATGCGCGCGCCTCGCGTTTTCGGTCGATTAATAGAATTCGTTATGATAACCGAATGAGTGAAGTGAACGTGCGATATTATTGTACGCGTTCGTTTGACACGTTTCGCGTCTTTTGTCGAATAATAATTTATAATAATACATGAATGCTATACGAAACGCATAACACGATTCCTATAGCTACGGGATAGGGTACAGCTGGGGATGTATGAAAAACGAACAATGAAATAATTTTCTTATATAAGGAGAAAAAAGAGAAACGGTATCTGTATAAGGGAAACGCGTTATAAATGTGTATAATAATATATTCTAAGGTTAGGTGTTTAAGAAGAAAAAAAAAGCAGCGGCTATCCAATTTATCCGTACCACAAATATTTAAATATATATATATAAATGATGGCGTGCACGAGACATATTTTATGACTCGACAACTTTTTTTTTCTTTTAATATTCCGCGTCGGATTTACCGGTGAGATTATTACTACACAAACTGAATAAGAATGCCAGTGAAGGCGAGGAGGGCGTTGCGAATTCGTCGAAAACAGTATTGTCCGTCACTGTATAAAATTTAACACATTTATATAGCACCCCGCCGTAATGGCGATTTTTTTCTCTGGACGTTTCGTTGGAATTTTCCAAATAAAAACACACACACACTCTCATCTGTATAGTTGTCAATCCGCGTATAGACGGCAAGTTCACGGCCACTTTCCGCTTTTCTCCGCTGTTACTTTTCGTTTTCCAAGAGACGCGTCTTTGGCCCTTTTACTATTTGTCGGATGATGTATTCGATGTTCCTCTGCAACGGCTCCTCCTTTCCACGTTACCCCCTTACAAATCTTCGATTTTAATAATCCCATCGTGTCGCGTACACTACACGTGGTCAGCTATCCGATCGTTTCGTTTTTTAAAATACACTTTTCCTTCTTTCTGACATTCTCTCCTCCTGCAGTATACTCTTCGTTATTGGCCACTCGTCATTGATCGTTAACGTCCTTCTGTAACACGTCACATTTCGAACGATCCCAATGTTTTAAAATTCTTCCGCTGTTATCACACCGATACGTTATAAGACTACACTCCTGCGGACATACGTCATTTCAGCAAATTTTTCTGATTTCTCAGACATAATATTATATAAATTTCGATATCCAACGCTATTTCGGCTATGAAATTTCATATTCCTCTTCGAATTGTTTACACTAAATTTCTCATTTAAACCGTATTTTGCACGATGTTTTCAGCACTGTTTCTCTTTTATTCAGCCGCGTTTGTTTATTAGTCAATTGTCATATTAATATTATGTATTATCCATTTATCGTTTATTTGGTCTTGTCGTCATGTGCATACATATAATAAAATAAAAATTATAGCAAATGTTGTAGAATTCGGCTTCAGCCTGAATAATGAGAGCACGACGTATAAATAATATACGTTACATAATATTTTTAATACTGTAAAATAGGTGGAAGTGTAGTGCAGAAACGACTAAATATTACGATTTTTTTTTTAATAACAAATTTGTGGAATTTCGAAAAAATAATTGATAAAGCGAGATAATTGTACATTATAAATAGTATAATATATAATATGGTTATGTGTATAGGTACAACACGAGAAACAAATTTTAAATCGATAGTTATTTTTGTCAGCGATGAAGTTTTTTCTCGCCCAATAGTAAGTAGTATAATATATTATATTATAGCCGGTACACATAATAATAATAATAATAACAATAATAATAATAATAATAATAATAATAATAATAATAATAATAATAATAATAATAATAATAATAATAATAATAATAATAATAATAAGGCGTATACGCGAGGTGCTATCCGTAATTGCCGATCATATTTATTTCGTTTTACGGTTTTCACGTGCGAATCCGCGTGTAAACTTTTCGCTCGATTTTCTCGTGCACACGGAATAATAATAATAATAATACGGCTATACTTGGTGTATAATAACAACAATAAATTATAATATCAAATATGTGTATTATAATAAAAACGCGTTTCGCTATAATCCACGGCTGCATTTTCCGAAACGATTTAAAAATCTACCATCGGCCACCGCCGAATAGTATTATTCCGAGTTTTTCTTTCCCACACAACAGTACACACACACACACGCGTACGATACAGTTTTGTAAAATTATTTTCTAAAGGAAATCGTTCCTCGTGTGCATTTACACCGCGCAAATTATCTTGTCCGGAAACGACGTGTACTGTTACCGGTTTACTACGGATTTATGAAATTAGAGAACATAATATTATAATGTGTCTGCTGCGCAGTGTGTTGTACAGGGTTTCGTTCGAACAATCATTATTAGAACATTAAAAATAATCTACGACTATATGACGATATTATTATTTTCATTCTAAAATAATACGAGAATATTCAAAAAAAAAAAAATGTGGGAATTTTATATAAACAAAAAGAAAAGTGGTGTTGCGAAATTTCAAATTATTAATACATTATACGAAATGAAAAAACAATAGTATTTTTCCCATACGAAAAATGGGAAAAACGGGATTTTAAAATACAATATATTCAAATTTAACGATTCTGATTTTTGTTGTTATAACGTCACCCACGGTTGTACACTATACGATAATAATTATCACGACGCAAATAATTTTTGTTTATTAATGTACGCGTAAAATCGAAATGTATTTTTTTATATAAACGCTCTTGTTGATTATTATTAAAATTAAACCGGCGTATTTGTTTAATATTACAGACGTCGTCGAATTCATAACAGAACAACGCGTCGAAAATCCAATTATAAAAACCAAAAGTTCGAGTAATTCTATTGCGTCTTTCCAAGAGGCGTTTTAAAATACAATTCATATTTTATATCATCGTTTATAATCGTACACGTGCGCGCATCTTTTTCTCCGTCTGTCATTTAATCCGATAAATTTTAACTCGTCGACGAATAAACAATACCTTAAACAATCAATAATATATTTATTGCCGTATTGATAAAGTAATTGATATTTTCTATTGATTATTATTATTATTATTATTATTATTATCCGAGAAAAATGAAATAATTTTCTCCGCGTCAAAGCCGCCCCCCGGATAAAATACAAACAAAATCCAAACGATGTACACGCACTTCTAAACGAATAAATTATTATTATTTGTTTTAAATGTTTGTAAAAAGATTTCCGTAACAGCAAGTACTCGTATTACACGTAATCTATTTCGATCGTTTCCAATATTTTATTCAAAAATCGTAGAAATCACGTATTATTATAAACACCTCGACACTTGCAGCAGACAATAAAAAAAAACGAATAAATATTCAACGTGTACTGTACGTCTGATTGTTGTTTGGTGTGGAAACTGAAAATATACATAAAATACAGTACATTATTTATACACGAAAAGTCAAATTGACCAACGTACGATTATATCTAAAATTATGTAATATATTATGTTTTTAAACAGGTCTATAATATCACGAAAATTGTAATATCAATTTCTTTTTTCTTTTTGGAAATTCTCAACGCAAAAAAAAAAACAATTCGATTTAAATAAATTAATGTAGAGTAAATGTAAATTATAAAATAATAATGTCTATAATATATACGAGACTCATACTGTATTCTATTGTCATATTGAGTTCGTGAGTTATACGTATACTATATAAGCATATTAGTTTTATACAATAGTCATAATAGTAAATTTTATTTCCAGTTAATAAAATAATACGATTAAGCGACTGATTAATATTTAAATGGATATTTGTCACTCTTTAATAATTGATATAAAGAGAGTATATAATAATTTTTTTTTTTTAATTTAATAAAAACGTATTAAAGTATATATTTGATATAATAATAATAATATTAATTGAATTTAAGTAAATAAAAAAGTAGCACGTGTCCGTATTATGGATAACTGTGAATTTGAAAGCAATGACAAAATATCATATTGTATTCGGAAAAAAAAACGATTCGGTGTAATCTATAAAATTATTTTTGTCAGTATACTATCGTAATCCTCGTAATTGATTAGTAAATAGCGCAATATTGGAAGAGAGTTTTTGAGGATTTTATTTTTCGTCAATAAATTACTTTGGAAACGCATATTGATTTCAAAACACTAAGACCTCTTTTCGAAATTATACGAATATACATATACGTGATTTTGACAAAATAAGTAGCGTTTATATCGTTTTCATATACCTACGTAATTGTTCTGTGACGCGTATAAAAATCGGGATAATCGTAAAACCAACTCACTCTCTCTCTCTCTCTTTCTAAAGTACCAATTTGCTATCGGATTTTTATCGAACACGTAACGATCTCGTCTCCTGGTGAAAATTATATCGATAATTTGTGCAAGTAAATTTTGATTCGGCGAATAGCGACCGAGAAAATTCTCACAGTTGTTAGGAAAAAAGCGTTGTCTGCCCCATTATCGTACGAGTTACTAAGACAGGCGAACAATGCGCGCTCATATGGTGTTCTGAACGGGTGTCCCGCCAACTACCAACTCTTCTATTTTTCATAAGTATAATATATGTAATAACAATTCAATTTAATTCGTACGCTTTTTTTAAATAATATTGTCACGCGTATCAAATATTTTTCGAGATAAATTACTATTAGGATACCGGGAAACTGGAGGGTAATAGAGAAAAAAAAACGTTGAAATTAAACTGTGAATATAAATTAGACAGTACATGCGCACAGTTTACAACAATTTCAATGCGAGGCTCTCTCTCAATGGAAATATGTATTTTTTTTCTACATTTGTATAAAACGGTTTTTTCTCCCATTTCAAATTATTAAATAGCCCGCAATTTAACACACACGCACATCAGTGAAGGAAATCAAAATAAAACAATTTCGTCATATACCACTTTAACGTACCGCACGTTTTCTTCAAAACCCGCGGCTATTATTTCCTTATATATTTAATATAGTAATTTACGTTCTAGTTGATTTGCCGTATACACGACGAACGATTCACACGAGTGTACGTTTCGGAAACGTCAATTTCAATTTTCTAATCAAATTCCGAAAAATATTATAACGTAAGAGAGAAGAAGAAGAAGAAAAAAATCGATCTTTAACTGTAATCGCGCAACTGGTGTAAATACAAAAAAAAAAAAAAAGGCGCGCCTCTGAAGCTCGTTAGTATAACGTCCACCCAGAAATCGATTCGCTTCGGATCATCAGATTATTATTATTATTATTATTATTATTTATTCATATTATTATAATAATATTACGACGTTAAGTGTGTATAAATATATATTATTTTGATATTTTTCTCGAATATTTCCAATATAACAGTAGCCGGACGGCCGCCAGCGTATATATATATAAAATTGTCTCGAACACACATAATATTGTGTTTTATATATTTCGAGAAAAAATAATAATGTCCATGTATACGATCTAATGATCTGGGAAAAAGTCACGGCAATCAATTTATTAGCGGAGCCGGTCATAATAATAATAATAATAAAAAAAAAAATAATAATAATAATAATAATAATAGAATCCCGAAATGGTTACCCGAGCCGCGTTTATTGACCGATTGGCTTGGCTTCTGGTGAACAATGTGTATGTTACACGACGGCCACGTGTAAAAAATAAAAACTTCCGACTGTGTAATATATAAATAACGAGAATAGTACTCTTTTTCCCCGTTTTTCTTGTTTTTTTTTTTACTCCTATTATTGTTTGCGCAGCAAAAGATCCGATACAGATGAGTCCACGATTAGACTGTCGTCTCGACATGTGTTATTTACTATGTGTATTTTATAACTCGAGAATTCTGTGTACATTAATGGAAAAATCATCAATCGCTCCCGCGTTTTTTTTATTATTATCCCACACCCTTCAATAAGGATCGAAATCCGTATTAACCCGCGCGACACTACTGAAAACTTTTAATAAGAATCCGAATAAATATTGTGGAATTAAAAAAAAAAAAAAATTGCGCGCACCATTATGTAAGTATTTTAACGCGATTTCGGTTATTAGCGCGGCCTATGGGAAAATATATTTATTTTGCGCTCTTTAAACAAGATGAGTTCTTATGAAACGAACCTGGGTCTAGGATTTATATGTATTTTTCCACGTTTTTTTCCTATAGTCGAAATAGAGTGTGTTATCAACCGTATGTCCATTATCCGGCATGTTTTCTATTAAATATATCGGTTTTTTTTTTTACATGTTTCGAACACAATTGCATATATAAAGTTTTTGAAAAACCTAACGAATTTTATAATCAATAAATGTCTTTTTTACGTCTTTTTTCGTCGAATTTGTCGTAAATGCATTATTGTAACCTATCTGATACCCTTTATTTCTCTCGGACGAACACCAAAAACGAAATTACCGAATCGCATCTCATATTTTAAGTATGCTCCAGCAACTAGCGGTGCGATGTGGTGTGAAGAAAAGTTTTAGTCAATATAAACCTATTTGTCTTCCCAATCGCCGTTCGTTCGTATTTGAAAATTCGAAGCAACGTACCGTTACAGCGTGTAATATTTAATGTAGTTAATAATACATTAATACGTGCATTATAATTACAAATAATAAATAACAGTTAATTATCATTTGTCAATTAGTTTCTGATATAGGTGTGAAAATTTGTTTTTGCATAGTTTACGATTTTTTTTTTTGTTATTGCATATAAATTCTAGCCCTAGTGGTGAGTGATAATAACGAAATCTCGACGAATAAACCGAACTGCGGCGGAGCAGACAGTTTGTCGCCGTTGTATTATAATAAACTGTAATTGTATCGATTTTTATTCATAGAGCGTACGAATTAAATATTTAATTTACCGCGATTTCGTTAAAACAACTAAATAAAAATCAGCTTGTGTAAGCTAGACAATTACTGTAATAGGTAAATTTAAAGGCTACTCATATTTAATCCGGATAATAACGGTTATAATCAAATCTTTATTAGTTGATTTCCGAAACGTCCAAACACTCCGAACCCGAATAAAAAATCATTCGGCGAGTCTCTTTTTTTTTTGTTATTATTTCCGTTACACTTCCGTTTATCTCGCGGCAAATCGTATACGACTCGCGCGAAATCCGTTTAACGACACATTGTATCGTATACGGAATCACACGAGATGTACAGTGGAAACGCGTCCAAGGGGTCTCTCGCTATTGCTCAGACGGAAATTTCACTCGCGGTGTTACTACAACGGCATGTAGTTCCGTTTCATCTTTCTCTGCCTGCAGTGATAAGAACACCGTCTCTTGTATCCCAGTGATCGCGACCAGCCGGAAACGCGAGGATGGCCCTCTACGAATGTAAGAGAATCGAAGACGTTATATTATCGACGACACCGGAAGTTTCTCATTTCCCGGAGGAAACCGTTTGCGCCAGTACACTACAGCAGCAGCAGCAGCAGATACAGACAAAAATGAAAGAAAAAAAAAACGGAAAACGTGAATCGATCCGAACGCCGCGCGTAATAATAAATACACGCTTTAAACGAAAATCGTCATTGTTTTGGTTTTTTCTCCGAATGGGGTTTCTCGTGCAGCACGAGTTCGACGACGCCGTGCCATCGTCGATCAATTATTGTGCGAACGGCGAAACCGTTCGCGAGAGTTAACACAATCGAATATTTAGAGATTAAAAAACAATCGACTAATATGTCCTCGTGTACGCATAAACAATTTATTCGGTATTATATCGTTCGTACGATTTTTTACGGAAAATCTAACACTTTTGGTGTTAATGCAATTCTCCTATAACACTATAACGTATAAGTGTGACTGTACGCAGGATTCGGTTGAAAAGTTTACGAGCACAATACAGAAAAACGGTACACGCGAATATGCGCGGAACACAATAAATACAAACTGTACACGTTATTGAATCGAAAAATTAAATTTTCCGTACCGTAATAATTTTTTTTTTCAACGGTTTTATATATACGTATATATACAGAAAAATACAGTACACTGTCGAAAACTCTCGAGTAATTAGTTGGAGTCACTGACACCACCACGCGGTACCTCCTATATAATATCATCGCAGCGAGTGGAAATAATAACGTCGACCACAAGACAGGATTTAGGGCTGGATGCACATGGTGATTCGGGGGAAAAAAAAAATGCCGAGTGCGTATACCGGTTTTGTACGTTCGGAAACAAGAGTAAAAAAAAAACGTATAATAACAATAATATTGTATACGACGTAAAACGGTTTATAATATAAATAATTTCTCTCCGTCGGACATCCGATGTTTTTTCTTAATGAAAATACTCGATTATATATAATCGTCATTTTCCGTACAATACCGTATTGCACGGTGACGTAAGTAGTCGCTTCTTGAACGACCGTCCTCCAACCCCCGGGCCAGACTGAGATTTCGTCACACCGCGCGGTGGTGCAACAATTCTCGTGTTATTATTATTATTTTTTTTTTATACCGACTACCGCGTCCGTAAACGTTTCAAAACACGGATCGTATAATATTTCGCACGTACAGTAGTGGCGTATTATTTTAATTTCTCTCAGCAATGTGGCCCGGGAAAGGGGTTTAAAAGTAAAACACAAACACTTCGTCCCCGTTATATACGCATAAACGATTTTCATTTTTTATGATAATTCGAATTAAATACAATAAAACCATATAACGAGACCCGGTCATTTCGAGTGTATTATTATTATTATTATTTTATTGGAGAGCTCGGTGCGAGCGAACTTGTTCGATTGCGGTGAACTGAATATGGCTAAACCGTATTGAGAGTCTTCTCGTTCCCGTTACCTTACTCGTAATTTTGAATTCACGTTTTATTTGATAAATACAAGGGATAATTAATACTTCCGATGTAGAATCGGACCGAGTAATCTTTTCCCATTGCGTCTTCGACGTACTGTTCAGAGATCGTTACGATTTTCGCGTTGTAACAACGCATTTATTCTTAAAATATGGAATTCGAGTAATTCGTGTTAATAATATTGTTGAATATATATATATATATATACGTGTCGTCGAGTGTGGAAAGTAACAGCGGCGTCAAATGATTGATAAATTGACCAGTGCGCGCGCAAGAATACATTTTAAATCGGCTTTTCGGTCACGGGGGAACGAGTATTTTATTTATAATATGTTATACGGTTAAAATTCTATTCCATCAAACCGTATTATTATAATACATTTATAAACGTATTATACTCGAACGGGATAGTTCGCCATCCGACGAGATAAACGCGTGTATATAAATATATAATAAACACTGTTAATATATAATATTCTCTCCTCCTCCTACTCCTCCTACCACCACTGCGATCGTATTTAATATTATTCTCTCGACCCGAACGAGACAATATATGCGGTATAGTACAGACACGCGAAAATATGAAATATTTATTATATATTTAATATACTTGTTTGTATATAAATATATATACGAGTACGTTATTATCTTAAATGTACATAATATATACATACACACACACACATACACGATACGATACCAAATAACACGTACTGTTTTCTACGTATATATTGTGTATAATTTATTGCGTTTACGTATATATATAATGTGTATAATCCCTGTAGCACGACGTAGTGGATGAGGAATGTCGTAAAATATGTTATTTTTTTTTTCGCTTATATTTCTTATATGAAAAAAAAATGATTATATATTGTTTCTGTAGATGTATCCTGCAAAGGTATTGTCATTACGTTCGTAGCTGTAAATGTCACGTGCTGCAGTAGTGGCACATAGTTCAACGCGTCTCTGTCCATATTATTTACATTGTAGTTCTTTTATTTTTCCAATGGAATTTTAACTGTTTTATTTCTCGCGGAAATTACTCGTTACAAATAACGCGATATATATATATATATATATAAGTATAAAATCATTTATTATTTTAGATTCTAAATCTTAAGAGGCGCTGGTGTCGCGACTTAATTAGCTGCTAAACTGGCAAATCAAATTAGTAAACAAATAAATACAACATACACAACTAACATAGCGAAAATCTCGTCGAGTGTCACTGCTGGGTAACTACTACTACTCACCACATGTACTCATAGTCTATGTATTACTCTATACGCTCATGTGCTTATTGTAAATATTATTTTACAGATTGTATATATCTAGTAAATGTTTAAAAAAAAAAAGATTCTGAATATACGCAGTGCTTTTTTTTTATCATATTAAACTATCGACTTACAACGGCCTGGATCCGATACTCGATTGGGAAAAAAAACAACGAAAAAAAATATAAATATTCCGGACAGAATATATTGCGGTGTGTGGTCCTAAATACGCGAGTACATATAGAAATAATGACGACGACGATGAAATGCGTATTAAAAATTCCTCTCGTCATAAAATATTGTGATTGTTTAGAGAAAAAAACAAAAAATACTATTAGATCGGTGCAATATAAACGAATCGATTTAATAACCATTATTATTATTATTATTATTATTATTATTATTATTATTATTATTATTATTATTATTATTATTATTATTATATGGGTGAAATCGTAATATAAATAGTACGTATTATTATAGTATTATTATTTCCTACTACGCGTGTAAATCGCCGCGATGTCCTAAAACGCTTTCGATAAATATACATTTTTTTTTTTAATGTTATAAAAGAGTCGTTGGAATTTTTAATTTATATAATTTATAATAGTTTTATCGTATGAAATCGTGTGGGTATGGTGATAAAATATAAAAAAAAAAATACCTTAAAAGAACAAAACATACCGGAGATTATTTATTTCGTTCATAAATATTTCATACGTATATATTATTAGATTGACTATTAAAAAAAAACGTGAAAATAATTTCATTATACACGCGTTGGTTTTAATTATTATAAATATATTCCCTAGTCTTATTTGAATAATCTCAATATTTATTATGCACATATATACGTACGTGTGATGGTTGTGTGTAGTATACAATGAATTATACGAGATTTTAGTTGATTTTTAACAGCTGCAGCTACGTATGTATATATATATATATATATATATATATATAAAACCTGAATATTCTCTCCTTATAGCCAGAATTAAATTATTATGTAAATTTATTATATTATTTTTCAACTGAACACGCGTGTCCGTTAAAAACACTAAATAATTTTTACGAGATCACTACGATTATTTTACTTATAGGGATTATAGAATTTAATCCGAAATCAATTTGCTTTTTATCGTCCCCGATACATAATACAATATAATACACCATCATGAGCTTAGAAAAATCATATTCACGTTCGGTTATTTTATTATGCTGGTGAACGTAAAGTAAGCAAAAACATTTCGTGTACTTATTTTCATAAACCGATAGTAAAAATTTCGTACAATTTTCTATAAAAAAAATTTACTTTCTATAAACGGTACTACAACGAAATTTTCCGTAACGAGGACGTCTTTAAATATCGGACGGTTTTTTTGGGGGTGGGGGAAGGAGAATGGGAACATTTACACAGCTCATCTATAAGAAAATCTCTAAACACTTTAATTAAATCGATTTTGACAATTTTTATCGTAATTGTTCGAGTTTATATATTATAACAATGTACGTATTATTACGCTATATCATCGCGAACAATATTATTAAAATAGTATGATTATGCGTCAGTAAATCGAACAACAGACGAAGTAATCGATTTTCTTTTTTGCAATGTTAGTTTTTTTTTTTATTTACGTTTTCGTAAATTTTAAATAGTAATAGAATGTTTGCGTATTATATAAATAATATATATATTTATATAATATAAACAACAGTGGCGAGCAGAACTGTCTTACCAAACAAGGTAAAATTATTTTTGCACGCCTACTCATCCCCTTAAAATATCCAATTCTTAATAAATTTATCGCACAGTGTACCTCCAATAATGTTCTTTGGCCGTACATGCCCAGCCTATTTTAAAACGAGACACAGGTTTCCACTTAAACAGCGTCTGCATGCCACTGATGAACAATACGTATATACGAAATAAAATATTTCATTATTCAACACCGAATACACTTAGTTTTAATATTGACGAATAATAATAATAATAATAATAATAATAATTGAGATGTCGCCCGCAACAACAAACTGACTATAAATGTATCGGAAGAAATTTCGGCGACCGAGAGCGTGCCGCGGTATTTATATAGAGGTTTCAACTGTATATTATATAGGTTGTAAATTTTTTATTTACACTCCACACAAGTAAGGGGGAAAAATCCGTGTAATTCATTATAAAACATTTATTATGTAAGTATATGTGAAAAAAAAAATAAATGAAAAACGTAACGAATTCGTAATATATTATATATACGTTATAATAATATCGGTGACGCGCGTTAACCGGCCGCACAGTTAACCGTCGGCGGCGTATTATATATTTTAACGCGCGGGGCGGCCTCGTGTGTGTGTCGTTCGGCAAAATAATATCGTCGTTGTATTTACACCGCGGCAGCAGCAGCAGCAATAAACGAACGATGGTGACGTGAAATAGAAAATTAATTATTTTCCCGCGTTTTTCCATTATACGACGGAGCGATTTCCCAGTTTTTTTTTCTTATCGTAATAAAAATAACCAAAAACAAACCGTCGTCGTCCGGACGCCGCGTATACGCCGTAGTAGCACGAATAATCCGCGCGCGCGCGCGCGCACACTACGTTTATTGCCAACTAGGCCGTGTTTGCGCCGATGTTAATTAGAAACACAGTTTTCACATTCGGCTCCGCGTTTCTAATTATAAAATTGTATTATTAAGCGATTTTTTTTTCCTTCTCTTTAAATTATTATTTTTTTTCTTATATACGCTCTCTGGCCTTATTGCTTCTCGGTTTTCAGAAATAATAATACTACTACAACAACGGGCGGCATTCGGCCCGCGCCCGGCGCTGCAGACGTTTGTCGCCCGCACATTCCAAGACCTAACCGCATTTCGGCGGCCCTCTCTTCTCGTCCCGTTCGCGCGGTGGTGCGGCGTGCGCGCGTTAAAAACCGCGTCCAAAAATAAAATATCAATTTATCCGCCGCCGTTCTCTTTATTTTCAGCTGTGTTAATTAGTCCCGTAGCCCTGGCACCGAAGTGTTTTAATAGTTTAAAAACGTACGTTTCGCGTCTGCGCGTATAACACCCAACGGCAACAGCCGTACATAATAATAATAATAATAATTATAAAATAGCCGCGTATATTATGAGACAACGACGGTGATTATAATAATATTGTGTGTAATGAACGAGCCAAGCGGGAGTCTGGATAGCGGCTATAATTAGAAAAACCGTGTGGCCCTTTTGATTATTTTAATGGAATTACTCAATCGTCGAGGCCAGCAACAGAACCGTCTCCGATACACGCGCACGGTGGATTTGTTTTTATTATTATTTTACTCATACGCATAAGTACGTGTTTAAGGTCCCCGAGCGTTGCGATAAATAACTCTATTTGTTTTTGTGATTATACGAGAAAACGTGAGATGAGATGTTACAATAATTCCGGGGTAGACGCGTTGGAATGTCAATTTTATTAACGACGATTGTACATTGGCTTGAAATACGCGTACACACACAACGATCTGCCGAGAATTCGTCCAGTTTACTGATGGTGTTGATTGGTCAGAAATTATTGTAACACAATTTTTTAAATACACTGCGGCGCGATAGTCATTCAAGGAGGTTTCATTATTTTTCTACCAGAGAAAATATACTTCACTGAATATTCGTTTGTACGGATGGGATTCGTTCTAAAAAAAAAAAAAAAAAAAAAAAAAATAGAAAAACTATTTATCGATTAAAATATGAATTAGTGTGTTAACGTTTTAAATTTTATTAATTCAAACATTACGAAACTTTAAATCTATAATCGAGAATAACTGTAGCGAAATTCCGACGTTTATTACATTGCATATTGTAGCACTTGATAATTCGAAAACGTGTTCAAATTACAACATTAACGACATCGGCATCGTCCAATTATAATTTTTTTGTTTTTCACGTACTTTTTAGACACACGCGTGTAACGATTTTATTTCAATTCACAGCGGCTAATACGTACATTTACTGCCATTGCTCACCGAACCTGGTGAATATGTGATGAGAAAAAAAAAATTCAAAAACACTCGTTTGTCATTATTACAATAGTTTTAATTCAATTTCAGCGCGAAAATAATTATCATTATATTTACCCACTCTGCTTACGTCACGTGTTCTCTCGAAAGTGAACAATAAAGTAAACATTTAATAGTAAAAAAAAAAAAGAATTCCAAATTATATTACACATTGGCGATATTTTCAAAATAATAATTTAGTATTTTTCGTATTGTCTTTTCGTAAACGCAATACGATTTTATAAGAACAACTGAAAATTAAATATGTTTCTCACACGGACAGTGGTGTTATGTATAAGGAGTCGGCGGCGAGTATTGTAATGCTCTAACCAACCCTCCTAAAATATTAATATTTTTTTTTACTTTTTAAACTTGGGGTGAAAATTAATTAGCGTAAAATCCATCCAAATGCTTTTAAACGAGTTGTTTTAAGAAAAAACAACTCGTCAAATAATTATAATAAAAAGAATTTATTATAATTATCTTTCATTACTATCAACTGTATATAGCGCAATAAAACGATTTCGGTTTGTTTAATTACGAGTCAACTCGATATCCGAGTGCAACTCGAAATAACTAATTACAAAATACAATTAAAACGTTATTATTTTCAATAGAAAAAAAAAATATATATATAAAGTTTAGCTCGAACCGTATATAAAACGCTCAAAGGCTGTTTTATATTTAAATCAAATTAATGCGCTCAGTTGTGAAATTCAACATCTCCAATTGTTCTTTGAATTAAAATTATATATATATATATAAAAAAATTATTTTAAGTGTTAGAAAGTGCGTCGTCAGATTGAGGATGTATTTCAACTCTAAATTACATGTATATATATATATATACGATTTTGCTCTTTGTACATAAAGAAGTTATTGTCAAACAAAGAAAAACTAAAAGTGTTAAGTATACATACATTTTTTTTTATATTAAAATAATAAAAACTACTATGGAATATCTATATAGTTCTAAGCCAATCGAACAAATAAAAGTTGTTTTAATTATTATTATTAACTCATTTCTTTATAACAATATTGTTATATACTTAGAACAATTGTTTCTTCATTTATATTTTTCAACAAAAAAAATATATAAATGTATTTTGTCAATTTAAATCAAATATTCATTACGTTTTCAACGGTAAATACCATTATTTTAATAAATAAAAAGTTGTAGTTATCCTCTAACACGACGAGTTTCCATAAACGCGAATTCCGTATGTGATGACATTAAAAATGTACGTCAAATTAATATATTATTTTGTCAAATTTAGACGGTCAACGTTTTATGTTTTTTTTATAATTTTGTTGATTATACGTAAAGAAGTTCATCGGAAAATGATAAATTGAAAAAAAAAAGAAATTATATACCGTTGTTACATGAGTGTAAGTATAGCGGTAGTCTTATACGTATACGAATTTAGGTTATTATTATTATTATTTTTTTTTTGAGAATAATACGCGTTCGTATACATAATAATTTGTATTTCCTCTTCGACAGTTACAAAACCGCTACCGTTATAGCGTGTGATTCATGACGTACTATATTGTAACCGTTTGAATCACGAGTGCCCATGAAGTAGTGCTCTGCACTATATGGCGCTGAAGTCTGATGAAATCAAATTCTGGAACGCGGTCAAAAATACGTTTTAAACTGTGACGAGCGTTTTTTATTGGCTTGGCAGTTTAAGTACCCGAGAAACTTAGTCAAACAATATGAAAACTATATATATATATATAAAATGTAATTAAGTCTTTGCGATATTCACGAGCTTATTTAGATCGTTGCATATAGTTCACTGAACTCCGATACATATATTAAGATCCTTATGGACCGATTGGAGTGGCTCGTTATTTATGTCCATTACTGCGCAAGTTCAACGCGCGCGGACGAATGGGATATGTGCAAGACCGGCTGTTGCTACAGCATGTAGAAACATTTCGATATTCGTTTCAATATCGTATGATAATACACGTGTTTTAATAATAACGTGTATTTTATTTTGTGTTTTACGCGTGAATATATTATAATCTGCTCGATACGAAATCGAATTTATTTAGCGACTTTTGATGAGAATTAATTATTGTTCGGAATCATTCAACAGGCGAAGTAATCGAATATTTATTTATTTATATATCTAGGTACGCGTATAAATTAAAAACATTTACATTCTTAAATAACTATAGTACAAAAGTAAATAATCGAGGAAAAAATAATTAACCAAACTAATCGTATTAATCGGTTTACAAAACATTTTTAGTCAAATATTTAACTCGATACGAATTTAGAATTGTAAGAACGCACAAAATGTATATTTGGACGATTAACAGAACACTGCATAGGAACCGGTCGATATTTCGCGGGAGACTGCCCCAAAAATACGTTTTTACGAAGGGGGAAATTAAAAAAGAACACTATTCATATTTACAAACTTATTGTAAACACAGCGTTATGTCTTCCCGTACGTTTCCAATGTTATTAAAAAAAAAAAAATGTATATATTACATAATTATTATACTTATTATACGTAGTTCTGTATGGGATTATTTGCTGTACGTTGTTTGCTTTGGCCGTTTTCTCCGACTAAGAGGGTCTTTGATTCGAAGTCATGTCTATACGAAAGCACCCGTTCTAAAATCGTTAAATCGTGTATATTTTTATTCGTGGTGATAACATCATTTCTTTTAACAGATACACTCGGACATTTTAGTTTTGATAATATTTATGTGATGCGTGTGTGTAAATTAATTAAATCGAAAATACATTTCTACTATTATTATATCGTTTTGTTTCGGTTTTATGCGCCCACCACGTTCTAATTAAATTTACTATAAATACGTTACTTACAGTGCTTAAAATTAATTTACGTACGTGAACATATTGAAATAATTTTCGATTAAATCAAAAATCTATGTTTTACAACGATGTACTCTGCAAAATACGTAGGTACGGATGAAAAGCGATGTACCGCTTTTTTTCTCCCCGTGATAGTGCTTATAACTATTAAAACGTTTTCGATTAACAATAATTTCCCCTTTTATTCAAAGTTCGCGTTCTCAAACAACATTTTTATTGTAAAAAAAAAAAAAAAAATTATATTAAAGAAATTATACTTGAATTGAATTTTGCGTATCCGTATATACACAGTTTAAATGCACGTAATTGCGGACTGGCGCGACGACGATTCGTCGCGTTAACATCGTCATTTAACTTGGGGTAACGGAAAAACGGAAAAAGAAAAACATTCATATTACCAAATTTTTAGTGATTTTTTTTTCTGTTTTCGAAAATAACGAAACTCCGCTTAATTTGACGATCACGCGAATGCAAACACATACCGTCGACCGTTGTCTTCTTTTCGATGTGAAAAACCACGAAAGTGCCGAGACGATATTGCTCTCGAGCGTAAATCGTTTATTTTTTTTTTTTTTCAAAAATTTCCACAAAAAAAAAACGCGTTACAATATTATCTCGTATCAGTAAAATTTGTCTGTGTGAAAATAAGATTTACGGGTACACACTCGCATGCGAGTAACAACAATTTCTCGTACGATTTTTCACACCGTAAACGCGTTGTATTTACATGTAATTTTATATAATATTATAGTCTTTGGATGTGTTTTCTCGTAAATTATAAATAAAATTCACGAGCGCATAACGACGCGGAAAACACTATTTAACGAGGATCTTATTTGACGGACTAAGATCAAAAGAGAAAAAAAAAGAAATCTGTATTTTTTTTCATTACCGCATTTTATTAACATTATTATATCGTGTATGTGATCCCCGTAGGGTTTTCAAAGATAATAGGAAAAAAAAAATACGTTTATTATAATGATTTCTCTCCACATCACACTCCATTGATGGATAACAAAACAATGGTAATCAAATTACATTGCCCCATTGTTAGTGGTCGTTTACCGATGGAAATCGTATTGCGTGTCGAAAATTTTCACTTTTACGCGTTTTGTGCGGTTTGACGTTCGCGGCACGCGGAATTCGATTCACTTATAATATATTATAATATAATAATATCTGGTTCTGCGCGTCGGTCTAGAAGTAATGGCGTAAACGCGTAAATGTCACAAACGAAACCGATAAATAACAATTATTTCGATCTCGGCACATAATTCCTTCGTTGTATTTAATACGGCGGTAATCGATATTACTCGTACAGATGAGGACATAATATTGTTTGTCTCGCGGACGAATCCGACAAATTATAATATTATGCGATATTTTGTTATTACTGTACATTTGAAATATGCGTTCGATTCTGAGTCCGTGTTAATAATACACTATTTTGTCGAGAAATTTGTTGAAACGTTATTATAAAAAGAAATTGTGATGTAAAGAATTTCAAGATTTCATTTTTTTTTTTTTTAAATATAGTTGAAGCAACGGACTTCTGAAATTGTTTTATATTTTTAAGCCTTAAAACCAAAAATTATCTCTTTTTTTCTAAATTAAATACTATACTATACAATTGCTATAAATAGTTCAAAAATTAAAAGGAATTTTTTTGAAAAATTCGTCTCAGTAAGGTATAGTCTAAAGTTACGTAATCGGTGAAAATGTCAGATTTCTATTTGTTTGAAAATCACGATGAAACGATTTTGACGAAATTGCGTTTTTACCGGTTTTTTTTTTTTTGTTTTTTGTTTTTATGTAATTTTTCGGCAGTTCTTTCCTGACGTTCGAAAGAAGTATTGAGAAAATCGAAAAACGACCTCTCGAATTTGCTACCGAAAACAATGAGACATGACTGTAAAGACCGGAGCATTCGTTTCGGTAGAATTTTTGTGTGCAGACACGTCATTGTAAATCGATCCGTTCAGAATCCGTCAAATGTAACGTTTCTGCGCTTATATTCCAAGTGTAAATTTCAATTTTTATTAAGGGCATAAAAACAATTTTAATTGTATCGGATTTTTTTCTTTTTAATAAATAACAATAAAAAAATAGCAAGATATACATTTTTGGAAAAATGTTCGAAATTTTTCAATTACGTCGTTAATTCTTTTAAGGATTTTTTTTTTTTTTGTTAAAATTCTCAAAACGTTTCTCTCGCTAATCGAATTACCGATCGTTTATAAATCCCTCGAATTATAAACGATTTTCCCGAGAAATAACTCGTCGAAAAAAAAAAAAAAACCTTTAAAAATTCGTCGAACGGATCAAAAGTAATCGGCCGCCAACACAGATCGGCGGCGGCGGCGGTGGTGGTGGTGACAAATCGAGTTTTGTTCCCGTCCGTTCTCGCGCTCCGCACACGCACGTCCCTCGTTCCGCAACGGAAACGGAACGTTGAAAATTTCGTACACGGGACGACGTGGGACCACCGAATATAAGTGATATTATTCTTTCTTAATTATTATTATTATTTTTTTTTTTCTACGGAATTAACCGTTAGGGGCGCCGCGGTGCGGGGACGACAACGAACAATGGACGGCTGCGCGAGTTCTCGTAACTGCGGAGCTGAAATTCTCCGTTATTGTCGTTGGAATAAGGTAATATAATGAAATATTTCGTTGTACGGGCGACGGCCGTCGGTCCACCCGGGGACGATACTAATCGCATCGTCCGCGTGCAGGTTCACACGGCAACTTATTTCGGTCAGGGCGCGTTTCGTACGGCGGCAAACAATAATATAATTTTGTAAGGCACGACGAAAACCAGTTTTCGCGGCACCTAACGCCGCGGCTACGTCCGAACCACCACCGCCACCACCCTTCGCGGCCGCAGTGTACGCGCGCAGTCGCAGCTTTTCTCTCCGATCGGGTATATTTTTCTTATTATTATTATTATTATTTTTTTCTTTCTCTCTCTTCGTTAATTGTCCGCGTCGCGCCGAAGGGGTCAGAACTGGTTTCCATGGGAATGCCGCGGCGGACTGCGCATGGGTGTAACGGTGTTGGTCATCGGGCAAACTGGTTTCCGGGTTTGTCCTGCCGAAGGGACAAACCGGTATCGCTCGCTCCGCCGCGAGGCCACATGGTCATCCCTATTGTTTTCTTCTCCCGCGGTTCGGACTACGACGGTGCGTGTCATTATTATTACTACTACTACGTTTATACGGTGCGCGTTGTGCGTTTGTTCACGGGTCTCACTACGCGCTGTACACTGCGGACCGGACATTGTTTTAAAATAAAAAAAACTTTAATATCCCGTGGGATAGACGCCGCGGCTAGGGACCGGCGGCGAAACCAGTTGCGATAATGATTCCGCCGCCGTCGTCTTCGTTTTCCATCGTCGTCGCCGGCGGCGGACAGCTGTTTGTCTGTTGCACCACCACCATCACCGTTGTCTCGTATAAGAGCGATTGTGCAGTACTCGTCTTGTGTGTGTGTGTGTGTCGCTCAGATATTATACGCGCATAATGAACCACAGCACCCGGGGGAGACTCAGTATTATTATACACAACGAATTGAATTATTATGAGAATAAAACGTTTTGAGAATCGAACAAACGTTAGGTTAGGTTAACACTACTGGCCTTCTTATATAGACGGTTTCTGAAAAAAATTAAGTGAATTCACGATAAACGGTCCTCGTTTTTAAAACGGTAACGACTAACGTGTAACGACTGTGCGCGTGCGTGTGTGAATTATAATAATAGTCTCGAAGAAGGAAGAACACAAAAAATAAAATAAAAACCGTTGGTACGTTATTATGATATACCCATCGCGCGCATTTCTCTGCGGGTGTAACGTTATAGCGGCCCGTTCGGATCAGCTCTGATCATACGCGTCAAGTCATCGGTCGCCGCAATGAAGTATAATAAAAAATACGAGAAATGAATTTGTATCATTCGCGAAGTGTTTTTATTTTCGAATTTCTTCACTCTCCCCCCCCCCACCACCATCGGATTAGACGAAAGAGGAAAAAATATATATATAAACGAAAAAACAACCAGTCCGTTTTTACGTTATAATAAAAATTTAAAGCATAACGTAAAAAAAAAAAAAAAAAAAAAAATTTTTTTTTATATAAATGTTCACTAATATTTTTATGTAATATATAAAGGGAAAAAAACCTGTAAACGTATTTTACAATTTACAACTCGCATTACGCATCAATCGATATAAACACGGTTTGTACTTTATTAGGTCGCGAATTTCTTCAACGCTCTAAACATATTTCGAAAAAAAAAAAGTGTTTTTTTTTTCCAATTTAACGATCGTGTCTGTATTTGGGTTGTTGACGACGTTGAGCGTTGTAATCGTTTTCATTATACCTAATGTTTAAAAAAACAAATATATTGATTCGTTGAAATATAGAAACCTTTTCAAAACAAAATTTCATGGTTCAAAAAAAAAAAAAATTCGTTATGTAGAGATAGTTTTGATAAACAAAGGCGTTCTACTGCAGCGTATCGTCATCGCTTTAGTCCACCATTAAATCGTTTAGTATTTCGTGTATTATAAATAATAAAATTTTTCTTTTCGTACCGAATTTGTTCTCCTTAATTTCAGCCGTGCGGTGCGGATCGCTATACGACGGATTAAAAATTTAGAAAGAAAAATAATAATATTAATCCCAGTTTTCCCCCCGGTCCAGAGATGATATTCACACTGTTTTCAGATATGGAAACCGAATTTCGCGCACCGATATTCTCTGAACCCTCGAGCGTATCATGAGCGAGCTATACATTTATTTTTTTTTTCAATCTCATCGACATCAAATAGAATAAATCCAAGTAAAGTGAAGTGTGGTGGTGGTGGTGATCGTTGTGCGTCCAATAAATATTCGTCGTGACGAAAATATTATTATCTTAAATATTATTATTAAAATAATATTACTATTATCTTTTATTAAATTACGTGTTCGTCGTCATCGTATAATCACAATAATTGTCTACTGCATCTCGGTTTTCTTTTCTTCGTTCTCGCAGACTATCCGTATAGAAATACGATACAAGTCCTTAGGAAGAGTATTATATAAAAAAAAAAAAAACGATGTCTTTCAGAAAGAACCGTCTAATTTCGACGAAGAAAAAACATTTTTACGTTTCTCAAACGGAATGCGCGCGAAGCCCTCGGGTAGTGTTTCACGTTAAGAAAAAAACCGTGTATTTAATTTATTAAAGATTATTCGATTTTTTTTAACGACTAGTTTGATCGCGCGAACCGCGTTTCTTCTACACACGAATTACCGAGCAAAAGACTAAATATAATATATTATTTTTAATTCGTTCACCAAAGACGCCGCGTGTACCTCCTAATGCGTATTGAGCTAAAATATAGCTGTGCAACGACGTGAAATCATTTTTTTTTCTCTTTCACTTAACGCGTAACGGTTCTTTGTTAAAATAAAATAAATAAACGCAACAACACCGCGTCCCGTTTGTATTTACGTTTACAACAGCATAAAATCCGCAAGACGCGATTTACGCGCAAAAGACATTCTCGTACGACATTCATTTCTCTCGACCCAATTAGACAATTTGTTTATTTATACACATTTTCATAGCTGCGGTTTATCGGTCGTCGTCGTGCCATACAACATAATATCGTAATCGCGCGTCCTAACCGACGACGACGACGAGGGTTTTGAAAATTCGTTTTTCTCCGCAGAAGAAAATTATTATTACCATTAAATAAATGTATCGATTATAATGTTTATACTCCGTTAGACTGTATACGTAACACGAATATAACAGAACAAATATATTGTGAAACTAATCCGTACACGCAAAACGGTCAGTGTAACGAGTTATCGAAATATTATTGCGTTCATAAGTCCAATCGTTTAGCCGGCCCGACGATCGTTAGAAGATTTAAAAGTAAAAAAAAAAAATGAATTTCGACCGTTCGACGACAAATCAAAACGTTTCTACCGTACAAACAGTGTGTCCGGACGTCATTTAAAATTAAAAACGAAATTATTTATCCGTTTAAATTCAAAACAAAAAAATAGCTCGTTATAAAATCGAAAACTATTGTACACGCCTATTAAATACATTGCAAATTGTATTTTATCAAATATGCGTCCGAAACGTTCGTTTAGACTCGTTGGAAATTCGATTGATTCTATAAATTACAAATGTCGTCCTATATAATATGTGTGTTTGCGAGTGTTGACGACCGAATTTTTATTTTATAACGATAAAATATCTACGACGTAATCAGTTACGAGTCGATAGCGTCATAATATTATAATGACAAATAAAATAACAGCGTTTCGTCCTGCTCTAAACGTGTCCGACATGGATTCATCCGCACAATTAATAATTCAATAAGTGTGTTGTACAAATCGATGCCAATAAATAATTACAAATTCAGATTAGAAAAAAGAAACAGATATTTTTTACAGAATGTATTGAAAACATGTCAGTTTTATGTTAACTAAACGATATTGCTTTTTTTGTTATTGATCATTTGTTTTTTCTTTTTGTGAAATAAAAAAATTAACGAATCGTCAATATATACAAATACGATTTTACAACAAATCTGTGCACGATTTGAAGTCATTTGTTTTTGTACTCATTCTATAGACTTGGTTAACGGCTTATAAGTAAATTTACATTTTCGACAAAACGTTATGTTTGCTGTTTAATAATATTCATGTAGATAATAGACTAATAAATGTGTGATAACCGATAGTAAAATTTAAAATTATTTTAATATATTTAATTATTTGTTTAGAGTTTTCATTTTTTAAACAATCGAATGACGAGTGCGTAGGTGAACAAGAACGTATATACTTGCGCAATTTTAAATTTGATCGTACGGTCTCGATCAACTGTTCCAGAATTTAAACAGATTTTGTTTGGAACGTACTACAAAATATGATATTATTAAACCGACAAGATTATATAAGGATTCCACAGAATCCTGAAGATTCGATTATCAGAGACCCTAATTATTGTATATAGACAGTGATTTCTGTTCGTGTCTTAGAGAGACGTACGGCAAACTTCTTTTTTTTTTATAGTTCTTAAATTTTATGTGTAAAATTTTGACGAAACGGTAACACAGGCCGTGTTATCGAAATGTATTAAAACAAAAGAAAAAATAAGTACTCGAGTATTTTATTATTATCTATAGTGGAAAATATGATATAATTCCGAGTAGTACAGGAACCGTAGAAAATCCACAAGGAAACAAGTGTGTGTGTGTGTGTTTAAAAAAAAATATTGTCAGCTGAACAACGATATGATATAACGTTTCATAGACGGTCGATTTCCTGCATTTACCGTTCGTATTGTTACACAACGGAACACGTAGTGTATTTTCTTAGAAAAATAAATAAATACTCTCGTTGTTTCATTACATTCCACCGAAACGCGTTGTTGTTATTATTATTATTATTGTTTTAATCGTCCGACGAAAAAATGTAATAGTTTAGTAGTACACTCGAAATTGATAATCGTTTCTGTTTTAGTGTCCCCCGTCCATCTCCCCTGCCACGAATAAAGATCTACGCGAGGATTTCGATCGATTCCTCTGCACGCGTGTGTTTGTTTGTATGAAATTTTAATATTTTACATTTAAAACGAATAAATAAATCAACTATAAGAATTGACGAGGTTTTTTATTTTATTTACGGAGTACGTACGTATAAAGTGTGAAATGTGGTCCTATATATATAATATATATATATATATATAAAAGAGCCGAATTTCAACTGAGAAATGTGTTCACCGAATACGGTACACGTTACGCCAGTGAGATAGTTTGCTCGGATATAATATTTACTTGGAAAAAAAAAACGTCACGGAAACGCAATGATTTTTTGAACGGTGGAGGAAACAAATAGGCATTTTTATTCTCACGTTCCATCCGAATAAAATATAGTTAGTCAACTCTTTTAATCTCTATACGTATATATATATATATATACATATATACTTAATCTTCAAAGGATTTTAAAAAGAGAATGGTTTTTTCTTCTTTTCCTTCGACATTTGCTAGCGGTTTTTCTACAAAAAGAGATTTTTTTCTTCTAAACAATTTTCCATATCAAAGGACACCGTTGATAACGTAATTTTTCATAATAAAAATGAATACAACAAATTTATTTATTTTTTTAAATTTATTTTACGATAATTGATACCGGGAATTGATGTAAATTCATTTTTTACGTATATAAATAAATTAAAATTCTATAAGATATTATTAGCATAAAAAAAAAAAAAACGTTCGTAACAGCCTGTCGTAAACTATATGGTTAATTTTTCCACATCGTTGTAACGAACTCGAAATAGGTTGTACAGTAGACTCGGTGACCTACACACTTACTTTATTTAAAAATAGTATTTTTTTCAACACGTGTTTCAAGAAAACAAATATAATAACAATAACGACAACAACAACGTGAAACAAATAATTTCGCTATGTTATATTAGGAGAGTGTACTGCAAGAGTCTGCGGATGAATCCGTGTCGTATTCGTTCATTGTGCCGGGAAAATAACGAAAACAGGCGAAAAGAATATACGGAGAAAAAAATAAAATCCGAAAACATTTATCGTTCTGTGTAATGAAAACATAATATTATTGCTTACACCAACGTGTATTAACGGACGGCGTTCGACACCCGACCGAGTGTATTTAAATTATTTTTTTATTTTTACATAAACGCGTTAATGTTTAATATACGAAACGTACACGAATAATATATATATATATATATGAAAAAGTAAGTGGGTGTTAAAAAAATAATAAAATACCGATAGTCTAATGGATTTATTTAATTTAACGCGTCCTCGCTGTTATTTTCGACTGCATTATCTGTCCGAACGATTGAATTTCAATTATCGTGTAAAGTCTCGCGTTATTTTTTTTTTAAACTATACGTGTTTATCTACTATTGTATTACGCGTTATACGCTCCTCTTGTGTTCTATACCGGGTTCGAAGTTTTACCGGGCGTTTGCAACGACCGTTTTGAAATGCGCGTAATTTTTCGTTCCGGCGGGATCTGTCGGGTCCACCCCCACACACCTCGTCTGCTTTTTTCTCTATATTTGGGAATAATTACAATAAAGCGACTTGAACGGAATCCACGGTACTCGGACGATTGCACGTGTCCGACACCTGGTGTGTCAATACCATCGAGCATATTATATCCGACGTTAATAATGATGATGATGACAAGACTCGGAAAAAAACTCGGTCAACTGCCGTGTTATATATTTGTGTATAGTGTGTGTGTGTGTGTGGTCGACGGGGCCCAATCACGTAATAATACATTACTTTCTTATTATATTATTGTCATCGTCCCTGCGAACCTCGCGAGTCCCTCGCCCACTTCTAATGTGTTATCCACAGACAGAATACACCGATTATTATCGGTATCCGCGTGTCGTTATGTATATTGTCAGTGATTATAACGACGTGTCCGACACCGTAAACAAATAAATAACAACGACAATATCATGTAACGACGACAATATAATATAGTAAAACATTATTTTAATCGCCTGTCCTGTGTACACGCCGATGGGGACCTTGTGCCGCCGATTTTCGCGCGTCGTCGTCGTCGTTTTTGTTCCTTTTTCCGTTTTCCTTCATTCGCGTAACAAACGCACTTGATCCGTACGTTGAAATATTAAACGATTTTCGGCGTCAAACGTAACGCGTTCGAACGGACAACAAATAAAAATTACAAGCGCACAAGTCAATTTTTATAATAGACGTTTACGTGATTTTTTTGACCTACTATGATATTGTATGCGTTCACGTCACAAAGGCGCGGTTCTTGAGCGAGCGGATCATCGATGACGATTATTATTATTATTATACGATAACCATGGAAATCGTGTGTAAAAAAAAAAAAAAAAACGCTCTCGTACAGCTCGTATACCGAGCAAATGGTTAGAGATTTTACGTTTTAATCGTTCTCAGTCCTCGACGTGGCGTATGGTGTTAAATTCCACGTACATATTTCATACGCACGAAAACCGTTGTTTATTTCTTATTATTTTTGGTTTTTGTTTTTTTTTACGACCGAAACGTGTTTTAGTAACGATACGATTAAAAAATTTAAGTTTGAGCCGACACTATATATATATATATTATATATATACGGGCAAAAACAGCCTCTGGAGCGGAATGGTTTTACAGGGTTATAGCGGGTTTTATACGTTTTAGAAATAAATTAACGTCTAGAGCCGTTAATAGGGAGTGACGGACTGTCGGTTTTGTTCTCGCGTTTCAGACTCTTTTAAAACGAGACACGTTTATCCGACTGGATATTATTATTATTATTATTAATATTATTATTATTATTATTATTATTATTATTATTATTATTATTATTATTATTATTATTATTATTATTAGTTACTTTGCCGATTTAACTATATTTTTGTATTATGTGACTGGTAAAAACACGTTGACATTTTCAGTATATGTTAATAATATACAGTTGCTTAATCCAGATGGTTAATTAGTTATTTTTTTTTCCTAATAAATCCTGTTTGTAATTAAGGATTTTAAATATATTCCTCTAACGCGTGTATATATATTTTTATACATGTGATTGGATTTCTCATTCGGACACTTAAATATGTTAATATTATTATTATTATTATTATTATTATTATTATTATATAAGTAGAATTATAAGTATATATATATATATATATATATAAAGAAACACATATTATTCTCGTTATATATGCGTTATGTCTCGGAGGCGATTAAAGACTGCAATGCAAATGGGTAATATTTGTTTCGCCGTGTGGTTAGTGTATGTGTTCTCGCTACAGGATTAACAACAACAACAACAACAACAACCGTAACGTTTACGATATATATTTTATTTTTTTTTATTACCAGCCATAAACAATAGTCGCGTGTAGTCACACTAATCATTTTTACACGTGCACACGTTTAATCAAATTAAAAAACGAAAAAAGAAATTACTACAACGATGGGTGTATGTACATCATATATATATATAGTGATCTCGTTAAATATGCATCGTTCGGGAAAGATTTTTGGCAATTTGAATAATAATAATAATAATAATAATATTAATAACCGCATGGCTGTATTGTATTGGATTCCAATAGGATATCCGGAAAATTATTATAACGAAATATATGGTATTTATGGTATTTAATTATTTAATGTAACGCCTTTCTTTTTTTTTGTAGGGACTACACTAATAGAAAATCGTCGGTGAGACTTTACGTCAAACGTCGTAACAAGTGTTATTGTTGAGAGAAGATTATCTCTGGTAAACACACGTGTTCACTGAAAATGGGGAATAAAAGTACTCTTCGCATTGATTTTAATGATAAAACACTTATTATAAAAAGAGATTGAAAAGACACAAATGTCTCAAAAGCAACATCGTAGCGTTCCTTTAAATATCATTTAGAAAAATAATTACAGAGATTAAAAGAAAGTAAAAAAACGAACCGTATTTTTTTGCGTTCTTTTTATCTATATGTAATGTAAAACGCATATAAAAACTGTATCTGTAATATATTATTATAGGTGTTTTATCTCGAAAATCGCTTTAAGCCCTTTAAGGGATACTTTTTCTGTTTTTCAGGATCGTGTTTTTTTTCCCGTTTGATGTCGTTTTGCATCAATCCCCGCGTCAATTACACTACACATAAATAATTATTTATACTGTTTATACCGGATTATTATTATTATTATTTTTTAATAACTTTTGAAATATTTTAAAATTGTTTTCTTTTCATAAAAAAAAGGTCTATTCAAAGCTCATTGGTAGTAATCGGCGAGACGTCCTCTTCGACACTCGGTAATTGGTGGCTGTGTCGCACACAGTGCATGCGTTTCTTACGCATTGTGTGCGATGACCACACGCACTGGCTCTTGGACACGAATCTAATAATCAATGATTTATGGTTATAGGTCGGAGAGCTGATTACTGATCAGCATTAAATTACATACCCGTACATATATAAATATGTGTGTATATAGGTATTATTTTATACGCACGCACTTATTTATATACCGCGTAACGGGACCGGGGTTACGGTATTTATGGTTAAGACACATTTGCATTATTTTTTTCTAAATGTTAGCCCATTGCGACCAGCGAATCGACACGGTATTTTCGTCATGATTTTCCAAATATAGTTCGTTAAGTCGCATTTTTCGGGTATACCATAAACGGCATAAACTATAGAAATAAGAAAGATTTTAACACCGATAATACAATATAATAATCATTTAAATGTATTAAACCGAAAAATGTACTTGTATTATTCAATGACAGTTTAGCGATTCTCTTGACTACCCACTGTAGTTTGATTTTTTTATTATTATTATTCAAATACATTTATTTAAATTTATTTCGACGTTATCCATTGTCTATCGGTACAGTTTAATTCGACAAATGCAATTAAAAAAAAAAAATAAAAATAAACGTTACCGGAAAAACATTAAAGGACGTATCCGGTATTTTTTATTATTATTATTATTGCGCCCAGATTCAATGAAACGTTTCGTAAAGTAATTGAGAAAGTCAACGGCGGCGGCGGGGTACACATTAATTGGAATCCGTGTGAACACGCGCGTATTTGTGTTGTACGTGGTATTGTATCGAATTTCTAATTTTCATTTTTAAATTAAAATTAAATGCGCTGTAAAATAACGAATTTTATTATTATTCTTTTATACACGCTTTGAGAAAATAATTTTTTTTTTACCGTGTCCACGAATTTCACGACGACATTTTGTAATTTATATAAATACCCACGTCGATAACGCGTACGGTAAACGTAGTTTAATTTATTATTATTTTATTGCTTATAATTAAAAGAAAAAAAATTATTATTAACGTATACAGTGCCCAAATCACGCGTAAGTCGGTATATAAATAAATAGCGAGAGGTTTAGGACATTGGATGTGTTTAAACACGGTTATCGATCTAACTATAGTAGACAAAAATTTGCGTGTCCTTATTCGGATTAATATTGGTAAGTACTCGTATCGTTTATCTATTACACTTCATTAAAACTTTTATGGAATATTACTTATACGAGCATTTGTATTACGCGTCTGGTTTATAGGTACAAACCGATTTTTTTTTTTTTTGAAAATAAAATCGTTGCAAATTTATACTCTAAAGATTATAAATAAAAATAACTGTTTCGTCACCGAAGTCCGAAGTTCTCCTCATGTTATCGGGGTTTTTAAAACGCACATATCATACCCGAGTAGCATTTTAGGTGCAGGCGAGGTTTTGAATTATCAATAAATGATGGTTCAACGTACGGTGCAAATCTGGTTCATATTGCCGTGTTTTTGACAAAACTGAATACCGAATTCTTGCCTGGGTTACACCGTGGCATAAAAACGTAATTTTCGATTCGAACGCAGTAGTACTGTTGAAAATAGGCACACGAATCCGGTGTGCGTTTACCGTAAAATTATCAGTTAAATATCGACTAGTGAGTCGGTCCGTTTTATGACATGGTTATGCTCCGATTTCACAGCACCCCGTCCCTTTGAACATCATACACGAGGCTGGAATAAGTGCTCGAAAGACGATCAGCGGTATGCCCTAATCGTCGGTCGTAATCGAGCGTTTAGTGTTTAGCTGACGGTAAACTCGGTGGTCGGTTCAGGAAACGTGCGAACATGAGTAAACCAGTAAAAGTTAATAAATTACGGTAGAAAATGTAAAATAAACGAGTAAACGAATGTGCAACGAAGAAAGATTAGGTTATTTTATATCATTGAAATACGCGAAATATGTTATTATTAATAAATATAGGAAACGCGCGTACGATTGATCAGCGTCGAACTAAAAACACCCGCGTATGACGACACAGCACGGTCTCAGTCGACCGCGATAAAACAGGAAACGAAAGTAGTCACCAGATAGCGCAACGGCACAACGTGGAGGGGATAGCAGCGTATAAATAGCGGTCCGAAACCGGCGGATCTCTCAGTCTGGCCGCGACGGGCAAACGCCCGAACGACTTTGTTCGCCTCTGTCCGCCGTAGCTATACGCCGTGAGGCGCACGTGTGTGTGTGTGTGTGTTTCAAGCCGCCACAGCGTTTACACAACACACTCGTTGCGGGTTCGTGTACGCGCTAATATTGTAACGCCATACGTCGGCGGCCACTGGTTTTTTTTTTACACGTAAACGGTGTGGCCCAACCAATCGTACGCGATATTATTACTCCGGTACAAGTGTAACGCGCGTTCCGAGTTCATTAGGCGTACGTACACATACGCAGCCGCGGCACATTGTTTGTACATATAATAATAATAATATAATATCGCGGCGCGACGCGTACAACAGACGCTGGTGTTGCCAGTGAATAAGGCAAAAGTTCTCTCTTCGGTCCCGTTCCGCTCTCCACCAGCACCAACACCGGTCGGTCGTCGATGACCACTTATATCGCCGCGCATATATCTAACACACAATATAAACCAGTACGACGGGCAGCGCGCGAACAATGGCCCATTATAAAATATATTTATATTTATATATATTATATAAAACTATATAACGCGTGATTTATACGAGTAATGTATACGCTATTTATACAAAAAAAAAAAAAAAAAAAGTACATATATATAAACGCGTACTATAATAATATTATGTACACTTAGGGCGTGTGGTTTGTGTACACCGTGGACCGGTGTAAAAAAAAAGAAAAGTGTATTGGGTATTATATAATATACACAGATTTATATCGATCTCGGTACGGTATACGCGCGTTTAAATGTGTATTATTTATTGTGCGGTATTTTTATTATTATTATTAGTATTATCTACGTACACACACGATCCGGTTCGTGGCGTTTTGCGTCGAAAACACTGTGCGTGGCGAATCCCTCCTGAGTGTATACGCATACGAGTACTGCAGGCGCGTAACGAGCGCTGCGAACAGACGTCGCGACGGTGCGATTAATGTTAAAATTCCGGGCGCAGCGGGCTACAGCCCCGAAAACAATAAAATTCTGCAATCCCATCGCACATTTTTCAACATTTTGATTTATTAATATGCGATTTTTCTCGTTCACTCTTACCTATAACGCGCGAGAACGGACGCCTTTAAATATCTTGAAAATAAACATTTTTTTTTTTTTCTAATTCGATTATAATTAACGCTCGGTTAATACTTTGTTTTGTCAATAGCCGCGTTTATGGGATTAGTAGTGCGAGTGATTTTTTTTTTTTCAATTCGAGTTCCAGTGTGACGTCTGCTGTTATTGTTTTGATATTGTGTTAACGTCTTGGAATGCGGAACAGAGCAATACGCATATTATCGTCGTTATAACGTCCAATCGGTTTCGTTATTTCGTTTTGATTACGAAATAAGATCACCATAAAAAAAAAAAAGTTTACATTATAAACCTTTTTACTTCGAAATTTTTTTTCTTTTTTGGTTATTTAAAAAATAACTCACAGCCAATTAAGTTTTTCGTAAGGGCGTACAGAAACGTATACCGAGAACCTAATTATTTTGTTAAATGATATATTATGTTTCTATAGGAAAGACTTCCTCCATTTCTCTTACCCAGAAAACGCTCTATAAACGTTATAAACGCTCGTAATAAACATTAATTTCCTATAGTCATACACAGTGTACAGAGGTACGTATTTACTTTTCATACTACAACTACATATACGTTAGAAAATATTGCGGTAACACTTGATTTGAGGCTTGTCAAATGACGAATTTCTTTTTTTCGTCATCGCGAGTCCAATCGTTTGTCTTCCGTGTTACAATGTTCTATTGAGACGCGTAATGGAAATTAAATTATACGTAACAATTAATTTTGATGTACCGAAATAAAAGATATTAAATGACGCTTATTGGCGGCCAAGTATACCGTTTTTTTTTTTTGGTAAGGACGTGCGAACGCACGTTGCTCACGACCTCCGATTAACGGAAATTTTTTTTTCGATCATTCGGAAATACGTGAATATATAATGGGATTAGTCGATAATTGTCAGTCGTCCAATGAAAATTCACTACGACTCCGTATAACAACGGATATTAATATAGTTAATAATAATAATAATTTTTTTTTTTTGCCGTCCGATATTGTGTTGTGCATAAGTCGCGCGGTATAAACCACTTGATACTAATACTTATACGAATACGGTTGAAAAATCAAAATACACCGTATCAATTACTATTGAGCATGTACAGCGAAGAGGGCAGGATTTTTTGTTTTTGTTTTACCCTCTCGCGAAGGGTTATCCGACTGAAAATAACGCGTACGTATAATATATTGCGCACTATATTATGGTAACCATTCATTACCGCGGCGAGTACACGCAGCAGCAATTCTCGGTTCTTTCTCTTTTTTACTTTTTAAAAACAATTTTTTTTTTTTTATGACAACATAAACGTTTTTACGTAACCACCGTATACACGTTATTGTAAGTAATAGCGGATATTTCGAAGACCGAAAGGCAGCATAGTATAGAAAGAAAAAATACACTATATATACATATATAATAAAATATTTTTAACAATAATAATAAAAGTGTAACTAATGTAGTAGTAGGTATATTTTATGAGTAATTTCGGAATGTTATTGTGTGTGTGTGTGTGTGCGGGCGCGAGATTCCGAAACCTGTGTTTTATAGTTTGATTTATATACCATATATTATTATTATATAATACGTATACGTACGCGTTTATTTAAAACACCGCTAAATATTATAAAATAAGTGTTCGAAAAATAATATACACACACACACACACACGAGTCCGTAGACGTATAGGTAAGGTTTGAACACAATTTAATGATTTTTGAAATATTATAAAGGGGCGTTCTTATGATTTTCACGGGGGGAAAAAAATAATTGTTTCGCGCGAGAAAGAACTCTGAAAGCTATATGATCTGTGTATGCGCGATCGTAATTTAGGTACACAAAATTCGTACACGAAATAAATTACAATATTAACTATAAAATAACGATTTTTATTTTTTGTATTTTAATCTTCAATTCTTAAAAACTTTTGAGCAGTTTAAAAAATAAACTTTTTACAAATTTTTATTTTTCGAAAATTCCGTAACTTCTTACGAATTACTACGTACGTGGTTTAATTTATAAGTCTCGTGCCTGAATTCTTCCGTATACCCTATACACTTTATATTATTATATTACATCAATATCGTTACGGACGTTGCGCGAGTTTATATACGAGTATGCAAGGAGAGGATGGATATATATACTCGTATATATATATATGTCACAACCGAAGTCTTCGCCCTCTATCCTGCGAGCCACCATCGATTCGCCGCTGCTCTCGGGCCGATTATTATTATTATTATAATTTTTTTTGCCCGTGGTCCGACCGTATTGGTATGGTAGCGCTGGTAACCGCATATCTATATTGTATTATATAACGCACACGTATCTGTACACACTTCATCCGTCATAAAAGTGCGGTGCGCGGAGCTGCAAAAAATCGTAAACTCTCTTATACGTTCATAATAACGATAATTATTATTATTATTGATGAGAACGGGCCGGAGAGCTTTGTGAGTCCGCCGGGACCTACGTGCCGGGCCACAGCAATTCGGTATATTATTATCGGGCGGTGTGCAGATGTACGGCGGTCGGAGTGACGATAGTGCGCGGAGATGCTGCAGGGACGGTGCTGGTACACTGCTGCGAGCCAGAGAGAGAGAGAAACGAACGAATATAATATTTTCGGCAGTCCGAGACATATTTTTAATCCAATTATGACGCTGGGGCACTCCGCGAGCGCGGGTCTCGGAGAGTCGTAAATAAAAACTGGTCCAGTACCCGAGAACGAACGAGTGAGCGAGAGAGGACGTCGCTGGATGCTGCTGATGCTGCGGGATCGAGCCGCGGCGGCGATACAATAATAACAATAACAATAAAGAAACGTGCGACGGATCACGGAGGGATTAAAACGGATCTTCCACACCGTGCAGGGTCTTGCGCGAGGGCCGAATGCCACTTTGGTCGATTGATCGTCCAATCCCTCGGCAAACACTACGTATAATGTACAAATCGTGTAATAAAATTTCATTTCTACCGGTATTTTATTAATAATATAAAAATACTAATTTTTTTTTTTTTTACTTCTCACGACCGAGTTTTATTTTATTTAAAAACAATATTCGAATTCATTTTTGCGCGGCTTTTTTTTCTAATAAAAATATAATGGTATTTAAAAGCGTTTTTTTTTATCTCAAATTTTGTATTACTCTCGTTCTTATAAGAAACTATTAGTCAATAACACTATTTTGTTCAACATATGCGCGCATTTAAATTTATCGATCCGATATAAATTTTTGCCAATTTCAATTTGAAATCAACGAATAAAAAATGTTTAGAAATTTCAAAATAGCCGTGTAAAATTATTTGTGATATCACCCTTTTCGTTAAAGAAGGAGCATTGAATAACCGCTTTACGAATAAGATTTTTATTATTTTTACGAGTTTCCCAGAGTGAAAACAAATTCCGATTCAATTTAATTCTGAAGAAAAACGCGAAAACAATATTATAAAGTACATATTTTTATTTTTACTGTACACGAAAATAAATATCAAATGTTCGTTGAATATTGTACAACTTTTTTTTTTACCATGTCATTTCCACAGGTGGAAATATCGCGGTAGATATTTCAATAATGTTAAACCGTTGAGTTTGACATTGAATTTCTCTAGTAAGTCATTTACTTTTGCTTCACTCTACAGATGTTAACCATAGGTTCATTAGAATATTGTCAAGAGTTCATAAACATCGTAGAGAGGGATGTTATAGAATTGAAATTAATTACTACGTTGAAAACGGTAGTGAAACTCGTAGTTTTATATCTCTTTGGTGTAGAATTCTCATTTCAGCTAGAAATTTCGATGCACAATATTCTATTTAATCGTAAGTGGACCATTTTTGGATTGGAGTTTTTGGAAAGAGTATTTGAGATGCTTTTGAATTCCTTTCCGTCACTATAAAATATGTTTCATTGAAGCGAGAAATTAACGAATAGAGGTACTGAAACTTTGAAATATAACGCCTTCGGATGAATTATTATAAGAGTATAATATTATAAATTTCTGTTGTCTCTTACTGCGAAACTGTACCTGTGTTTCCTCGTTTTGACATCATCGTTGAAAAACGAACGTTTTATCACAACAACGCGGTCCGAGGGGAGTGTGAGCGGAGAAAATGTTATCTATATTAAAAGAAAACGCGATTATGTATACGCCATAATACGATGGTGACATTTTGCGATTATATCGAGTGTTTTTAACAGACTATTCGAACAGTGTAATAGAAAATATTAATAGAAAAACAGTAATAGTAATAGAAAATAAAAATCGAAACGGAATATCCGGTAGGTATTATTAGTATTGTATCTGACCGTGAATATATTATACTGCACGTGTATATACGTTAAGAAACAAACATTTGCGCAGTACATTTACCATCTCGGTTGTTTTTTTTTTTTAAACGATTTCAATAGACGAGGTAATTATTTATTTATTTATTTTTATTCAAATACTGCGTGTTAAAATCGAAAATATACTCGTATTCCACGATTCGTGTACTAAATTAACACAACGAGTGAAAAATTAAAACTATAATTATCAACACCGTTTCGTGATTAATGTGATAATTATATACGAACGCAGCTACGCGATGGTACATAATATACATTGCAAACGGTTACTGTAGAAAAATAATACGATTCCCAGGGTCTTTTCTAATATTAAATAGTTTGTTTTGCTAGTATTTATATAATAATTGTAGCCTGCACGAATCACACGCATTTAGAATACGTTAACAGTACTATTTATTTGCGATGATAAATACGAACGAATAGAGAGCGATTAATTGTTGATATTTAAAAATACGAAAATAGTAATTTAGAACGTTTCGTTTAGCGGTCAAACGTTTTTTTTTCTTTTATACAAAATGATTCGAAGGCCATCGCGTTCTAGTAGAACTAATTAAAAAGCTTTTATCACGTGATGTCAATAATTATTCATCGCGACGCGGTAAATATAATAAAATCGTTTTACGATTTCGTTTTCTGTTCATTTTGAAATTAATTTACATTATCGAATGCCATTATACGGTTTACTTTTACGTATAATATCCGTTTGCCGGAGTCATAAAGTCGATTGCACCGTCGTACAAATACCGTGTCCGAGATGAAAATAATATTGTGCGCACTATTTTAACGAGAGTGTTGTTTTTGACTGTAAATTCGTCGGCGTTAATTACTATAAATCACGTGGACGTGGTGTAGTCGTTCGAGAGAACAAAAATAAATAAAAAATAAAAACATAAGAATTCTCGTCCGGTATTTAAAACGATATTTCGTAATTAAAAAAATGAAGACAAAAAAAAAATCCGGTATATATATATATATATTTTTTTTTTAGGAAATGCCCGCGTTTCTTTTAACATTTAGATCGAAACGGCTTTGACGTTTGAAAAAATATTCGACCGCGGTGAAGTCGTGTTTATGTGCTGAGATGCATCATCATATGTATACAGCTGTTAATGTGCCGGTTATAATATATGTGTATATAAAAAAAAAATAACAACCGGCAATTACATTTTCATCGAAACGTGTAAATGATTTAGTTTACGTTTTGCATCGACTCCATACCGGTATGTGTATATTAGAATATTATAAATATATTAGCTGGAAGACATAATAAATTACCGACGGATGAATAGTGTGTAGCGTGTACGTTTTCGTTAAAAACGGGTATTGGGTAATTCGAATTGGAAAAGGAAAAAAAAATAACGTGCGTTAATCATTGAAGAACGCGATGCACGTAAAGCGTAAAAATATTAATTTCTCCCGCAGTAAAAACTGTGTGTTTTCTGTTCGGTTTTTTTTTTGTTTTTTTAGGCGCGAAAAAAAAATCGACAGCGTAGAGAACACTCGGCGGTAAATTAACTCGGCACAAAGTTACAAAGACGAAAAAATATTATATTTTTTTACGCGCGTTTGCACTTTTTTACGATTATTATTTTACCGACGGTATACTTATACGTCGGTATATTAGCGCATTTTTTGTTTTTTTTTGTTTTTGTAGAGAAACGCGAGAAATCATTTTCCAAATCGCTCGCAAGAAGCCGGAGAGAATATGTTTTTTGCTTTATGATTTGATTTTTCCGCGGAAAATTTTCCAAATTCGTTTAATATTATAACGTTATATTATTGCGCGCTGCGACGTAAACGTTTCTCCGTTAATTTCGTATGTGTTTATTACAAAATATTCGATACCGCGCCGACCGCGATAACGTCTAATCCGAAATATTTCAAATCGCGCGAGCCGTGACTTTACCATATACATATCGATGACAATATTATACGCATAGTGGAAATCTTGAAGAATCTCTACAAATATAAACCTGTTGAAGTTATACGTATGTCTCTAAGAGTTATCAACTCGTATTTTATTGTTTTTTTTGGTTAAAAAAACCCGTTTTCTATGTAAACGAATAAATGAAATATGTGCCGCGGTAAAAGCCGACAAAGATGGTATTAAAAAAAAAAAAATTGTAATTATAATATAAAAAAAAAAATATATATATATGTAATCAGATATAACGCAAAATTGTGATTAAAAAAATAAATAAATAAATACATTACGAGATAAATATCAAACGTTTAACAGTCACTACTAGCCTTTATACGATTATTTTGACGTACGTATCGACGTTACGAATGTTTCGTAAAATTTATCGATAAACGGCGATTCGCTTTGGCATTTTACCTCGATATTATTATTACATAACGATATTATAATATAATCGTAATATTAATTGATCGTTTGCCACAGGTTAACTTTTAGATAAACACTTTTTTAATAAAAAAAATCGGAGAATAAAATAAAAAAAGTATACCGTGTAACCGTTAAAAATTAAAATTTATTCAATTCAATTAAAAAACAAAAAAGCCAAAATTATACCGATATTTGAATATTTCCAAATATCACGTTAATAACGCGTTTCACGTGCATTTCCGAGATGTCAAAAGAAGAATTTGATTATTTACGCGAAATCGTTAAAAATGATATAATCAAACGAAATACTCAATTTCGAAAAAATATTAGTGCCGAAGAATGATTAGCAGTTTGTTTAAGGTACGTAACGAAAATTAGAATATTTCTCGGAGTGAAAATCGTTTTGATAAAATTCGTGAGCTCGCGTGAGTCGAAAATGTGCGTGAAGTTATTTATTTAAAGTCAATTGTTAATTTTTCTTCCGTATTTAATAAAAACGAAAATTTTTTATAAATTGATTTAAAACAAGCGTTCACCAAATCAGAATCCGAAATCAGAACAAAACGTCATCGTACATCACGTAACATCAAAATATGCGTGAAATGACAGCGAAATAGAAACGCGATGTCACGGGAGGCACAACGAAATATTACAATATCACGTGAGCGGGGGATAATTTGTTTCCAATACATTAAATTAATGAGTATCAATAGCGTCCCTGCACCGTCCCGAATACCAGAAACGTGAGAAAATATAACGAAAATTTACCGTAAAAAAACAAAAACAAACGAACAAATAAAAAAGTAAAATTTTTAGACGAGTACTCGAAAATGTTCGTGCTTATTAAAATCATAAGACGAACGCGTTATAAAGAGAAATTCCGCGGCACGTCCCCGCGGTCAGTCGATTATCGCACGGAGTACATAATACATTTATACGCTATCGCAGTGTTTCTACAAACCGTGGTACGCGTACCCCTTGGGGGTATTCGACATTTTTTAAGGGATACGAGTCTGGCTAACAAACCTTTAAATTGAAATAGAGGAAAAACCCTTTAAAATCCAAGGTAACATTTGCGAATTTCAGTCTTAAAACGATACTAATCGTTTCATTCGTCAATAAAATCTTGCGTCGTTACCGTGAACGACACTCATCGTGTGTGTACGTTATCGGCCTATCGCGTGCTATGAGAATGATATACCATACAACCAGTATAATGTGTGCAAACAGAAACAAGCTCACCCTTCTCACTGATTTCTTTGAAAGTAAGCGCTTTGAGTTTTTAAAATTTTTTGTGTATTAGTTTTGTAATAACTTAATGTTAATGAAATAAAAAATGTATGTAAGTCTTTAAATTTTTTTATATATATATATTTTAATTCAGTAACTAATAAGGGGCTGGTACTCAAAAAAATGTATTGGTAAAAAGGGGTACAGTGTTCATAAAAGTTTGAGAATCCCTGCACTATCGGCTCTGTGTGTGTGTTTTTACGACGACCCACTTAGCGGGCGCGAGCAATGTCGTCGTGCCTCGCATCATTCGGTTCTCGCACGTGATCCAAATACCACCCAGCGGAATGGAGCTGGACCGAGGGCGTTCGATGCTTAATTAAAAACGATTCGCGAGCACGAGCGGCGGACGATCTATGAGGATCGCCCATAATATATTATTGTATATGATCGAGACACGAACGGGTTGTAAACGTTATTGTTATGCACGATAAGTGTTTGTCGGATAAGGAAGAGAGAGGGTAAAAAAACGCGAGTGAGTTTTTATTTTATTTTTTCTTGTTGTTGTCGAAAATTCATTTACCAATAATAATTTATACCGAATCCGCGGTCATTGGTTTGGAAAAACGCGCGCGTATACCGTCAATTATATTATTCGGCGGACGAAGAAAGACCGCGTTTTACCGGACACCAAAGAATACAAACGATTATTTATTTATTACGCGCTATACCATAAACCGGAATCGATAACATTAATAATAATAATAATAATAATAATAATAATACGCAGCGAGGAAGAGTTATTATTGATGATAAACGCATACGGTGGATGGGGACTTTTCGGTTTTATAACCTACGCGCGCACACCGTATTCGGATACGGATTTATATTTCACGTCAACGTATTTTTATAAGCGTGTATCGGATCTGCTCGCATGCGAATAGATACGTGTCGACGATCTAATTGATCGTTATGAATAACGATATATATTATGCTGCTTTTCGACGGATCCTATGGCTCCGAGCAGCGCATTCTGACCGTCGACGTCGATCAGACACGTTGTCACAGCCGGACTGGATCATCACATTCGACGTGTATGATTTCAGAAAATTATTTTTTAATTCGCTGGTTAAAAATAAAAAATTAAATTATTCGTTATTCACTATTGGCGTATACGCTGCGTACTGAGCAACAACACACGTCAAATTACAATATTCTGACTCGAATGCACCGAGCGTTGAACGCGAAACGCGTTAACGTATAGACGAATTGAAATAACGTAAATAGAAAATAAAATTTAAAAAAAAAAAACATTGTAAAAACGAAATTACACGGTAATTCGCATCCGTTCCACCGGCGATTCGCCGTATAATACATAGTTATCTCGCGTGATATAGACGACATTGTTCAAGACTGAAACACGGATTTCACGTGCTGCAATGGACCTTAGTCCCCATGACTAAGATCCATCACACTGCATCTCCCGTGGTTTGTTTTACGAACGAGTCCTTCACTCGTCTACTTCTGTTGTTTAAATCAATTTCCGGTCTTCCGATCGATTGGTTTTTTTTTATCATTTTTTAAGATTTTATAGAGACAAGCATCGGCGTCCGAATTCTTCCGAATCAGATCCGTCGCTTCCTTCCGTGTAGAACGTGTTCCCGAAACTGTTTCGTAGACTCTGTTGTCACTCATTTTAGTAGTTTTTGGGTCATCGCGTGGTTTTGGAAAATTCTGCAGGTCACTCGTTATACTCGTTACGTTCACGCAACATAATAATAATAATAATAATAAGAGCTGGTGCTTTGAAGTGCAATATCATTGCGAATCAAACGAAATGGATGTCGTGCCGAGCGAAATCTCATCGGTACGATTTGAAGACCGCCGAGGCGACAAACCCACACGTTTACTCGTGAACTTTTCGAACTAATGATGGAAATTTTACGAAATTTCTCCCAAAAATCGTATTATCTCGTACACGAGTGTTAAATTTCCTATATTACCTTATGAAACTCTTTTTGAAAAAACTCTTAACGTTACTCTTTTTCGAATGACGTTTTACGCCGTCAATTTGAATTCCGAACAGCCAATCAGAGTGGTTCGGCGCGCTGGAAATTTCGTGCGCGCGCATAAATCCCAGCATACATCATTAAAGTGGTTATTTGATTTTCTTTCTTTTTTCTTTTTTTCCGTTCGTTCAAATTTCGGCTAATTTACCATCGGACCGACAACAATTTGCGGGGACTAATTGAAATTTACTCACTCATCAGCCGGCCGGCAAATTAAATTAGCCGCTACCGTTTGCGTGCGCGTGTGTGTTCGTTGCAGAAAGCATTGCTAATTGAAATTTACACGCCGTCCCGGGGGTCGAACGTTTATACATTTATTATTTCACCGACGCGATCGAGACAAATTTACACGTACTTTTTCCCGGGCAAATTGGATTCGTCCGTATACGTAAATCTCAACTATCTGCACAGGTCCGTGTTAAACGTACACTGCGCACTGTGTTACGGCACAGACGCTATACCGTTTCGGGTTAAGAGTAAATGTACAAACGAAAAGTGTTTACTCGGAATATCATGACAAAAAAAAAAAAAAATTTACGCGCGTTTGAAATTCGATTTTTACAACGATTTATTTATAATATACGCGCAAACTGTCGTCGATGTTATAATATTTATTAATTATTATTCATATAACATCTAACGTTATTTTAGATTCTGATCGAATGATGTGTTTTTTTTTACGTCTGTACACGAAAATTCTACCAGAAGGAATGCTCTTAACAGTCATGTCTTATTGTTTTTTTGGTAGCAAATCAGAGAGGTAATTTTTAGATTTTCTCAATACTTCTGTTGAATGGCAAAAAAAAAATATATATATATCTAAAAATTACACAGAAAAAAAAAACGGTAAATACGCAATTTCGTCAAAGTCGATTGATTTGAAAATCTCGAAATTCGTTAAGTCGCAATTTCTATTTACAACCGTTTCAAAATTTCCGATTAAAGTGTCATATTACACGGCCGAAGCTCCGATCAGAATCGTTTTATCCGACGCAAATGTCAACGTTCATACTAAAAACAAAAATCTAAAATCATTATCTACGTAACGTCATTGAAGCGTCGTCCACAACACACCGCGGCTCGTTACCATTTCTCTTAAACCGTCGTTAAAAATCTTTAACGAAACGAACAAGTATATTATGCGATAATATTGTAGTACGTAAATTCGAATACGTTTTATCCGGACGACGATAATACTAGTGGAAATCCATTAAAAACGCAATTCCACGTCAACGTCATACAAATATTTCCGTTTATTTTTATTTATTTTTTTTTCTACATAATTTTCACGGTTTCACTCGTTTCTCGAACGCATCGCGCACGTATTAATCCGAACGTACGACAGTCGCGCGACATTAGTCATTTTGTGAACGTCTCCGAAATTATATTTTTAAATTAGTTGTGTGCATACGTACAAAACGCGTATAAAGTGGATCGCGTATATGTATATGTATACTCGTATAGCGTACGACCAACCACTACTACACCGCGTACGGTATAAAGAACGAAATCTCTAAATTATATACCCAGACCGTATTAACCGTCAGAAATGCGCATGATTAAATTTCGTGTTTATGACCCCGTGGCGACGTGAAATTAATTTGTGCGCGGCCAGCAACAACATGGCATACAAATATATTTATATATATACACACGTATTATAATTCCCTCACTCGAGATCATATAAAACAGATATGCAAATGGCGTTCGTTTTGAGAGTTTCTCGTGCAGTACGCATCGCGCCTAACTATATAATGAGAAGACATTAACGTTAAAAAACGGGAAACGAAATAAAAAAAACCACACCGACAATATTGGTTACGGTGGTACAGTACTGTTGGACATTACGCGTTTTACGCGCGTGTGCGCGGAAAAGATTCTCAAACCGAAAAGCGCGCCGTCCTGGGGTAGGCGTGAAATTTTTTTTTTAAAAAAAAAAAAAAATTTTTTTTGCGAGATTTGCACACGCCTCTGTGTGACAAAAAAAAAAAACAACAAAAAAAAATCATTAGATGTGTGTGACGATTATTTCTATGATATACGTATTATAATACCGTCAGCTGTAAAATATATTCACAGTGTCTCATTAAGCACGTGTGTAGGTTACGCATATCAAACGGATATATCTGTTTTGCGTATATGTATAAACGCGTATGATTTGCATTAATTTCGTTTTTAAATATAAAACGATCTCGAAATACCGATTGAACGAGTTACGTGTGGGCGCGTGCACTTATAAAGTACACCATTAAAAACAATTAAAATATACACGCCGCTTTTAATAAAACGCGTGTATTGGATTTATTTTTGGAAGCCGTGCGTCTGCAACCGTTTTACACGTCGACTTTCAAACAACAACGCTCGTATAACGTAATAATAACACGTTTTTGTGAAATATTATCCCGTAGAATCGTTTTCATAACGGACTTAATTTTGTGCGTTATAATATATATTATCGAGTACGAAATATTTTTGATTCAATATTCTGCGCGACAGTTTTGGCTACACACACCGTAGTCGGATGGACATCATCCGAGTTATATGCGTACGAGGTTTTTAATCATTCGATAAAACAATTAATTATATAACGAAGAACTCGCGGAATACGATACATATATGTCATCGGACAACACATATATGTGTACGAAGAAAAGTTCTATACGAATTTAATTAAAACCGAGAAAACCATATCGATTCGCAGTGATGACGTTATCGTTAAAACAAAACGAAAAAAAAAAACATTGGTCGATATGTGTGTATATATATATATATACGAGCGTCCGTCCGTACGACGACGTTATAATCAAATACTGCGTTTGTATTTTTTTTTAATTTTCTAAAAAAAAAATACAAAAAAAAAACGTTTCTCGGGTAACGCGCGTTCGAGTTTCGGCAAAAAACCCGTCGGCTACATGCGAATCGAAATTTTTTTTTTTTAATTACACACCGATTGAGTCACGTAAGATTTAAATCGCAATACAAACCGCCGAGTCCGAGCTAAATAGAAATCGAAGTTAACGTTAGTTAACCTTCCCATTTTCAACAGACTCGACAGGACTGGTTGTACGAGGAAAGAATTCTACTACGGCTACGGTTAAAAATGTCTTCGTTTTCGTTTTCGAGTCTTTACGCCACATGTAATATTATAAACACGCGAAAAACCTAGAAAATATTTCGAAAAAATTGAATTGTAAAATATTAATATTCTCTTGCCAATTGAACGAATAAAAGTAATTTTACAATGTCTCGAATGAACGGACGCCGGTTTTACGTACACGCGGTAACGGCCATTGAGACCGTTTTATGCGTAACCACACACACACACAATAACACACGACTCCGGAGCAGAGTCGCTCGCCGTCATCGCAACGAATATGCATTACGCGTACGTGCGTGTGTACGCATCGCCGTCGTCTAGTCGTCTCGTTACGTCGCAGTGCAAAGTGCGTGGCCCATTCATCACGCGATTCACTAGTAATTTACTTCACATATTTTAATAACAAAGAAATCTTACGCGTAATTCGGACACGATTCGGTCCGGGGGGGAATCACGACAAGTCCAGGCTCGCCGCGAGAGCCCTGGCTGCGAGAACGAATGACGGTGCGGGCGGGGCCGGTCGTCGTTGTTCTGAGAGAAAAATGAAACGTAATCGGACCGACGTGCGCGGCGCGTTTAATTTCCGTCGTTTTTCCACGGGATTTCGATATTTCACGGTCGAAACCGATAATACCGTTCATAGAGAAAATACGATTGCGAATTCAAGAAGACACGTCGTCTCGCGTAGAGAAAAGACAAGTTCCCCGCGAAGGTTTTTGTTTTTTTTTTTTAATGTAAAAGTACGGATTTCTTAGATACTGTAAAGAAATACGCCTTATTCGATTTTAGTACATGCGATTGTTTGCCCGTCGATTTCATTTCAATATTACTAATATTATAAAATATCCGCTTCCGTTAAACATTCACGCGTTTGCTTTTCGATTTTCCCGCAGATTTTCAACCGATTCCGTTCTATTATTTTCGGCTTCAGAACGCGCATTTCGTTGCAGAGTGCGTTCGCGAGACGTGTCGGCGGGATATATATATATTTATATATATATTTTTTTTAAAGGCCGGCCGTAGAATAAATAGATTTTATCGATTTTATAACGGGAACATAACATTTAGTTAATACAACTAAAGCTCGTCGTCGTCTCCGTAACTCTTCTTTCCCCGTTCTCTGTTCACATACAAACGCGCGTCTTTCGCGCATTCCGTTTTTTTTTTTTGGAAAGAAATTGTTTACAGTTACAAACCTGTTTCGATCATTTGATTGTACGAATTCGATTTTCCGGATTACGGGATAACGTAAATTCACCGGCAGTACGTACGTACGCTGCAATAAATACGTTTTTTTTCTATTCTATTTTTTCTTTTTCGTCTACACGGGCAGTTCCGTAAGTTCATTCATAATATCGCGTATGAGGAGAACCTCGTGCACGGGACGTATTCTCGACATATTTTGTGCGTAAATCGGTGGAGAACACGCGACAAGTCGCGTCGCGAATCGGCACACAGTCACACCGGAGACGAGCGTTTAAAAAAAAGAAATAATAATATGAATGAAACAACGACGGTGGTGGACCGGAGAAGAATTTTCCCCCGCGGCGACCGCGCCTAATTAAACGCCGAACAATGTAACGCGAGTTTTCCGAATCCGTTCACGTAAATTGCCGCGGCGACGTATACAATTTCAATAATAATATTATTATTATTATATTATATTAATTATTATATTATTATTTAAATTATTCTCGGGGGCACTCGGCCTATTGTCGTGTTATGCGCGCGATGGTCTCCTGAGAACGGGCACCGTTTTCTCGCGCGTGTTACGCTTACGACGCGTAAAAACGGTCTCGGAATCTGTTCGGTGCGACGGGATGTGCCGCAAAGGTCCGGACAATTGCGTTTTCCTCATATTTCATTTATATAACGTTCGGGACTATATTATTATCATGTAATTGTCGCGACTTTGTCGTCCAAAACGAATAATCTCCTACTATAATATATCCGGTAACGTTCCGAATTCGTAGGGTTTTTAACATTTTATTCAACAATACCACGTGGTGTATCGGACGGAGGGATTATGTTCTTCTCCGTTTGGCTCGATCTACTCTATTAGGCTATCCTCACGCCACTTCTCCCGATCACGAATTATATATCTCCAATCATTTACTCCTTTTTTTTTTTAAATATTCCTCAACCACGTCGTCCATCCACCTTTACCTTGGACGTCCTCTTGTTCATTCCCTGTCGGTTTCCAGGGCATAAATGTTTTATGTTATCATCATTTCTACGCATAATGTACTGAGCAGACCACTGGACTCTTTGACTTCTCGTGTAGTATTTAATTGGAGTCATATAAAAACTGTTCCGTCGCGTATAAAACGTTTGTATACATTTTTTTTTTCGCGCTATCTTTCCGAATTGTATAAAAACGGTTTTTTCCTCGTCCAGCACACTCCATTTCTACATATATTTATGTTAACGGGGAAAAAAAAATCGTCAACCGATTTTTTAAAATATTATACGCTTAATAATTGTATTTAACGTCTCGCGTTTCGACGTTTTGCCTACGAATATTCACAAAAAATAATCATTTTTCCTTTTTTTCTTTTTTACTTTACCAATATTCCGGACATAAACGTTGCGTTTCCTCGCTCCCATCTGTTCGCGGTCTACGCTCCTTTCAGACACGACGGCTATTCGTTCCGCGGTCCGAACCTCGAGTACCGCATCGCGCACTATACAGAACATTTCTCCGCGTAATTTATACATTTGCGTATAACGACGACGACGACGACGACGAGACGTTTTAGTGGTTCGCGTGCGCGCAACGGTGTATATCGTCGCAGCGAACAATGAGCGATTTCGGACCGTAGCCGCGCGTATAAGTAGTAGTAGTAGAATCGCCGCAGGACGAAAATTTAATATTTTAATTAGAGGCACTTATACGTGTATACACGAGCAGGAGGAAGACAACAAAAAAACTGTATAAGAAGAAAAACAAAAAAATCAAAAACAATGAACTCGGGTTCGCGTGTCGCGTCCGTCGAGTGTGCATGTAATAATATGTACGCCGCGTATATTGGAACAAAAGCGCCGAGAGTCAATTATAATGAAGTGGATAAGGAGGTCGTCGAGAACTACTCTGTTGTATTATATACACATATAAAGTGTAGTGTGTGTGTATGTAATACACATAAGAGTCTCTTGACGTGTTTGTTGTTCGTTGTTCGCGTGTCGGTTTTGAAACAAAAGCCGTCGGTGCGCGCAAAGGGAGCGAATGATCAAAAGAAAACAAAAAAAAAAAAAAATCTCGTGGAGATCGGTTGATTTTTCGAAAAAACAAAAAAAATTGTTTTTTATTAGCGTACGTAACAACAGTATTTGTAGTAACAGTATAGGCCCCCGAGTGCGTTGTAATTACCGAACGAACGGGCATCGATCGATCGATACGCGCGGCCGGCGTGTGCGAGTGACGCATCAAATCGCGTCGTCGTTTTTGCGCTTTCATTTCGCTTTTATTCACGTCTACACGGTCTTTGCCCAGTTCGATTTGTATAATATTAACTCTACCTATCTTACGCGGATATTTGTTTAAAAAAAAAAAATATATATAGGTGAAATAATAACGAATAAATTAACATGACCGTTTATAGCGCGTTATACTATCTATAACTAATTTCCACGACACGAAATTTAGCGCAAAAATTAAATGTTACAGCGATCAAATGACGTTAACGTGCACGAGAATATGGTCAGCTCGTGATAGTGCACACTTCGGGCGTATAATACGAGAAACGGTTGAGTTATATGCGTACGCGGTTAGGTTATAAGACACCGGAGGGCAAGGGGAAAAAAGAATAATAAAACGAAAATAAAATAGTCGGTAGTTTACTGTTGCAGTACATATATTATATTATAGTCTCGCATACGGAGACGTGAAATTGTTTAATGTTCCTGAACTGAATCGTAAGTGCATATATATATATGTTATATTATGTACGCGCGCGACTTTTTCTACACGTCCACTCGACTCGCAGTTAAACGTTTCCGTTTAATTTAAATTACTTTTGGTCGTCGTCCGAACGCGTTTGTATTTTATATTATATTAACACTATTGTTAGTGTGTTGTTGTACGTTCTCCAAAAGCGGATCCTCGAAACGTGTTGAAGAGTATTTATTGTCGGAAATCTCGGGCACGAAGACGCGCGCGCGCGTTCAGAAACCAAATCAAACAAAAAGCAAACGCGCGTTTTATTGTACTGCGGATGTGTGCCATCCTACAGCATCAACCGTAGCGATTAACTCGTTAAACGTTACAACAATACGAATAATAATGATAAAAGAGACACGGACATTTCCAGACATTTCGGCTGGACCGCGCGCACATAGAGTCTTAGTTACGTCGCGCTTTCATTCCGTAGAAAAAATAATAATAATAACCTGCGCGTGTATTATACGCCGTACGATTCTAAATTTATTAAAAGTGGATTGATTTGAATTCGTCAATAATAATAAATCGGGTGTGTTATGAGAACGACGGAAACCGCGTTCTGTCATCGAAAAATTTCACGTCGTTATTTCTGCATTACCCCCGTTCGTGTTATCCGAACGGAAAACTTATTGAAACGCGTACCGAAAAATAAAATCCGATCGTATCGTGTGAAAATAAACGTTCCTTGGCTTAACGCAACAATCTCGTTGGCTAATTTACCCGATAAGATTTTACGTTAAACGTATAGAAAACGATTTGCTAGTTCTACGGGATACTCGTGACTTCTATTCAAAATAACGACCTAATAAAATAAGTGGATTTAATATTTTCGATTTCTTTAAAAATGATCACGTCACTGATTGTCCTGAACTTCTCGAGCGTTTAAATTTTTTAAGAACAATCCCGATTGACGACTCTGGAAATAAATCGGTAACTTACCTCCACTCGTCTGCAATTAATTTAAAACATTTCATTTTTCCACTCCTGTAAATTATGTTCTTACGTAAGTCTGCGGGAAATTCAATTTGAAATTGCAGACGTTTTTACCGCTAATTAATTTAATTCGTCAAAAAATATTTTAGCCACTTAACGTTATTTTCATTTCGACTCAATAGTATATTTTATGTTTTTAACTTTTTCGTTTAATATCGATACACTGCAACGTAACTTGTATATTTACATGTTATTATTATTCTATTACACGCACACACATTTTATTTATAATATTGGAATTTGTTTCCGTAAACAAATCAACAACATTTTATTTTGATATACTTAAGATTATATTGTTAAATTTAAAGAGTTTTCGAGCGAACTCGAATATCACATCAATAAAACTCTGATATTTGACAACAGTCGAGGAATATTTCAGCTTTAAATGACGTTTCCGTCATGACTGTTTAATTTGTATGAAACGAAACAAACAATATTAAATGTAAAGAAACGATTGATTTCATTAGAAAACTTTCGAATATAAAATAATATATTAAATTAACACTATCTATACTTTATTTCGATTAATATCTGTAATAAATTTGTACGCGTATTATCTGTATATATGTTAAAAGAAAAAATATATAAATGTTTTAATAAACAACCACGCACCACATACAATACGGTTGTTGTGGATATTCTATAGGTTGGACAAGTGAAATATTTTATAGCGTACGTTACATTTGTAGCTTTTAAAAAAACAGTGTAATTTATAGAAAACAATATCGAAATAAGTAAAATAACACGTTTTTTTTTTCAAATACTTATACGCACGTAAACAATTTGTAAAAATAATTAGGCACGCGGAGAAAAGCGAGTAATACGTCCGCAAGGGGGAAAAAAATCCGAACGACTACAATTATTATAATAATAATAACGATAATGGAGACGGGGAAAAAAAAGAACAAATCGATATGTATTTAAAGTCAGTAATTGATCTTTCACGTGTTATTATAAACGTGATATGCGCGTGTGTGGAAATTATACATTATAAATTTTAATAATAACAAGACTGTCCGCCGCCACTGACGGTAAATTAACATATAATTACATATATATTATAAAACGCACGGGTTTTTTTTTTTTATTATAACAAATGAAAAGAGAAAGTCGTTTTTTAGTCGTCTAGGCATTTACGCGTATGTTTGACGTGTGTACGACGTAATTTACAAAACGTCGATTATTATTTTCTTTCGTAAAAAGAAAAAAAATAAACAAAAATTGAAACGGACAGATACTATGTGTGTGTGTGTGTGTGTGTGTAATAATAATGTAATACTTACCAGAGAGGGCCGAGATAAAAAAAATAAATAATATTTAAAGTTTTACACGATTGATCACACGTACACAGTTGATCATTATCATAGACATTTGATCGAAACGACCGTCGGATACTTCGATCGTTGGTTCCCAGCAAAACTCGAGTCACGGATTATTTTTGAAAATTATCCAATCACCGCGGGATCGCTTTTTAATTTCACCCGCGTATTTTATTGAATAATAAAAAAAAAAACTGTCGGAATACGTTGTAACACATACGATAAAATATATCGAATAAACGTGTTTACAAACTTGTTCGTGTCGATGAATTTAGTAAAAAAAAATTACGAAATTCGATCACAGTATCGCACAATGGTCTGGAAAAAAGAAGCTGGAAAATATACTAAAAATTAAATTACAATATTATTTTATATCAGTTCAAATATGGTATCTAATGGTTATTAATTTGATAGAGTTACTTAGAGAAGGTGACTTAATGCTTAACGATTATGAAATTATGAGCTCTTACAGTGTTTATTGCGTATACTCATAAAACTATATTCGTTTCTTCCCAACGATTGTCCAAACAAGTTTAATATTATATCGTGTGTTAATAATATCGACTTTAATGTTGGCGGAAACATAATAATATATAATATATATATAATAATATACACGAAAGACGTCGTTAATCGATTTGGTTTTTGCGCGGCAAAAAAAAATCGTTCTTCTTTATATGTGGCGCTGCTTTGTAGTTTTTGGTATCAGGGCGAGACCGGTTCGATCGTAGTACGATCTTATTATGTGTACCGCGTGTACGAGCCAGCAGGTCATCTCATCACTAGTAGTGGAAAAAGTGCCGAAAATTAAAATATGTATATAAAAAAAAAAAAGTGGCAATTTTTCCTGTGAAATTATTTATAATCGTTCATTGGAATCGACGAACCCGCGGCCTCTTATGGCAATTGTCAATTCGTCCATGCGCGTGCCTAACGTACAAGAGAAATTATTTCTTTTTCTTATTCGTCGTACTCAGAGTCCGCGGCAAAAACCGTTTTGCGAACGACGATATCCGTTTTCAATAAATATTGAATTATTGTGGTGTACACTAGTGATGGGCTTTATTTATTTATTTAATTATTTCGATTCGAATCGAAAAAAAAGATCGATCTATAAACGAATCGACAGCAAAAGATCGATCTTTTAAAAAATCGAAATACTGTTACCTAAAAAAAGTTTTACCTTTATTGAAACAAGTTCTAATGTTTATAATACCATTAAATAGTAACTTAAATTTTTCTACCAATTTAGTTTAATAGCCACTACCTCCTCACACCTATGGCCTATGTATATACATCACCAACAAATAGATATCTATGTATAATTTTAATAATAAATAATCAATTTTAACGTTTAAATAAATAATACATTTATTCCATTCGATTCGATCCGATCCGATTCGATCTTTACAAAATTGGATCGATTCATTAAAAGATCGGTCATCAGAGATCGATTCAAAAATTGATCTTTTGTGTGAAAAAGATCGATCTTTTGAAAGATCGATTCAGATCGCCCATCACTAGTGTACACGTGGACCGGGGCGCGAGAAACGTTCGCAGGCAAATCGTGATCGTGATTGCGTGTATTCGTGTGTCTCACGAAATTCCATAGTAATTCGTGTATGTGCACACGCTCGTGTTCTCGCATCGAAAAAAGAAAAATTCTCTATTTCACGACGACGATTTACCGTGCGCTGTGAAAAGTCGTCCACTCGTTCGCAATAATATTTAATTATTCGCAACAATAACGTTGGACGGTTGTCGACAAAACAGCAGCCGCGCCGCGCGTACCGTATTGCGCACGACCGTTTTTCGAGTCTCGAGTACGCGAGATTGACAGTGTGTCTCGTCCACGCGGTCCGTCCGTCGCGTAACTCCGGCGTTTCCTCGTCATCCACACGCGTTTGTTATAACGGAACACGAGTGAGACGACAAACGAAATTGTAATAATAACGACGAAACGCGCGTTTGGATCTCGTCCCGTCCGATTTAATTACCGGCGGCGGCGGCGGCGGCGTGTATTATTATTATAATATAATACGGGTCACGCGTTAAATCAAACACGTCGAATCCCGGCGGTGATGCGTACTATACACACGTTTTTATAACGTATAAACCGAACCGGAACGGGGAGAGACTTTATCGAGTCAAATAATCGTTATTATTATTATTATTATTATTACGTATCGCCGGGCTCGCGCGTACGGGATCAATTAAGACGAATCACCGCCGCGGCGCGAGCCACGGGGATTTGTCGATTGGGGGCCGGGGAGGACACACCGTCGTCGTCATCGCGCGTACCGACGCACTGGACGCGAAACGCGCGTGTAATATCGTAGAACAACAATGCCGGGCACGACACTCGCGGGTTGTTTACAAAAATTTCGGAGCCCCGGCTTTCCCCACAATCGACGATTTTCTTTTCGTACCCACACAAAAGTAATTGAAAATATTGGCAAAAATTAAAACGCGTATTGCTAATATTAAGTGTTCGGTAAAGAAAACAAAAATTTTTCGTATTATACGCCGAAGAGACGCGCGAAGAAAGAAAGATGAAACGCGTTTTAAATTACTATTCGTACGTATAATTTCGGTTTCAAAATATAATTACGCTTGTACGAAATATAATGGGAAAATTAAAAATAACCTTTATAATATACGCCGTTGACTGTGTCTAAACCGTATAATATATTATCGTCAATATTTGTAATATTATGCATAATAATATTATATATAAGTTTATACGTAATATATTATAATAAGCCCCGAAGCCAATTTCCTCGGTATACCGCGCGAGTTATTAATAATATTATTTATGTTCTAGGTGTGCGCGTATTATTGTTTATTCGGTCATTTTAAATGTATAATTACTTTTTTTTTCAAAAACAAAAAAAAAAAAAATAAAGAAACAAATTATATACATCGGTATCGTCCATTATATTATACACTGCGAAGGACCGGAGAATATAATATTTTTTTTTTCAATTACATATTATTATTATTATTATTACACAGCTTATAACTAACTCGTCGTGACCGGGGGAAAAAAAAAGTCGCGTAGGATTAGTTCTTCGGGTAAAGTATATAATTTTTAAGAAATATTAAAAAAAATATATATATATATATTGTATATATAATACGAATTCCTCCGCGGTTTAATATTTTCTTTTTGCTCGGTGTTTAAGTATATACGCGCGTAATGAAAGTTTTTTTTGCCTTTTTTTCTTGATCGCGAAATATTCGTTTTTTTTTTTTTTATACCATTACGACGTTTTTATCTAAATATCTCGTTAGACGGCGTGCGACTCATCTCAAGCACATATACGTAATAAGACGTGTATACATACATAAATTCTCATATAATATGAACGTGAGGTTTGAACTTTTGAACTTCTAACGCGCGCGGTGTACGCATAACTTATGTGTAGGTGTCATACGCGGTTTTAGTTACAGTGACGAGTTCTCGCGGATTATACATATAAAATGTATATTTAAATGCCACGTTGATTAAAAATATTAGTCTTTTTTTTTCTGGTATAATAAATACGGTTTTGAAACAACATACACCCGCACCTCGTTTCACGTAGCTTATATTATTATACTCGCCGTACAGAGAAATCAATCCAAGTGCCCCTGCAGGGACAAACTAATTCGGGCCCACCTTCCAACGTCGTATATTAAACGTACCATATATTAACACCCAGCGTCGTCCTCTTCAAAAGCGTGTATTACAAAAAGGTGATCTATAACATAAGGTATAAGGTATTTTCAATAAATCATATTGTTATACCAACACTGTAGTAATTGTTATATTATAAATTAGTCTATTATTGACATAGTTCCTTAAACGGTGTTTCAAAAAGTAACGGGTTGAGATGAGCTGGACACGTGTGGTGATCAGAGACGACGATTGAACGAGTTGCGAAATGGAAACCAAACACAAAAAGGCCAAGGAGACGTCCCAGACAAAGATGGATAGATAGAGTGGACAAGAACCTAGAAAAACTTGAAAAACTTGAATGGCGAATAGAAATGGCTGAGAATAGTGATCGGTGGAGACGAGTGATTGTTGCGGCAATGGGCCTAAATGGCTTGTAAAACGTCCTAGATAGCTAGATAGTTCTTAAAAAAAAATTGCTTTTTTAGTTTTTTTTTACAAAATATTACTATCACAATCCAATTGTCTAGCAAGAATAGGTTCCGTAACAAGTGTACCCAAGCTTGATCTAGTGTTTCAATTCAATTAATTGCAGTTTTTATGTAAAAGTAAAAATTAGATGAAATCCGTAGGACTTGGTTGCTTTAGTCCGGGACTACAGCACCGGCTGCCCCATCACTCTCTGGTCGGTTCCACATTCGTATATATTGTGTTATAGACGTAAATTGATGGCGGGGAAGATTTAGCACTCGCCGATTCTCTTACATAAAGCCATACATAAAGAAAAAAAAATTGAAATTAATTTATAATCTTCATTGTTAATTACATCGCGTATTAATAACATTATTACATACAGTGAAACCTCGATAAAACTCGCTTTGTGAAAACTTCGATTATTCGAAAGACAAAACTATAGATAACTCGAACATTCTGCATATATAGACGGATATAGTGACTCATTATTGTTGGTACTCAACAATCTAGAAACGTGAATGATAAATTGGCGTACTCTGGTCTAAACGCAATAGAAAATATTATTGATTCGTAGTACGCGCATGAACCAAACTCGAAGAAATATATGAAATTATTTCTTGGATATTTCGTAATATTATATATACACAAACACACATTTTTAAAATAATTATTTTAAAACAATTAAAATATGCTATAATAAATAGTGACAGTAAACTGTAACTATTATGTAATAACAAAAAAAAAAACGTTAAAAGAAACTCGTTAAGTCGAATTAATTTTCCAAAACTTGGATAAATCGAAAACTTTAGTAAGTTAAAACTTAAGATAAGTCCGAAAAAAAGCATTTTCATTGAATTTTAATTCATCGACATTCCGCTGTATTATAAAATGTTAATATTATTAATTATAATGTACACATTAACACTATAAATTTTAATGTACCTTAATTAAAATATGTAATAAATTCAATCGTCGGTCGTCTCGTGTTCTGCGATATATTTTTTTTGGTTAAACACTGTAAATTTGTGTCACATGCATATTAAATAATTATATGCCTACGATGGCAATTAATAACTATTATTTGCACAATTATTTGCCGGAATTTATTAATTTATAAGAATACATTAATAAATCATACGGGTACATTAATTAATTTATTGTATTTATAAACTATACACGTACTTACAAATATTTGTATCTTTTACTTTGAAAAAACAAAGCTTCAGGTATTTTCAAATTCTACGGTTACTAACGTTAAAAAAAAAGCAAAATAATAGATTTATTAGCGAACAATTTTGTTTTATAATAAACAATAAATAAATTTTGTTGTTTTTTACTTTGTTTTCACTACTTTAATAAATAATAATTAATAATTAATATAAACCGTCTTTCGTGCCACGGTGGCGTGTAATAAATCTGCCGATAATCTAAACGCGTCGACGGGATAAACAAACATTTCGATTGCGCTGTTGCAGATAAATGTAAACAGAACGGAGAAACGGTTATAATATTTTATATAGTATTTCCTCGGACACTGTAAAACTATCATTTAGATTTTTTTGTTGTGAATGATAAACAGTTTGTATTAGTAATATATATTCGTTGATTGATTTCATCGATAAACTATGTTGCATTGAGGCAGTGAAAAGCAAGTGTTTATTTTTGTTTTTTTGCTAGAGCGATGGAAGAGAAAATGGAAAACATTTTGTCACTAAAAGGCGAATTTCAATAAATGCAAGTCGCAATAAACAGCGACGTTAATCCTCGAAAGTTCGAAAATGAGACTTTTCGAATAACCGACACGAATGCAGATTTTCGATCATTCGTAATAATACGTAAAGCATACATGATAAACGGAAACTTATCAATCTCTAGACGGTGAATTAATACAGTGTACGTTGTGAAACAGTAAAATATATACGCCAAGTCGTCAACACAAATAGCCAAAGACGGTGGAGATTATATAATGTTCTAAATACTTTTATTATATTTTACGGATTGAGGACACAATAATAATTTCTCTAAAAAAAAAAAAAAAATTTCTTAAAAGAAACGTGTCACCCGCAGAGTTATTTCTAAAAACGGCTCGAACAATCACGCGTAAAGAAATTGATATTTACATTTTGTTAGACGTCTGATTAGAACTGGTCGTGCAAACGTATTTGAAATTTTTTGCGAGACTTGATTTCAATGGTTCTTCACGCATACGCAGTGGCTTATTTACGCTCGGGTTAAAACCTCTTTTCAGGGCCAAGAGATCAATTTAAAAATATTATTGCGCAATTATCATAATTATTCAATAATTAAGAAAGCCCTATTAACGGCATTGTCGACACGACAAACACATTACACTCCAATTGTCTATTTAAAGAAAATGGTTATGATGAAAACGTTGTAAATTGAAAATTTGCGGGAAATCGGAATGAATCGTTGGGCGGATAATTCTACATCACATTGATTTGATTGTAATGTTCGATAGTTATTATTACGTAAGACATTGATTTAAAATCGGTTATTGTTTTTAACAAGAACGAATTGATGATTTAGCTCACGATTGGCTGAATGAACGTAATAAAACTTGAAGAACTGCTCGCCGAATTCTAAAATAAAAGTGTAGACGCTTGAAATATTTATTGTAATTGTAAACGGTTCAAAACCATTAGACTGCACAGGTAGGCGCGGCGGTCAACGTTCCACACTTACACACACACACGGTGGCGGTGCCCTCCGCGGCTAGACTGAGCGTTCCGCTGGTTTTGGACCGGTATTTATATGCGTCTTGCTGATACCCCCTCTATGTCGTGTCGTTGCGCTATCTGGTGACTACTTTTGTTTCTTGTTTTCGACTGCCGCGCTATGTCGATATACGCGGTTGTTTGGTTTGACGCTGATCAAGCGATCAATCGTATGCGTGTTTGCTATATTTATTATTATTATTATTACATATTATTATTATTATTATTATTAATAATACAATTTCGCGCATTTCAATGAAATAAAATAACCGTAATGATTCATCTTTCCGTGTTATACATTCGTTTACACGTTAATTTTACAGTTTTTACTATTTGATTAACTTTTACTGGTTTACTCACATTCACACGTTTCCTCGACTGACCGAGTTTACCGTCAGTTGAACATTAAATGCTCGATTACAACCGATGATCAGTGCATACCGTATTTGCGCTGATCGTCGGTCGAATACTTATTCCAGCTTTACTGATGATATTCAAATGGGTGGGGTGCTGTGAAAATGAAGCATAATTGGACCAACTTACAAGTTGATATTTAACGGAAATTGTACTGTAAACGCACACTGATTCGTGTGCCTATATTTACCAGTAGTACTGTGTTCGAATCGAAAATAACATTTACATGGCACAGTTAATCCCATGTATTCATTTTCGTCAAAAGCACGGCGCTATGAACTAAATTTGCACCGTACCTTGAACCATCATTTTTTGATGATTTAAAACAACGGTTGCGCCTAAAAATGCTACTCGGAGATATGGTTGGTCTCATGAGTATTAAAATGTTTCCCGAAATTTAATGATGTCTATATAATATGTATTGCACGAAACAATAAACAGACGTACACGCAAAATGTTCAAATTTTGTGTAATATATTTGTAGAGATGTTTCGAGAAACGTTGTGTACGCCGTGCGTTTTTAAGTAACAATTCGAAGTAAATTGCGTTTTCAAAACTCGAATCCTTTTGGCGCTCACTGCAGTGTATACGTTCGCATAATATACAGACGAGTCGAATGAACTCGATGAACGCTCGTGTAGTATATATCATTAACTAAATTTTCTCTTAATATATTTTTCATTTTTTTTTTTTTTCTATTTGGAAGTTACTACTGCACAATGTTTTTATAAACGTGCGCTACTATACAGCTATTAATTATTTTTAATCAACGTTCGGATACATTAATTATATATAATATTTAATGTTCCCAAATAGAATTTATAAATTCATTTTCAAATTTTAATTATCTCATCATAATTTATGTATATATATATATATATATATATATATATATATATATATATATATATACACATATAAGTTGTTGATTAATCGTACCGTGTCGGTCGTCTTTGAACAAACCGTATAACGTCATAATATACGTACACGTCATGTAAGTCTGTCTCTGAACGAGGTCAATCCCGTATTATATAATAAGTGTGTATAGTAGTTATCATGGGGTAGTTTGCCGGAGTTTGAAATGTTAAACTTTAATCAAATTCGTTTCAATACTATAACATAATATACGTAATCATTCCAAATGAGTTTTATTACAAATCGCGCGTATATTGTTTCGTTTTATTTTCGTTTCGTCGACGACTGAAATTATGTAGTAATACTAATAATAATAATAATAATATTTTGTGTAACAAAATGTACTTGTAATATTATTATTAGGGACCAGGTTTATGACGCCTTATAAGATTCATTTACTAACCTAAAAAGCACATAATATGTCCTTCGAAATTTTTAAAAACATTAAAAAAATCTCTAAATAGGTTTAAATATTACTTTATTTATTTTTAATTATATTTTCATTAATTAAAATCAATATACATGCATAATAAACGACTAATAATAATTGTGTGTTAGGTAAAATTAGATTGAGTAAACTTAACATAATTTTCTTTTTGAAATCTGAACACGCGACGATTCAGGGACGTACTACCAACGGGCCATTAAACTCCGGAGTCGTCTAAGTGCGATTTACATTTAAAAAAGAAAGTTAGGTTATGTTAGGTTTAAGTTAGATTAGGTTAAGGATAAATTAACCTTTTTTTTTCATTCAACCGTCGAGAAAACCGCGTTAGCATTACTTCTTCCTGTGCGGTATCATTTATTTTCCATGACACAACGCTACGACATTCGAGATACACACAAAGATTATGTACACAAAGTGCACGCAAAATATTAAATATCATATCAAAACAAAAAGGAAGCCTTCAAAATTTAAACGATTACCAATCTTAAAACTAATTCTTACATTACAATTGTAATATTAATTACAAAATTTGTAATTCCCACACGTCGTCCAAAGCCCATTCTGTTGCGCAAACGATTCACTTTCTAACGTCCACAGAATTTTATTACTTGGAGGATTTCCTCGTACAAAAATATCTGACTATAACGTGACCGTTAACAATTATTACATACGGCCCAAAAATTTCATACTACGCAATTAAACACACAATACAACGTGATTTACCGGAACGCGATGCGCAATAGAACGCGAAAATCCGGCACTTTTTCGGCGCGCTAAGCGAAGAATCGTTCTAGCCTTCTGGAAAATGGTCCGATCCGCACGCGGTTCGAACCAAACTCTCCAGCCGACTGCAACGAATCTATTGGCGTGTAAAACGCAAAAGACGAGCGACTTAAACGGTACACACAGCAGTTAATACTCGGAGTGACATAAATGTGACGTCCTCTCTTGACTTAACCCAACTCTTTTTTTTTTTTTGGAAACTTAATGGTTAGGAAACAATTTCGTATAAATCGTTTTTTTTTTTATTCGGACGCTGCAATTGAGATAAATTCCGTTTATATTCCGGGATTCAGGACCCCTTAATCCCCCCCCCCACGATTCGCGGCACTGCTCTGGTTTTTCTGTTTCTTATTTACAGAGGTTCTCCTACTTTTTTACGATATATAATGTACGTTTTTAGAACTAAAATATTTTCGCACAAATGTTAAGTGTTGTAAGTGAGAAAAAAACTATCGCAATAATAATAAACTCGTGTTTTTTACTCTCGTCGATTAATGAAAAATAAATAGTTAGAAGTAGTGATGGGCGGTGCCGAGTGAAAACTGCGGAATAACTCGATGGTATCGAAATATCTATTATGTAAATATTCGGTTGTTTTTAAAAACTATCGAATGTTTTTATGGTCTGCAAAAGCACAAATGATTGAGTCGACTGTCGAAACTGTCGCCGACTCGGTAGTTCGGTATATGAACAACGAATAATTCATTCGGTAGTTTTTCACATATTCCATAGATACTACAATCTACTCGCAACCGAATAAAAACTATCGAGTAATTCGGTCGATAGTTTTTTTTTTTTTTTTTACGTATTCCATAGATAATACCATCTATTCATTTGAAAAAACACGCGGTAGTTTATGAGACTATCGATAGTCAAAATTAGTCACTAGTTAGAAATACTCGTTAAATAACTCGGGGTTTATATTTCGTTACGTCTGTTAAAATGTAGAAAACGGAAAATTATAAATAAAAATACACGAACGTCTATAATTATCGAGGTGTTCAGGAGTTCAGATATTTAATCGCGCGTTGTTTCGGCCAATAATTGTGAACGTATACGCCAACTAAACCCGTTAAAACAATCTTCGCTGTCAAAAATAATAATGACCCGCAATTTTAAATTACCGTTGTGTTTAACAGAAACGAATAAATATCATAACTGTGTATGAGTAGAGTTTCTCGCGTGATTTTCTACAGGTATTCGTCAAATACACGCTTTTGAAGGCGACCGATAAGAATTCTCGCCATAAACGTTTTTCTTTAAACCCAGAGATTTTCCGATGTTGTTAAACGCGTGTCGTGCTTTTTTTCGTTTTCGCTAATCGTCTAAACAGATATCGAGTTCGCGACTTTTCGCTAAAAATACAAAACACGGTGTTTTGTTAAAAAAACACACACACACACGTCTACTTTTCGACGATTTTCCGTTTAATTATTTAATTTCAAATAAAAATCGTTTCGTTTTTTTATCTTTTCAAAACTTCGTCCCTCATTTATATAAGCTTCAATTATTTACGAGCGAACTGTACGAGAGAATAGTAATTATTTTTCGTATTTCCCGTAAGTCTTACAATTGTTTTTTTTCCCTCCTTTTCCTATAAACGAACGTGAGCGGATTTAAAACAAAAAAAAAAAATCACCCGACGATTCGTATAAAACTTAATCGATTTGTAAATACGAATTTTCAAAAAAAAAAAAAAAATCCGATCTTTCGGTGGTAACACCACCATTGCCGCGCGGTACAAAAAAAAAAAAAAAATATTACGACGGATTGAAACGACGGAATAAAACGCGTGTTTAAAAATTTTCAAAAATAAAACGGACACCCATTTACTGCTGCTCCGCCGACCGTTCGAGTGTTCATTGTACTAACGCCGTACACATTGTACGGTTATACGCAATAGTAATAAATGAAATATTTAGAGGCACTGCACGGGGACGTTTTGAAACAGTGCAGGAACGGCGGTGCGCGCAGCCCCCGCCGCCGCGGGGCTCAGAGGAACGAGTGTGGGCTGACACAACAAAGACAATGGATCGGGGGAGAGAAAAAAAAAAAGACTACCGTTTTTTTTATTATTATCATATTATTTCTCGTATACGTTATTATTATTATTTTCGTTTTTTTTTTTTTTTTGATTGACAAGGCCGGCTGGTGTAAGTGTGACGACCTCCCCTGCACGCACGTATTACACAATACAATATAAATATATTTTATATAATAAATATATAAAATATTATGCGCGCAGCCGCCGGACCGATCGATAATCCGCGAGCGCCCTCTTTACTCTCGTACGCCGGTTAATTCGGTTCGCTCGTTTGAATAATGAAAACAAAAAAAAAAAAAAAGGGGTTAAATTATTTTTGGTTTTTTTTTTTGTCTTCGGATACAATTTTTTCGTTTCGCGAACCCGCGTAATTTATTTGCATATCGCATTGTTTCCACTCCGTAGGTGATTTTTAATGATGTGTCCTCTACCCCCTCCCCCCCAACCCCACCGGGCCAAGGTACTGGTACAGCGGGCAGCTGCGCAAACAAAACGGTTTGTTAAAAAAAAAAAAAAAAACAGCTATCCGCAATAATCGGATCGAACGCGCAATATGAAATATCATTCGCGCGTCTTCCGCCGCGCGGCATTTCTTTGTCGGTCTTCTCCTTTAATTTCGCGCCCGTTTGTTTCTCCTCCTCCTTCTCACAACATACCGCATTTTCCACCTTGCGCTAACTGCTGGTCTTAACCGCGGACACGCGCGACCAGGATTTCAGTACTGTGGGTCAGGCAGAAGTGTAGAAGCTACATCCAACAATAAACCTGTTATACTCGTAGTTGCTCGCGATTTAACTTATTTTCATACCAACGTTCAATATAAGTTATAACTATTTAAGCCATTTTTTTCCAATAAAAACGTGTTATGTAATTTGAAATTTTGAGGGGGCCACATTTTACAGAGAAAGAAAAAAACCTCCCTCCCTGGGGCCGCCCCTGCGCGCGTATTCCGAACGATTCGTATACGGTGGGGGGATCTACTAGAGACGCGTGCGCCACCTGATGACGACGATTGTCTTTTTATTTCAATCGTGTACGCGTTAGATCGTCTGTTTGGAGCACAATCCCACGACATTCATCGAAACAATCGCGGATTCGCGGAATGGAATAGGATTCAAGTAGAGAAAGTTTAAAAACATAATATCCGAAATTCGTATTTAAAACATTTTAAATCGCCAGCAATATTTTACACTACGTATACCGCGCACAAATTCAAATACAAAGTTGGTTTAATGCAGCGTTTCTCCCGACCCGTGTACCTGCGAGCCATTCCGTTGGCGTGTGTCGAGAAATTTCACGATTATCTATAATAAACATTTTACGGTTTTCCTATCGGCCAATCACCACCTGAATCTTATTATTTTTGGTGTTATAAAAATTATTAAAATTGAAGAACTACGAAGGAAGAAGACGTACGGAGACGGTGTTTGTCACTTGTCGACTGTTCGACCCCGGAGAAACCGTATAATTGAAAGGGAAACGGGGCAAAAATGTCTCACAATATTTTTATAACGTTATATCGTAATATTATACACAACCGTTTTTCCGTGCATTAATGAATTTGATATTTGTAATAGATTAAAATATGATTCTACGCGAGTTTTCCTAACCTAAAATAAACGCATTAATTTAAGTTATTCCCCATATACTGATGTACAATTGTTTTAGTATTTAAAATACGATAAAAGCCTATTATTAATAACAGAAAAAAAGTAAACAAATATTAGTCAGCGTGAAGTGGTGTCACGGGTAAATATAGATTGGAATTTGTGTGCCGTGAAGTCAAACAGGTGGGGAAACGCTGGTTTAGTAGTGGGCTTGTAAACGTCCGAAACGTTCTTTTTCAGGAATTTTTATACATTTTTATACATTTTTTTCCGTTTTTTTCTTTTGTGCGGGTTCACACGCGGCAAGTAATCTTTCTTTTTTTTATTGTGTACGATAAAATTCGGAGACGAATTTACATACAGATGCGGCATCTGATTTTCTCGCGTCGAAATGACGTATTTTCGTGTAATATATCTTTAGAAACACATTCGTGTAAATATTCTTAAAAAATATACGTATAGAATTATACGAATAGACGTCGACGAAGAAAAACAAATAAATTCCTTTATAATTTCCATTTGATTCGCATATTACATTTCTATTTTTTTGCCCCGCATTTTATTCGTTAACCCGTGTTTATATTTTTGCTAATCCAGCCCGCCGCCGAGCCGTGTCGAAAATCGGTTTCTCGGTTCTCGTACGCACATTATTAATGTGCTGTATTAATTTCTCGTGCCACGATCTCGCCGTAGGATTTAATTTCCCGGGCCGGATCGACGCGTACCTACACAGTCTCTTACACTGAAATAATGTACCGACGCGTACTCATTATGCGCGCAATGCGTGTTATACTATAAAAGGCGAGGGGAAGCTGCGAGTAACAACAATTTTATAAATATATATACGATCATCGGGAACGTGTAAATCACTGGCTCACGAATTTTCGTGGCCGCGCAGTTTTTTTCTTCAAATTATATACGCGTGTGTTCACCGGATCCGGACGAAAATCGTCATCGCGGTCGTTGTTCGAGTACTTTAGTTTTACACAAAACTACACACACACACCGGTTACTCGGAGCGGAAATGTAAAATCACGATTTCATCAATTCGTAATATCGATGTGCCCAGTAGTGTATACAATTATTGTAATTGGAGGGTACTGGCAGTTGCCTGCAGTATGCGCGCGCAGTTTTCATACACCCGGCGTATATACTTTTTTATAATAATTATAATAATTATTATACGATCGAAGCCGGTTCGTCGGTCATAAAATATGGAATATCAAAATTTCGGATACACAGAAAAATTATAATATTCTTTCTCTGCAGCCTATTCATATTTATTGCTCTCCGCAGCGACGGACCATCATCAGCTATTCCGCAGAACGTCCATATTTCTCATTGCCTTTAGCCTGCGCAACTATTCTTTTTTTGGCATCCCCGATTTTTTTTTTCTACGACCGACTCGTGAACCGCCCTATAAAGACCCTCTCTCGTTTTTAAGAAAACTTTATTCCAAAAATTCATTCCGAATTCTAGTGACGCGCGCAGTCCATCACAAACGATCTCGTTGTCAATTTTCTTCCCGTCGTTTTTACATTCCTTTTACTCCCCGTAATGTACGGCACTCCATATCCGGGACGCGTCTTGTTCCGAATGATTTTCAAAATAGAAAATCCGGAATTAAACGAGTGTATCGTGCGCGTACTCGCATATTTTACAAATATACATTAATTTTTTTTTTTTTTTTTGTTATACTAAAATATTACTTATATAAACTTTATGCGATTGCGGAATGTATTGCCCGAGAATTTATTATTCGCATATCGCGCGATATAGAATACGTTTTCGATTAATTCGAGACGACGACGCGTAAGGCAATCGCGAAAGGCCACCGTTAGATTTCCAATAATATTTTTTTTATTCCACCGGCAACGGCCGATAAAAACCGATTACCGCGAACGTCGTAGCTAAACGTTTCGTTTGGTTTACGACGGGCTATTTGAATACATCGCATTTATCGTAAGTTATCACAACGCAGTGTGTGAACGACGGAATTTGTTTTCCGTGTATTATAATACATATTATGTAAATCTCTTATGGACGTAACGATAATGTTCCGCGTAGGAGTTTGATCAAATTTTCCGGAAGAAAAAGATTCGAAAAACAAACCGACAGATTGCAGAGAGCTATTTCCAATATGAATCAAACGATATGCGCGTAAACGTCTTTCCCCCGCTGTACGACATTATAATATATAGCAGCAAATATCCGGGAATATCGTTATGACTTATACTTTATATTATGTACGTATACGGTGTGAGCTTTTAATAACGTGTCAAGGACAGACTACTATTCTCTATTCGCGCGTGCTTTCGATTTGTCTTTAATCCCGCGTCGTTAAATTATAGTTTATAGCTCATCTCGTCGGGAAATTAGAAGGTATTGATTTTACGACACTCGTATTGTGTGTGTGTGCGCGCGCATTCGTCGCCGCAAACTCTTTTCATTTTTTTTTTTTTGTCGTCTTTTTCTTCCACTCGTTTTAGGGTTTGTTTTTTGTTTTTTGCATATATACACGACGGGACGGCCCGGATTTTCGGAGAAAACGTCGTTGACGTTTATCCGAAAATAAATCTCATCCGAATGATTGCCGCGTGAAATTCACCGTAAGGGTTTCGATTAGAGATGATCCTCTTCCTCTCGAAAAATTTTAACCGGAATAAATAATAATCGTTGAGTTTTTAAAACCTTGCGATAACTTTACGCATAAAACATTTATTGGCTGGGGAAAAACGAATGAAATCTCGATCGATACACGAATATATATATATATATATAATCGGAGGATTCTTTTAGGCGGTCGTGCGGTGTAATCACGTCATCTCGGGCGGTGATCACGATGTGTTCCATACATCCTATTCAACTGTACATGGTGTTTAACTGTTTTGTTGTTTTATCCGTTAGTATGTTATTGGTTTTTCTGTTACGACAAGCAGGAACAAAGCTATAGTTGGCAGTGACTCGCCGTCCATCCCTATTTTTTGCCTTTCCCCTTAAATTCCAGGCAATGACGTGACATCGACGTATTTAATCGTACACATATATTCTAGTGGTATGTTTAGCTCATTTTTCCGCTTCTACGGTGCCTTCGATAAGTGTCCAACAAGTGTCTTCTATTTTTTAGGCTTTTCAAAAAACTACACCTTTCACTCGCTTTTCCTCCATTTATAACGCGTTGTTCCACCCAGTTGATCTAGTATTCTAACTAGTATTCTCTTCACAAGCCAACAGTCCTTTGTCTCGTCTGCGGTTCACATCTTATACTCTCATACGTGCTAAATATCGCCGTCGGGAGTGTGCGTTTATGTGTTTGAAAAATCGTTATCTCCCGCACGTCGGAATTGTACACGCGTGTGTTTGTAACATATTATACCGATTGAATTATTCTTATTTCTGTAAACGAACCCATTGGGAGGACGTCGTCGAATCGAAACGTATTAATTGACGATTTCAATATGATAAAACATAATAAACATGTATATAAAAAACACACGAAAACGGAGAAAAAAAGCGTTTCAAGTGTTTCTATATAATTTCGGGCCTCGCACCTACATAGCATATACTCGTATATGCGATTAGGCGATGATCTTTTTCCTTTCTTTTCTCCCGCGAACGTTATTCAAATTCGTCGTGTTTTTTCTTTTCTTTTTTACACACGCCAACACTTCTATATAACGAGAGCATCTCGTCGTCTCGAGAAAGCGTTGTACATACATACGCGCGGCGTGTACACGGTCTCTGTATACCACACATATTATCTCGTTGACAGAGAACCGTGATTTTTTTTTTTTTATAATCAAGCCTAACGAATCGGACCTTTATATATTCTCGTATATATATGTACGTGTAGTGCGTGAATTAGAATTGTCCTGTGTCTGGATTATGGTCTAACTATAGAAACTTCATCGCCGGAACAAAAACCGAAACATAAATAATAAAAAAAAATGAAGATAATAATAAAATAATAATAGTAAAAAAAAAAAAACTATACTCACACACATACACATATATTAGACCATAACCAAAAATCTACGGGCGAGTTGCATATATACATATATATATATAACGCACAAACATATACAAAAGTATATAATGCGAGTGTACGCGTTTTATTAATAATAATATGTAATAATAATAATAATAATAATAATAATAATAATATGTAATAATAACGATGATGATGATGATGATGATGATAATAATAAGAGGACAAGCACCAGCAAGTAATTGTGGGAACCGGCCACGTGACTGACGAGCTTATCACGTTTTTTTAACTGGTTCACAGCGCACGCCGGTATTAAAAAAAAATAAAAATATATCATATACGAATAAACCGCATACGAAGGCACACTACGGTGTCTTTGCGGGGACGTATGTATGTATATTAAATAATACGTGTATTACTCGCGCATTTCACTTCTCTCGTGTCCGCGGTACGTTACATACGGTTCGTGTGTATTGATTCGGGGAGAATCGTCATTTCTCCCGTACAAATATATTAGTTTATTCATATTTGTTTTTATTTAAGTATTTCACTTACGGATATCGGACGTGTATTATTTCGACGATTTCCGTTCACGGACCTCCAGCTGTTTCCCACGGGTCGACCGCAAAAACGCCGTTTCAATCCGTCCATCGACGATCATTCCGATAAACGACGAGTGCCAATTGAGAATTTCGCTAGAAAGAAATAAAACAAAAAAAAAAAAAATGAAAACGTAATATAAACTGGTCCAGTGAATAAACCGACACATTGGACGGTCATTTGGATTACGAATTTTTTATACGCTATAATGGTTTTTTTCTTCTTAATTTTGTTTTACTTCGTGAATATGTATGAAAAAATACACGTTTCACATCCGTCGTTACTGCGTTCGTCGCTTTAAAAAAACTGCGTTCGTTCATGTCTTTTTGTCCCCTCCCGGCATCGATTACATTAAACGCGACAACGCAATCTTCTCGGGTATATTAATCGTTTTTTTTTTTTAATATTAAAAAACCGAACTGAAATTCGTTATTCGTATACGTTTACGGATTTATTCATACCGTTCGCGCGTATCGTGGACACGTTTCTATAATCGATTTGGTTTAAAAATATTTGTATAAAATCTAATATCCAAACATCCTACGCGTATTGTGTTCTTTGAGTTACAATATTTTAGAGGTTGGCCCGAGTAGTATTTGAAATTAAAATGCGCGCGCGTACGCAGTGGAGAAACGCGAAGCTTTTTATATCCACTAAACATTTCAAATACTTTTTAACTGGGGGATGAATATAATAAGTGGCGAAAAAAATTGATTTACGAACGTAATGTGATATTTTACGCATCGTTCAAAACGGGGGGGGGGGTTTTGTTTTTACAGTGAAATCGAAAACAGTAATTTCCGCGAGGATTTCATTCTCCCATCCCCGTAGTTTTCACGTAATGTTTGTTCGTCGCGCGTGTTTTAAATAGAATAAAAAAAATTTGCGAACGAGGAGCGTTAAGTTTCCAATAATAATTGAATAATAAAGTTAAAAAAAATATTCGGGGGGAAAAAACGCGCACTTTAAATTTCTTAAACGAGTTTATTTTTTAATTTTTTTTTACGCCGAAATTACACATAACAAATCGAGTTTACTGAGTATTTAAAAATATAAAAGTATTATAGCGTTCGTTTTATGTACGCGAGCATATATAATATGTACGCGACGTTTATTACGTTTAAACTGGCGTGCCGTGTTTAGCCGTTCTCGTTTTTTTTTTGGGGGGTGGAGGGGAAACATACCTATGTAACCTTAACTAAAACGTGTTGTAAAACTAAATGGTATTGTGTGTGTGTGTTATTATATTGGGTGTATAAACTGTAAATAACGTTTTGGATAATAATATAACGGTTAAATTTCAATTATAAGAATTTAAGGCTATATAATACGTATATATATTTATGGTATACCTATATATTATTATTATTACTATACAGTATAATGTTTAGTGTGCGCGAACGGACAAAGAACGTATTTTTACACGAAATGATAAATTGAAAAAAATAGACGTACAAAAGAAATTATTTTCACGCAATGACTCGGGAAATATTACGGGAAACGTATTGTTTTCTTCCCCATAAAAATCGGTACCATTTATATTATACATATATGTGTGTACGAGAGAGAGAGAACAAATTAATAAAATATGTATATAATATTATGTAAAACTTACGTGACGGAATCGTATTGAAATAGTCTCGTATTGTGGTATTTTCAGATGATTTTTTATTTTATATGTCTTGAGCGCAGCATCTGACGTATTGCAAATGCCGTGTCCGCCGTCACAGTCCACGCGGGGACGTTTATAACACGAGTATATTATAATTACGTCTGCGGTAAACCTACAAAAACGCGTTTCGGTTCTCCGTCACCCTAAAGCACATTTTGTCGATCTCCGATTTTTTTCAAGGGGGTCGCCGGCCGCCACCGTTCTAAAACACGTCTGCAATAATTGAAACCGTTGGACTCGTATATTTCGTCGTTTTTTTTTTTTTTACAACAAATTCGACAACTGTTTTTGTATTCGACGGATAAATAATAATAGTTGTACAAGGACGTTACATGTAATTTTTAAAAAACGCGCGACTCGTTTGAAAAAAAATAAAAAAACTTTTGATTTCATTCATTCGAGTTGGACGTGAAGAAAATTCGCGGGCGTAAAACTTCATGTGATAAGAAAAATGCAAAAAAAAAAAATGACGAAAAAACGAGCCGGTCAACCACGTCGTACCCCGAACAATGCGTATACGATGGGATTTTGAAGATTTCGTTCGATTAACAAATAAATAAATGATTTCTCGCCCGAGTTGAATGCGCGATCATAGGTGATTTGCTCGTCGATGGGATCCATCGCGGACAGAAATTTTAATAATTATTTCAGTGTGGATAATTTTTTTTTTTGGTTTTTCCATTCCGGCAACGGATTCTGACAAATCCGAGGGATCTCATTTATTCGCGCATACATATGCGAAACGTAGTAAAGTAGACGTTTCCCGTACTTCCGATCCAATAGTGGCGCGATAAGAAAGAACGGGTTTGAATTCGTCGATCGACTCTCCAGCGTTTTTTCTTCTTTTTTCTCGAATGCAACATAATTAATGCTTCGTTATATTTTCATTCGAATCACACTCGGTCCGTGTAGACTTAGATGGAAGAAAATCGTACGTATAATATCGGGAAATAGAGGCCGTTTGTAAACGTCAAATTTTCTGTGTGTTCATAAGTCGTTTACACATTTCTGTTAGTCTAATCTTCTTCGTTTGGCACTTTTGTGTGCAATTGACTCATTTTGTAAACGTGTTGCCGTGCAGGGTATCGCTGCACATGCCAACGGGTAACCACCGACCAGAAAGACATTTTTGGCTGAAAACATAATTTAATGGAAAAACTCTCACAATTCGTGGTTATTTATAGAAAAATGAATTTCACATTTTACACTCCGGTTTTCGATTACTAATTTTGATACCTAACTTCACGAAACGAATTTTTGTATTTATAGCGTTTATATATATATATATATATAGATATATATATATATATATAGAGAGAGAGAATTTTAAGGATCAAAGACGCTTCTCGTGTTTCCGATGAAAGTGCAAAGAAAAAAAGGAGAAATTTATTTAAACAAAACCGCTCGTATATTTTCCAGAAAAGTAATAATATTTGAAATAAATAGAAAAAATACACGTCCCTTATATGGATATCGATTATTATTATTATTATTCACGCGAACGGTGCGAATACCAAAATGGGTTCGGCAGACACATTTTGCGCAGCGCTCATGTTAGACGCGTGAGCAATATCCGTTCGAGCGTGTTTTGTGACGGGAACGTCTCGGATTTCCGAATTTCTACAAATGCGACGAACGGAGAAAATGTGCTTGCGGCAAATTTAGGAAATATAGATAAAAAAAAAAATTCACGAATGTTTTATCCAACAAATAATAATTAATTGTATTATTATTTTATATTATATTTAATAATACATATACATTTTATAACGACGTAATATAATTTTTGGAAAATCGTTTAAAACTAAATACGACGACTTATAATACGCTTTTGCGGTTTTCATAATATGTACTCAGGCTATAGGTAGTATTGATATTACTATTTTCTCACGAGAGTATATAGGAATACTCGTTTGTTTCGACATATAAACGCATATTTCGAGTTCCTTTTGCGTTTACTTATTATTTTTTTTTCCAAATATTTTCACCGCATATTTCTTCGTATCTTTTTCAACTCCTATTTACGTATTTTATTAATCGTAAATATATATAGTTAAAAAAAAACTTCTTTAATCAATATAATATGACTCGTCGTAGTCGGATCTAACGTATTTTGGTACAGTGATGTGTACCGTCTGAATTGGAGTATGTAATAAGAGTGGTGTGTGTTTTGCGGAAGCGGCGAACGCAGTTATTGAATAGCGGCAAGCCGGATTTTTGTCTCGCGCGCGGTGATGATGACGGGCGAGATTTTAATTTTTCGTTTTCGATTCGTATGTAATTTATAATTCACCGGGAAAATTGTAATAAAAAAAAAAAAAGTTTTGTTAAACACTCGTATTTTCGCGTGCTCTTAAACACCGACGTATTCTAGTGTTTCGTCCGAGATCCGAATGCAGCAGCAACAGTCGTCGTATACATATATATTATATCAACACACGAATGCCATTAATCGACTGTAGTTGTATTAAACTAATAATAATTATATACGTACAGACGATAGATCGATAGGCGTCTTTGGACGGATCGGATTTGACGTATAGTATAGTCTCTCGTCCCGAAATTATTATTATGTGCATAAAATTACGCTCTCCGTTTATTAACGTCTGGGGAGGGGGGGGAGAGGAGAGGAAAACCATTTCGGAATGATACGTGGTCCACGGGGCGAGGAAGGGGAAAATAATAATAATAATAACAACAACAAAAAAATTACTCCGTTCCTTCCCGTGGTCCATACGTTCAACGAGAACGTAACAAATACGTTTATCTCCGCGTGTAGGTATTACACGCTGTTGCAGACGACCCGAGAAACACCTCTCTCTCTCTCACTCTCTCGCGTCATTAAATGTTTCCGTGTGCACACATATCGACAGCGGCGCTCGAATAATATTTATTTTTTTTCCCCGTTTTTGAATTCACCCGAATGTGTGGTTTATACACAGACACACTTTGGACGAATGGCGTTTTATGTATTTTTAATAAACGGACGGGCACGGGAGTGTGTGTAAAATGACGAAAAAGAACAGACGAAAAGGAAACGACGGGACTCATTGTTGTGGCGCGCGCGTGTACCTATTTTAAACTCGACGATCCCGGCACGCGATCTCCGCAGCCGCCGCACGCACGCACATACGCCATCTGGCGCCGATAAACTGACGCGACGCGCACGCGAAACCGATGACGACGGGCCTGCTGCTGTATTTATGAAGAATACGGTTAATTTGTTCGATTAACAGTCCCCGTACGTTTTTTTTTTCTTTCTTTCCTTTACCCACCCGAAGCGTGTACACATTATTACTTATTTTTTGTACTTGACGGAATGAGTACGACGGGCTGTATACGAGCGATAAAAGAGTATATTGTAAAATCCAACGCTTATTTTCAACGTTCGTTTTTTCTTTTTAGATGCGCGTACACACAAGATTCGGGAATCTTCTTTTCCTCTTCGCCCACTATCCTTTCTCATCACCCGAAGTCTTCTCCGTCGAACGCGAATTTTTTCAAACATTATTGTCGAGTCCTCGATCAAACGAGTTCTACAATAATTCACAATTCGATTATGAGTAATATAAATCGACAGGTATTACCAAATGATGTGCTAATAAATAATATAATATTATTATTAGTCGGGGCTGCGAATTTTATGCCTTATAATAATAATAATGTCGTGATATGCATTGAAAATAACAAAAACCCGATATGAATTTTCGTATTAAATGTATTTATGTATATAATGATATGAAACAAATTTGTACCAAACTCGTTTTCACGTAAGAAATATCAAAAAAAAAAAAAAACACACGCAAATCCATTACATTCACAGCCCTGTATTACTAATTATAAGTAAAAGTACGTTCATTGTAACGTCGATGCGATTTCAGTTCGAACGCGGGACACACTGTCGGTAGTATGAAAGAAAAGACGAGCGAAACGTAATTAGTATGGTGAGTATTGTAAAATAACAAAAAAAGAAAAAGAAATGTCACTCTTTCCCGAGAATCTAATACGTGTAGTGAAGAGGAGAAAGAATGTTGTACACGGTCGTTTGCGTTGTCCCGCCGTGACTCTTAAGCCATCGGAGCTCCTCGATAATAAATTATTGTCAATTACAAATCGTATTAAATAATATGCGTGTTTGTTGTGAAACGTCTTTTTTTCTCCTGCTCGTTTACTCGTGACGTTAAATTGTCCTATTCGGTACGCCATAAAATGGTGTCCAGTGCGAACTGATAGAAACCGGGCTCATCCAGTTGCAGGTGTTATCCCCCGCGCCGTTGTTATTATAAAAACTTTGGCCAACTTTTGGTAAAAATATAGTAATAAAATTAATAAAATTGTGCGCGTAGTCGCCGTTCAGCGTACATTTGTATAACACACATTTATTTTTCATTTTAATTTGTAAAACGAATAGATACATTGTGTCATATGATGTGCCATCTATCGTATATTATGCGACTGTCCTGTCTATACTCTAAACTGTATATTTTATAATAAACGCTCTGCGAATTGCCGAATCTAATCGAATTTCCCCGCGTAGGCAATAATATTTTAAACGAATTTCGAGTAACTTTTGTTTTTTGCTTCCTCCGTATGACTTTTCCGTATGTTAACTACACACTCATACCGTTTCCGTTTTCACACAATTATTAAAATACGTATGTTTTCTTCTTTTGTATGTTTATTAAGTTCCGCGGGTTAAAATCCGTTAAACAAACGATTGCATGACAAGACCGTATATGTGGAACACAAGTATAGTGCACGGAAAATAATAAATTCCGTCAATTATTTTACACGTAATTATATACATAACTGTATACGCGTAATTAAATTATAGTTTTTAATATAGGAAATGAGTTTCAGCGGGAAAAAAAATCTTAACGTTTTTACTCGCAACGCGATATTGCACGAAAACGTATAATATTTATACGATAATACGATTAATTTTCAATATCACCACCAAATACAAGTCATATGTTAGTTTTTGTTATAATTACACGCAATGTGACCAACGAGTGGTATTTTTTTTAAATTGTGTGCAAATCGTTTCGAGATCAATACGTGTAGACAATGATAATCCATCATTGGGGATTCATAAAATTTTAGTGTTGAACAGAAAACAAATTCGAGTCGCAATAGAGAAATAACAAAAAACAAAAATTGGAAACAAATATTTTTTCTCAAATAATTGACGGAGACAATTGTGAAATCAAATTTTCCACAGACAACCTACATAAAAAAAAATACCTTTTAAAACAGTATTGTGTGGTATTTCAAGTATAGCAATACAAAATTGCAAACCTTGAATTTATTTATTATATAAAATATTATTTAAAATCGTTGTGAATACTTGAAATATATTTTTAAACCAAATTATAATTTTATCATCGAGTATATAATATTTGCTTTTGAAAAAAGATAAAACTGGAAAATACTATGAGCACACTAAGCGATAAAACTCCATGCAAATTTGATGTTAACTTACGAGAATAATTATATTCCTTCCCCTTTGTAACTCTCATAATAAAAATTATTTTTAAATACAATGTAAGTAAAGAAAAATTCAACATGTTATTTATCAATACATATTATTGACGAATGTAATAATTGTTTTGGGAAAATATTTTGAGGATATTTGTTAGTGGGTCTGTAGTTTTTTCATTGATTTCCAAATCCTTTACGGAATACAACAATATCAACGAATCTAAACTCGTCTTCTCTATTGTACTCAATCGATTTTCTGTTTTTTAATTAAAATTAACCTAACCTAATAATTGATTCAACGCAATATAACGTTATTTATAAGTAGATTTTTTTTTGTTCAATGGTCCATTACAGACCATGTTCGTAGCTACATCACTGCGTACTGTACAACTCGTCGAAAATATATGGTAATTTATCGCCGAGTAAATTACTGGATTAATAATAATCGAATTACTTTTCTGTATAATATGTGTTGACTGTTTTCTGAGTACGTCAGACGGCTCGTGTGTTATAACGAACGTATTTTTTTTTCTTTTTAATCGTATATTTTGTGTGAAAGAAGGATAAGGAAGAAGAAGAAGAAGAAGAAGGTAGGCCCGTGCGCGTGGGTAGTATAACGTGATTGTACGTATTATAAATTTAAACGAAATCGTAATGGAATACACCGGATATATCACTTGTTTAATTTAATACACACACACACACGCGCGCGCACTAGCTGGCATGTAAATCTGTATTAGTATACTCGTATATTTGTTATACGAACACTCCCAAAAAAGAAAAAATTAAAAAACAAAAGAACTGAAAAAACCTCGTGTTGTTCATGATAAATCATCGTATAAGATTTCGATAAAACACTTTAGTGATCATCGTGGAAAATAAAACAAAATAAAATTAGTTATCGGTAATTAAAAAAAAAAAAAAAACGAAAAATTCGTCCCTGCAATTATATTTGTGACACGAATTCGATTATCGTCCCTTCTTCGATGCAGGAAAACGTTTAGAAAACGTATACACGCACACACGTAATCCGTATTTTAAAAATTGTCCTTTATTTAATATGTATTCGGTTAAACAAATTCGAATACGTACGTGCGCTTAGACAATAGTACAATAATAATAATGATTTTTTTTTTTAACTCTTTTAATCATTAATTTGTCTTCACGATTGTTTTCAACCCTTCAAAATATATAATATGTCGAATTAATAACCGATAATAATTAGTAATAAAAACGAGATTTTCTTTTTTTCGTAATTCTTCATATTATACGTAACAATTACAAAGATTGGGGAAAAAAAATTCAACGTCCACACCTCTTCTCTTCTCAAAAAAAAAAAAAAATTTAATTTATACCGCCCAAGACAATTATTGTCCCACACCTTTACTAAACGCGATCCCGATTACGCGTGTGCGTCACGGGGGGATAAATCCGTTTTGTGTTTGAGTACAGCATCTCCGCATTGTCGTAACACTAATTACATCTCGTCCGTGCAGTATAGTGTACGTGTGTGTTGTAATTTGAAAAACCGGTCACGTATGAATGCGGCGGCGGCGGCGAGAAAACCGTTCTCGAATCGATTGCGTTTGCAGTATAACGAATCCATTAACGCGGTTTATTTTCGTCTTCAATTTTCGTATAAATAACATTGTCCCGTCGTCGATACTTAAACACACGGAAAAGTCGCTTAAAATCGCTTATAATAATAATAATAATAATAATAATCGACCGCGGAATACGCGAGGAAAAAAACGTCTCGCGCGTTGAAAATATTATATGTATAAAAAAAAAAAAGTGACACCGTACACTCTACTAATAGACACGCGCGATTTAAATATTCATTGACAAATAAATCCTTATAAATGTGTTAACCAACGTGTTAGATTATTTTAATGTATTGTAGAAAAACAGAGCGCGTTCAATTTTATGCTAATTGTGCGATTGTTTGACTGTTCGATAATACCACACTGTGATGTATAATCATAATATATTAAGATTTGACTCCCGTCGAACATTCGCCGCGATGGGTTTTTCATTTTCCACGAGTTTTCGTCTGCCAGACGAGGTAAGACTACCGGAAGTACTACGAAAACAAATAAGTGTTATATTAGTTTTAACAATTATTGCCGTTGTATACGGTGTAAGAGCACAGTTACCATCGGATAACAGTCGTCGGTCGAGATGATGACAATTTATTTCAGTAGATGGAATGACGTATAATCTCTTAAAATATTTGCGCGAGACGTTGTCTCAAAAGTAATAGAATATACGAAAATAAAAATACAATTTTTTTTTCGCTCCCTTTTAAAAAATAATTAGCGTTTTTACTTTTATATGATATCTGCACTCGTATCGTACCTATACACACGTTTTTATGAATCTTTCGTTTTCCAAACGGTTATATATGAATATATACAATAAGGATTTTTACGGAATGCGACATAATAAATATTTCATTACATACCGTGGTGTTTTGAGTGAGAAAGAGCCATCTGGTCGCGCTTCTCGAGTCTGGTAAAATTCACGTTTTACAGAGTGTGCATCGCACAAAACCCGCTCGAAACGTTCTAATAATATATTTCCGAAAACAATTATTATATTTGTCTCTTTCTGCGGCATTTAACCGGGAAAAACGAGCAATGAAAAAAATTCGCAGTCTAATGGTTGAAACCGTATAAAAAACGAACGGTTAATTCGAAGCGAATTGTTCAAGCTGAATTCTCGCCAGTTTATAAAAATGTGTTTTTTTTTTGTTATTAACACTCTCGCGGTCTCGCGCTCTTAATATAATTAACGTGTAAATAAATTTCGTTGTCGATTTGGTTTTCGAATTTTAAAAACGAAAAAAAAAAGTAAACGCGAGAAACAAAACATTTGTGTAACGACATAATATTATGGTACAACGATTGAACGCACGAATTTCTCAAGAGAACACGACGGAGACAATTTGTGTATTTATACTACTGGCAAACCGTCGGAACCTGTACGAACGCGTAATAAGGAAAACACAGGAGTATTGCCGAATAATACATTCTCTTTTTGATCCGAATTCCATTGATTCAACAAAATTCGTTTTTACGTTTCGATCGCACACGACGCGAATTTTCATTTCGTTACGTATTACCGATAGAGAAACACGACATGAAAAAAAAAAAATCGTATTTCCCTCCTCCCCCCCCCCACCGGCCCGTTTTTATAGAGAAGGGCCGCGTGACGTTTGTCTTTGAAAACGTCGTGTGCCCAGCATCCGGAAATCCGAACGGATGAGACGAGACACGACAGTTGTAGACAATTGGAAATTGATTGAGCGTCCGCGGGATTGCAGACACGGCCGGGCGCCGCGGCGGTGTGGTCAGGTGCGTTCGCGTGGGGGGGGGGGCATACGACGCAAACGAGGAGGCGTTTTACGAAATCCTCGGCTGCCTCCTCTTTCTTCACGCGCTCCACTCCGTTCGTAATAATAATAATAATAATATCTCGCGTATTAATTACACGCGGCGGCCGTGTTCATTTTTATTGTTGAAGAAGGTTTTTTTTTTTTTCAATCGACCACGCCCTTACCCTCTCGACGCCCCGGCTTCCGCAGCAGCTCTGACGAAGTTTTTTTTTTTTCAATACATTTTTACGCGCGCGCGCGCGAGTACCGCCGGCGTATTAATGAAGTACACCTCCTTTTTAAACGGTCCACGACGTTAATTGGCCTGTTGCTTCCGTTTGTTTCTGCGCGCGGACCCCTCCGGCCATTGACGACGACCAAAAATAATAATAATAATTTCACGTCGGCCGTATAAATATTGAAATATGTTATAAAATAATATTATTTGAAAAGCGGGGTAAAAAGAGCAAAAGCGAATTTGGTCCGTTTTTTTTTTTTTTTGCATATTCCGCGATTCCTCGTCGATTACGCCGCGCTATTATAACACTACTCCTCGTTCAAAGGGCCTTTGATCGTCCGTCCAATCCCTTTAACAATACCCCTCCGCCAGTTTCATACGTTTTGATGGACACGGCAATTAAAGTGCGGACGATTATTTGTTGCATATTTGCGTACGTGCACAGGGGATAGCGGTCGTCAATCGCTTTATCCGCCGAGCGCATCCGATTTATCTCGTCTTCGATGAAAACGTCTCCGAAATCGTCCGTCGTGATGCTTACTCTTTAGGTCGACGTTACTCTTTACAAAAGAAGTAAATCAAATTTTTAGGTCATCAGGTTTTTTAGTGACGACTAAACGCGGCGGCGATGACGCGCTCGCGCGGCTATCCATCCAGAATTCGATAAAAAGCCGATTTTTATTTATTTATTTATTTTTTTTAACTCGATAGTTTTCGACTTTCAACATCATCCGTCCGTCCGTCTTTGAACGGTTCAGGAAAAAGAAAAAGTAGAAAAACACGCGGTAAACCCAGAGAAAACCTTTATTCATATACGACCGGTCTCCAACCGCCCACACTCTTCACTTCTTTCCGAGGAAGGAACGGCCGAGGCTTAGTTGGCTATTGTCGTCTCGGTTCAGTCGCAACACCGACCGATTTCACAATATCAGACACTCACAACAGGACAATATCGTACAGACGAAAAGGGTATATACTTGAAAAAAATTAACGATATTCTTAAAAATATGGTACTTTACCAATACGGAATTACAACAGAAACTCCCCCCCCCACCGAGGAAGAATGTCTTAATTTCTTTAACAATCTTACAATTCCTATTCTGATGTGTCGATGTTTTCGTCGATCGTTTTTCCCCCGCCACAAATTACAGTAACTAATACATATAAGTAATGTAAACAATTTAATAACAACGTACTCGTGATCAACCTAACCTGGTAGATGGCTTTAGGAATTGATGACAAGTTACTATTGGTAACGACATCATTTCCTTATCATATCAATCAGGAATTCTCATCGTTTCCTAATAATTGTCAACGGATAGAGGGCATTTTTAGTGTAAAGACCCCCGAAAAAACATACGAAATTTACAACTGCATTGTCATACGACAAAAAAATATAAAAATTAATACCGTTTTACGATAATTACATTTTTGATCATTTTATTGAACACGTCAACGGGCTACGTAAAATCATGTAACGTTTGCTTTAAAACGTTATTCATATCGCGAAAAATTGTCCGTTTCGTCTATTCCGTGTGTCTGATCGTTTTTCACGTCCACTTCACGAAAACGTCGATTGACGCTATTTATAAATATGTGAAAACTGCTTTACCGGATTAGGGGCAACCTGCGGGGCTCTTTCGATGTAAAATTGCGGCTCTCCAGTCCCGATACGCAAGAATTAATAATTTTATTATTATTAAAAAAAAAAAAAAATAATAATATATTTTATTTTATGTAAGAGGCGCGGGAAGGACGAGTATCAGATCATTCGGAGAAAAAAGAAACTAAAAGACCAATTTCATTCTTTAGCCAAAGGAATACAGAGTGATTTCAAAACGTTTTCATCATTGACTGCAACGACTACTTGACAGGAGACATTGGTTCGTACAGCAGAAGCAATGCATTTGTGATCCGACATGACTTTTGAGTACGAAGTATTGCCAATGAGCACGCGATCGGTACTTTGCCGATATTCACTCTGTCGAGAGAAATATATTTTACAAAATGTATATGAGCTATAGACTGATCTATGTAGTTCAGCTCCACACACTCTCTGGGACTGTGAGATCTGTTTAGAGCGAATTTCTTTTTAGTGTAAACACACTTTTAGTGCAGTCTAACTAGACGTACGGTGTACATGTTGCATATTTAAAAAAAAAACGTCGTTTCCAAATATAAATGGCAAAATGTAGGTATATCATCGGTGTTCACTTATAATAATCGCGCGTTACAAACGTATAATCCGAGCAATATATCTGTCTGAACGATTAAAACACGGCGTTTTCTACGCGAATAGACGCGACAAAACGAGTTAATTTCCCGTTTCTAGGTGTGTGCGCATGTGTATAAAAAGCATATTATATATTTTCTATGTCAGATACACTATAGAACCGAGAATTCTTAATGTTCTACGCGTTTCATATTGCATTCGTTTATATGACGTATCGTTTATAGTTTTTTTTTTTTTTTAAAAACATAAATTAAATATATGTATACATACAAATTTGAATTTTCGATCGATAGTTTAACAAAAAATAAATAAAAAACCAACTCCGCGCCATTATAGGTTTTTTTTTTAGCATATTTTAATGTTTATAACTTCTTCGCGTACACATGGACGTCGTGGAATTCTGGTGGCTTACGGTAATATAATGTTTTCTCTAAACGAACGAATCAAAAGAAATATGCTAGCTCGAAATTAACAAATACAATATATATGTATTTACACTTCATGAATAATTTATTATAGTATTATTATTATTATTATTACTACTACTATTATCGTTGATCGATGACCGTATAGGAGAGAATAAAATGTATATTTTTGAATTTCCCAGTGTTGTTTAAAATATGCGCGACTAGACAAAGTGTGTTCGAACGGATAAACCGTCATAAATAAACGAGTGATTTACGTAAAATTCTCTTCCCCTCCCCCTCCGTATATAAAAAATTTCACTTTGTCTGATTTTTTTTAAACGAAAAAAAAACAGGTTCACTCATTGTCTATACAATAATGACATATTTCACCTGTTGGAACGAATATACTGTCGTATATTATTATTCTTTTTCTAATACAGCACGTGTTGAGTAATTAATATTAACACTATTCAGTGAAAATCGTACACATTGACGTACAATTCGAAAACAAAAATGCATGTGGGGGGAGAGTCGAATATTTCGAAATAATTAAAAAAACTGTTCGTGTTATTAGGTCATAAAAACATTGTTATTTTCACAAAAGCTTTCGTGTGCGGTGGATCAATTGGAAAGTGTAAAATTATAATTCGAATTTGTCCTATCCGAATTCCGATCGAATGAGAACGGACGAAATTATACACAATTATTATATTCGTTTGCTGGATACCTTGCAAGACAACCAACGTCATGCGACTTGTGTACGCTGTTGGATTCGTGCCTTATACGATTCTCCTTTCTTAGCCGGTACCGGTTCGTTAAGAATCGTCACAATTCCTCGCTAAAATCTGTCTCTCTGCAGTCGAATTCCACGTCGAAATTCGCGTTCTGGATCTTCCTAATAGAATCGTTTATCGTTTACCTCTTTTATCCGTCGGCTCTCCAAACGCGTCCGAGACACATTCTAAACGTACGCTTCTCTCGTAAATCCGCAAACGTCATGGTCGTCACAGTATGCCATCCTCTCGAAAGTACCAGTCACTCGTCCGTTATTTCGTTAAACCCGTGACCGATTCTCGCTCGCTCATTGATCTCCGCGAAATCATTCGAAATTCGCAAGTTATTTGTGCGACTTCCATCCTATCTTCTCTTTACCTTAACCTAACCTCTCGTAACGGTCACCCGCGTACGCCAATATCATTCGTTTTCCGCGTATTTCCATTGTATCGGCCTTACCACTGTATAAACAACCGGTGCAGGTATAATAATAATAATAATATTATGTGTACGAATATCTATTCCATACGATGTTGACGACGACGCGACGTCCACGACTAATAAGTTTCGACGAATACGACTGCAGTGCACATAATTTATTATATAAGTAGATACCATAACAGCAAGTACGTGTACACACAGTCGAATGTCGAATGAGTGGTGGAGGCGTGTAGGAAACATTAACATAATAATAATAATAATAATAATAATAATAATAATAATATTATTATTATTATTATTATTATTATTATTATTATTATTATTATTATTATTATTACAATATACGAGTACGGTGTTCCAGTCCAGGTCTACCTAACCTGCAACGTATACGTATTATTATTATGCCCGTCTAATCACGATTACACCAGAACGGCGATCGCAAGGTGGTATGTCACTGTTGACTTTGATTTATATCATATATATTTTCTTCGTCTTCTCCCGCGCACACAATGGCCACAACGAGGCACTGTCAATATTTTATCAATTTATTATTAAGTCCACTGCGTGTGTTGTACGCATCGTATACACACACACACACGTTACACGTATACCCGTTTGTAATGTCGTCGTATTTATTCATAGAATAAATATAATATGAGAACGCGTCGGAGCTCGAAGGGAATATGTATATAAAAATAAAGAACGGTGGTCGTTGTCGTCGCGCCGAGCGATTATTCAGACGTGTTAGGGTTGCCAACCGTGCTCCACGTTTCGTCCGGACAGTCGAGATTTTCCGATGCCTGTCAAGTGTGTGTGTGTGTGTGTGTGTACCTTTGAAACGGTTTATTTGTTTCACGATTATCGTAAAAAAAAACCGTATTGATTGCGGGTGATCCGACGTTGTATGACGAACTAACGGCGTTTAAAAATCGGCGGTAAATTCACACTTTTTTAACGGTACTTTTTGTCGATACAGGATATTATAATGTGTTCGAATTGCAGTAAAACCGAACGAAACCGATGGATGATTTTCGTCTCGAATAAATGGGTCGAGGTGTGATTTCGAAAATCGATTAGTACGACGAACGTTATCAGGAAAATTGAAACTCGTAATTCGTAAGGTTTCTGGCTGCTGACGACAACAACGATAATAAAAATAATAATAATAAAAGCGTTTTCGGAGTAATCACGAGCAATGGAGTAATCCACTCGGACTCGAACGACTTGAAAACATCCGTTTTTTTTCGGAATCGCATACGGAGTTGGTGGTAATGCTCGTCTGTCCGCCGCGCATTCCTGTCGCCGAGTTGTGTGCCGAGAATCCATTCCCCGATGTGCCGCGCGCGCGTTTCATTAACGGTTTTTCGTGAAAAATACGGGCTCATCAGCCGCCGCCGCCGCCGCCGCCACCCGTGATTGTAGTCGCGGTTATAGTCTTTGGGGAAGGGACTTCAATCGGGGACGTCCCGCGGCGAGTCCAACTGCGCGCCCGCAGTGAGTCACGCGGTGGTCGTTTCTGACACCTGCTGTCTGACAACAGTCGCCCCCGGACTCCGTCGCGGCCGTCGCGATGATGATCGTCGGCGATTATTTTTATCCGCGAATCGGTCGAACGTCGTTTTCTCACGAGTTCATTTATTAGTATTATTATTATTATTTTTCTTTCTTTTTTCTTTTTAACGCCAAAAACCACGTCTCATTGCGGACGATATTTTCGCTGGAGACAATCGAGCGGACGTCGCAACAGTTTTCGTACCTCGTCGAGTCGACGATCATCAGATTTTTCGCGCACGGTTTTCACCACCGTTTGTACACTCTTCAATTCATAAACGTAACTCGAGTCGTATTTCCGATTCAACAATTGTACGGCTCAATTACAATCATTACAGATTGCGTCATCCAACGGTCGTTTTCTAACGGAAATTCAGTTGTGTCATACTCTTTGAACGGTCGCAAACGCATCTTCCGATAACGACGATTCACGCGCGGTTTTTATTTCGCAATTCAAGACGGGCCTTGGACAGGACGCATAAGGGAATAAAACGGTGTTCACGGTTTTGACTCGTCTCGCGGTTTTCGATAGTTTTCGTGTTCTCGATAAACACTCACGAATTAAACGCTGTTAAGGTCCGAGTTCGAGAGAACGAAGTGAAACAAACCGCCTGTCCAGACGATTTGTTCGCGACAAACGTTTTGGTACATGTTACCGGAAAAAAATATGTACCGAATCTCGACTACTACACAACTGTGTGTAAGAAATGAAGACCGCGTAAATGATCAAAAAATCCGATTAAATCCGATTTCGGAAATGTCCGTGGGGGCAGGAGGAATTGTTTCGAGTTCGAAACGTTTTACAATATTTTTATACGATTTTTGTAAGAATCGATTAAATGTTGTATTCGTCGACGCGAAATACAGTTTTTTTTTTTACCGTAAAATCACTGCAATCGCGCGAATGCAAAATTTTCTTTCGTGCGATTCGATTATTTTAATTCAATTATTAACGAAGTTCCATGTATATAATATTATATTATATATACGATGAATTCGTAATAACAAATCGGCGTTTTTTTTTTTTTTTTCAATCAAAATTGTCTTACAACCCATCGACAGTAATTCTCCGTTTTTTCGTCTTGTCCGCCGGTATCCGTTGCCGGTTCATTAGATTCTGGTGGTGTACCACAAAAACGAACTGGTCTTTTCGTGTACCGTGATTAGAATTGTATATTATAATATACCTACGTGGATTATTTGGAAAATTGAAATTCAGTTATTATTAATAATCCGGTTTACGCTTTTCGTCTGTTATTGTTTTCCGTCTCGAGGTATACGGATCGTCGAGATCAAATGTAAAAACGATATTACGCTTTCAACGAACATCCGCCGTCATCGGATGTTTTCGTTTTCACGATCCACATTTCATCGTCGTATAAATAATTACGTGTGTGTGTTATTTTATTCTATAACGGACGCACACACACGTTAATATCACGTAATACGCCGTAATATATACTCGTCTGAATATTAAAAACGTATCGTCGTCTAAAAATATGGCTGAGCGAAAACCTCTCGCTCTCTCGCACTAATCGTGTGGGACGCAGTCGTACTCGACCGGACTTAAAAAAATAAATAAACTTAAAAACAACCTCATCGTGGTCAATAACATATTCCGGTTATTCGAGTCTATATGTACGTACGCGTGCGATAATAATCGATATTCGGATCCAAAGTATATGAGTATTAAAAACGGTTTCTCGATACACAGTGTGCACTACATCATCACACCTGTAAAACGGTGACCTGGTCAATCGATTTTTCAAATAATATAGCGTTATATTTAAACGGCGGAATCCACACCAGTGTGGCAGGATTCCGGGAGTAGACGGATCTTTCTATTATTATTTTTTTCTCAATTTTCGGACACGCACACACGATTTCCCGACTATAAGTACCTACCAAACTTCTATTCTTATTCGTCCGTCTGGATTTTATATAGTTCACGAAAAACGTATGTCGCCGTGTAAGATAATTTCGCTTTTGTTTCTGTCCGCCAACTGTAGTAACGATCGCGAACGGATTAATTATAATAATAATAATAATAGTGTCTAAAAAGTTATCCGTCATTCGTCGAATTCTAAATTGATATTTGAAAATGTTCAAAATATACATTTATTACGTGAATAAAAAACAAGGAACAAAATTACGAGCCCATAAAAACACGTATGGGAAATGTGCGATATGAATATTGTCATTATTGATTCTACTATAGTCGTGAACGACTAGAAATAAAACGGTATTTATTTTGAAAAACTGTTGTAATTCGAACGAACGTTTCTGATTTCGAGACCTTAATGAATATTAATTAACCCGTGGTTACTATTAATTTTGTCGGTTTCGCGTCAAAAAAATTAACGAAACGAGTTCGAGAATCGGGGCCATTTACGCAGAGACATTTTTCGATTCTTTCGCGTATAAAAACCAATCTACGATTTACACTGGAACAAGCGTTCTAAACGTTTAGCATTACGAACGGTGAAAATAACGAAACTTTTTGTTTTTCTAATCGTTTTACAATTCCTACCCCCTCCTCCCCAACCACAAAAACATGTATTTTTCAGCCTCCGAAGAAAAAAAAATTAACGCGTAAAAATTAAATGTCTATTTTCGGAAACTAAATAACATTGGTAATGTATATAGGAACAACCGTCGCTGTTCAATCGCAATAAGATTGACTCGTATTTATCGCGTATATATATAATAAGATGGACCAACTCGAGTTTTTGTTTGGGAGTACCGTTTCGCAACAGATTCACCGGCGACCTCAACACGACTTTCACTAGGAAATCGTTTCCGAGCAACGGATATAATAAAGTTTCTATTTTTTTTTTTTTCCAATAAATCTGTTTTGTAAAATTTTTTTCACACAAAACGTTCGGTGTTTTACGGTTCGTGTACGTACACATATTACCATTACAGTTGGTAATTTTTTTTTACCTCCATATTATTATATAAGACGTACTGTATATATATAAAAATGAAACATATTAAATTGCTCGTAACATTAAAATCGTAATTCCTTTTATGTCGTGTGTATATATATATATATATATATATATAAAAAAAAGTTATCGATTGGATAAAATATAAGTAAAACCTGGAAGTGACGTTAATGAGAATATATATATATATATATATTTTTTTTTTTTAAGACCGTTGAACTAATCAAAGTCGTCATTTTTAAACGAGAAAAAAAACCATATCAAACAAAAGATATATATATATATATATATATAACTCAATTACCGAGTTTTATACGATTTTTACGTGACGTAAATATAAAATAAAATAAAAAAAAAAATTATTCTCGAATTAAATTTTACCATCGTTACGTCGAGTTAAAAACGGATATTCGATTGAATTTAGGAAATGTCAAAAAAAAAAAATAATAATAATACCCGATAATGTTTCGAGCTATATAAACCATAAAATATTATGCCATGAAAACCAAATGAGATCGCGTATATTTTGCCAAATCACATCCGAACGTCAAAACAATCGTTTTGAGAACGAATTTATTTTAATAATATTGTGTATAAATACATTTATAGACATTCTGAATTGTTCAACGACCTCGTCCTCGCATGGTCCTATAATAATAATAATATTATACAATAAACGCAATAATAATAAATGCGATAAGTAACTACGGAATATTGTGTTATTTTATTACATTTAACTTCATCAAGCGTATGGGTATATATATTTGTTTAAGTACTCGACAATGAGCAAACTCGTTTCTACGCCACGCATATATTGTGTAACGTTTCTGTTCTTTCGTGTAATATTATAATAGTTTCTATTTGTGTTGTTGTTGTTGTTGTTATTATTATTATTATTAAACGAACGTCTTTTCGTGTAGTGGACAGGCAAATAACGTACGCGTTAATATAATAACGTATTGTGTAAATGATTTCATCAGAATCTCTTTTTTTCGGTTGTTTTTTTTTAGAAAATATCATATTACTAAACTAGCTCTATACATATATATATATATGAAATGTGTGTCATTAAATTACGCGCTCGACGATGACATTATTTCAACAAAACGATACACACGCACACACCTATGATTTTCCGACAATAAGTGAACGGACTGTAAATGTGATTTTTTTTTTATGGTGTGGATGAATGCGCAAAATACAAAATAGTCGCAACATTACCGACACAAGTCGTTATGTGTTATTAATCGAACGCTCGGGTTTTATAGCACCAAAAATTATTGAAATACGCGTTATAATAATATGACCACAGAAAAAAAAAACTATAAAATACGCTCTATAAACGGTGAGAATAACGGACGAAAAATTGTGAAGGCACACGTTGTCGAAATATTGCGGTAACTTAATAACTAAAAAAAAAAATATTTTATTTAATTTTTATATTTTTAGAAAAACAACTTTTGTACCATAAGTAATTATACAAAAATTGTTTTTTCAAAACCTATCGAAATTAAAAGACTTGAAAATCGCGTGTAGAAGTATTGCAACTGACATTTTTTTTTTTAAATTAATACTTAAAAATAGATTATAATACGAAATAACTAATGAAACGACAACGTGCGTTGTTATTTTATTCATCTTTTCGGATTAATTACAAGGTTTATGAAAAACACAAAACAAATAAAAAATTCAACGTATATTAGAGAGGGAAATGATAGCTTCAAAACCGGGAAATTAGAATTAAAAATACAAAACGCTTGAAATACACGAAATATATGGTTATTTCCTACTTGGAACGATCGATGATACGCAAAATGAATTTGTAGCTACTTTTTATCTCTATTCCAATAATAATAACATTAGTAAATGTTATAGAATCGGAACGCTAGACTTGATATTATACACTTTACTGTATGGGTCAGAGAGGTGATCAGAAGTACTTCGCGTCGAGTGCCAATAATATTTCGCAATCACGATTTTTAAAACCGTTGGCGTTCAGTATAAAATAATGTCTATTCACTAAGCACGAATTAAAAGTCGTCTGTATAGAATTTTTATCGTTAATAAAAAATATTAAATACAATAATTGTTTCCCCGTTGTTCTCGTATTAAAATGATTTGTAAGAACATTTGTTACAATAATTTCAATTTTATTTTTTCTCGCTTACCGTCCTTGCTGCAAATATATGATAATATATTGTAAAACGCATTACATCTATACGGGGTTCCGACAGAAAGCGATTGTACCTAGAAAACATATAATTGAAAATGGCTCGTTATATAATAAATATTTATATAATAATTACGATGTTCTAGCACATATATATATATATATATATATATATATAAATTCGATTTGACGATATTATTTTTATAAATATTTCAGTCTGTCCGTCTCTTTACTTTATTATTTTTATTTAATGTACGAGTGTGGGGACACGATTGTGTTTCTCGCATTTTTAAAGTATAAATAATTTTACGTAATAGTCGCCAGTCGTTATTAATTAATATAAAACAAAAATAATTTTCCTATACATTGTTTTATGTAAGAGATACGTACGCACGCGCGCATTATGTCATACTGTACGCGCATTTAATCGTGTAAAATTGCGCAACGATTAATTTTGTCTACATAATGTATAGTTTTATAAAACACTGCGACAGTCTCGGTCTATTTTAAAAGAACGTGAGACGTAAAACCTTATGAGAAATCGTTTTCTCCTAAGTTCCGAGACAAATCGATAATCAAACAATTTTCGTTTCCATATTACTATTTGACGTTTGAATTTTTTCGTTTATCACTTTTGCGATCACCGAGACACCCGTTGCTAAATCATTATAGAAAGAGGCGTTGAAACTCATTACACCAGAACCAGGTCTACCCGCACTTGTATCAAATAAAAACGAAAAAAAGAAATTAGAATATTTGTTTGTTCGAGTAAATCAAGAAAAAAAAAAAAAAACGACGCGGTGTTTAGAAAATATTACACGAGTTTTGTTAGATACAAAAAATTAAATAAACGGTATTTTATCGCGTATTATAATTGAAATAAATTTAATATATTTTGTTTTTACACACACACACACACACACACGCACACGTAAAAGTCCCCATTTATTGTTAACGAATAAATAATAAAAATAAATCAAAACTACGCGTAATATTTCAAATGTCTTTACACTCGTATAAACGAGTTTTGTTTTTTAATATAATACGCGATTACCGATTTAACGTAGGTAGAAAGGAGGAAAAAAATTGGCATCGAATAAAACGTGTTAATTTATATATATATATATAATATATAAATGGTGTGTGTGGTATTTGCAGGTGAAATCTACGAATGTGTGTACGAATATTAGTGCGAGTGATATATTATTATGTGATCGAGTTTTCACTACAATTTTAAATTTATTTATATATTATTTCGTATTATTATTCAATGTATATTGAATAAAAAAAACTTAATACGACCGGCTGTTAATATTGTTACATTACAACGTTTTGAAAATGCGCGGAACGTTTGGAATGCTGCAGCAGTGTGTCATCGACGATTAAACGTGAATATTATATGGTTTGAAAACTAGTAACGATAACTGTCGAGTAATATGAACTCTGATGAATTATTCGTAAAAATTATATTATTCTAATGGAAAATAAACAAAAAAATGTTGAATTTTACGTGTTCCGGTATACGCGTATATATACATGCGGCTAACAGGATATGGCGTTTGATTCGTATGGGATTAGCAAACGGATGAATATTATTATTATTATTATTACTATAAATCCGTGTAAAAAAAAAAGAAAATGCGATACTAGTGTTTATTAAATTTAATTATATGCGTACTAGAAAATTGAATAGTGGAAAAAAAAAAATAACGAACAAAATTAATCTCCTTAATATAGTATGTGTAAAAATAAAAAAATAAATGTGTTTTATTATGGTGAGGAGCAATTTATCTCTACGGAATCTTATGTTATAAATGATATTGGGCGAGGCGTTAAAACGTTTGTCGTTAATTTCCAATGACGTACGCATAACATAAAGACAATTTTTTTTTTTTGTATAATATTACGATTTCCGGATACGATTAATTTTTAAATTCTTATTTAATCTACTCCGCGGCCCATTCGTAGTAATCGTATGCGAGATTTGTTTGGGGGGGGAGCGAACTTGAGAGTGTTAAGAATCCGCGAAACAACGCGTGAAAAGAATATAGAATTTTTTTTTCCGTGTCAACGACGAAATAACATAATTTTGGTACGCGGCACGAGCAGAATATTTACTGAAATTCCTGCTATTGTTACCGTCTAATCCCCGCACGCTCTTCCTTTGATCGACATTCGTCTTGACCCTTTGCCACTGTAGCATAACTCATAATCCGTTCCACTCTCAACGCGCTCCCTCTAAACCGTCTCGGACTCGTATCCTTTAGAGCCGATTTTGTTCGAGCAATCCAATAATTGGTAATACGACGGCTTACAATTAATATACTTTCGTATTTCGAAATACCTCACTTAATTCAGCTTAATTCCATCTACATTACACTCGCAAGAACAACGAAAATTCTCTAACCGACCGCTGTATTGATCGAATAAAACGTATTCCAGTTATTTGTAATCTTGATCCATTAGGATACACGGAAATTATTCGGTAATTTACGCAATGCGTTTGACGGAATTCTTTTTTTTCTTTCGACATAGACGGTCTACGTATACGACTGTATCTGAGAGTCAACGGTATTTAAAAGAGCTTTTCCCCGTTACCTTTGAAAATGATCCAAGTCTTGTGGCCATGCTGTGTCTATGGACGGTTTTCATACGTGAGCGTATAACAACGGTACTCGTAAATTATATAATATAATAACGCAAGAAATGAAATCGAAAATACGCCGTTTTAACGGGAGGGGAGGGGGAGTTTATACAAAACTATCAACAAGCCACAGTTACAACGCACGCGGCGTCGTTTTTTTTTTTTTAAAACACCTATTTTCTATTAAATGATTTCAATACGAATATAGTAAATCGCATAATTTTTAACCAATTGACCGACCCGAGGAGAACTCTCCGCGTATTCTCTGTCATTTCTAAGATTTTCATTCTAACGACCGGCCGACGCTCGTGTTACCGCCGTTATCATACGTCCGACTACGGTTTTATGAAATTTCGCGGGGACGAGCGGAAATTAAATTATTTCGAAAACTGTAAAGCGAATTATACTCGCCGGGGACGTAATAATAATAATAATAATTCCGCGAACATCGCGGCCCTTCCACCCCCATCCCTTTGGCGAGCGAAGACATGGAAAACATTCTTGTCGGACGCGAGGAAAAAAAAATAATAACAAACACTGCGGCGATGATAAGAGGCGAAAAATTGTCCGCTTTAAGCCGATACGGGTATGTGTCAGTGTATTGCGCGTCTGCAGGCGAAAAGTATTAAAAACGGAAGTGTGCGTGTACGTGTGAAAAAGGGGGAAAAAAAGAGAAAAGGAGTAAAGAGCCGCGTATAAGAAGAAGAAGAAGACTGTACGCGTATCACGGCCGATTTCACCGACTAATTGCCAGAACTAAACCGTCGGAGGGGAGGGCGCGCGGACGGGTGAGGGGAGGCCGGAGGGTTTAGCGTCACGTATGTGCGCGTAAGGGTCGGGACAGGGTCGTGGTGGAGAAATCCGTTTGGCCGCGCCGTCACGTCCCGTTCGAACGGTATACGACAATTATTGGCGGTCGTCTAAACGAAATCGGGGAAATTGTCTTAACTTCCTCTCCCCCATCCACCGCATCCACTCGCAGGACGTTAAACGCTAGCACTTTTCTCGCGATCCCTTCTCGTAACTGCGACGCTATCCCTTCCGCGCGCCGTTAATTAGTTTCGCACCTGACGCGTCTTAAATACGCCGCACATCACATCACTATACGACGACGACGACGATCGTCCGTGGATTTTATAATAAACTCTCTCACGCCCAACGCGCGATGATGCCGTCGTCGTAACGCGGCGTCTCGAGTTCTGTTTGATTTACGCGATCGATTCGCCGGCAAAACGACCGTTGTTTAAATCGCACGAGTTCGTTGGACAGTCAGTCTTACACGAAACCGAATAAATATCAAAAAACACTATACTATAAAATAATACGTGTATGTTTCGTTATTTTGATTATTCCGACGAGAGATTAAAAAAAAAAAAAAAAATATTGATTTTTGTTTTTCATTACTTAGACAATTAATACCCGGGTAACATTTTTGCCGTTCAATGTCGGTTCATAATAAACGTGACAGTTTATACGCGGTTTATGAACTGTTAATCGAGAACCGTTGTGTACAGTTCGCTTTAAGTGTTTCGGTTCAAATTTTAACTCGATATTTAACAAAAATATATTTTATTGTTCGAAGTCGACGGTTCAGATAAAATATTGGAGCACACTGTTAGGTTCAGTTCACAAGAGCGTTGGCGATTATACGTGACGTTCAAGGTATGGGGACGAAAACGGAGTCAACTCGCAATGAAATATCTACATCGAAGGATAATATCGAAAACGAATCGTTTGAGAATCTATTTAGACGAAATGTAAATGTAGAAAAGAAGGTAGTAGTCGCTTGTAAATAGCTGTTCGAAACCAACGGACCGCTGCACAGTGTAGACGCGGAGGAGGTCAACGTGAACACACACACACACATTGTGTGATGGAAATAAATTTTTAACAGGTTTTTGCCGGGATACAGAGAGAGAGACGGACTCGCTTAATTAACAGGTGACGGAAAAGTTTTATAATAATACTCATTTTGAAAGCAATCGTCGTCGCATTGCATTAGACAAAGTAATTCTGATTCTGAAAAAAGTTGTACACAGAAAAATAATCTGATCGCGCGCGCGTCAACTCGACGACCGTTATTTTCCATGGAAAAAATACAGTTTTCTGAAAATTTTGAAATGGTATTAAAATATATACATATGTAGTATCGCGATTGAAAATTTTCAAGGTTTTTATTTTTTTTTAATGTAGTTGAAATAAACCTACGACTTTGTGCCGTATACGATTTTCAACGAAAAATAAAAACACGCGATAATGGATTTTTGAAGGGGGGAAAAAATCGCGTTTTTATCAAAAATTATTTCGAAAGTTTTTTTTCCCCTTTGAGTGAGTCGCTTTTCCAAAAAACCAACGAAAATGACCGTCTGTAAAAACGCCAGCGAAATTCGGTACCAGAATATGGTCGCGAACGTCAATCAATCCGAAGCACTTCTTCAACTATAGTGGAAAATTCGAGCGTAGAAAAACGTTTAATTTAAATTAACGAATGGCGGCTTCCTCTTCTACCAGCGGCGAATTCGAGCGTAGAAAAACGTTTAATTTAAATTAACGAATTAACGGATTTTTAAACAAAAAAAAAAAAAAAAATCTAATTGTTTTCCCCTCACCTATTCGATAATTTTGTGGCGCGGAATCGGTGTGCAAACAACCAGTGACGGCACTAACTATTGCGGGGCTCGGGGCAAAATAATTTATGTTGGGCCCCCTCCAGAAAATTGCTTCCAAATATAAGCATAAAATAGAGTTCTTTGTCAAAATCAACCCCTCCCCCCCCCCCCAAAAAAAAAAAAAAAAAATTGGATTTTAGTCGTAATAACAATTTCAATCTAAATTTTACTTGTTTAAATAGTTATTTTGTAATATTTATTTAAAATTGTTGAGCAAATAACCAATACATTCATTCATTTGTACATTTTTTCTCCTAAAACTCGAGACAAAACATTTAAAAAAACAGCAAATACGCAAGAAGAATAAGGCCCATTCATTAACGAGGCCTTTTTACGTTTTTCAACCGCGGGGCAACTGCCCCCCCCCCTCGCGCCGTCCCTGCAAACGACTTACAGTGTACGCTCCTTCCGTACACGGAAATACAACAGAGTTTTACGAGTTTTTGCACGCGGGGAGATGGCATTCGGCGGCGGCGGCGGGAGTCGGGCACGTCGTGTGCGCCGGCCGCCGTAACGCCGCGGCAAACGGTCAACCGGAAACGCGTCGCGTTCTCTTTTGTCGCGCTCGCCTATTTCCAACCCCATCTCTTCCGAAACAATGGCGTCCACCCCATTCGCTCATTATCGCGCGCGATTTTTCATAATATGTAACAGCGTTGTACTCTAGTAATAATAAAGTTATTATTACTACACACACACACTGCAGCACATTACACTCGAATGTCAACTTGCTCGGAACAACGAACGCCCCCGGTCGGTCCGGGGCCTCCCGTCGAGTCCGCCGCGTCGAAAAGCGACTGGTGTACACTTATGGAAACAAAAAAAAAAAAAAAATGTTTCGTAAATCCGAAAAAAAAAAAAAAATAAATAAATACTCCCCGCGGTACCTAACCTAAAATAATTATTATCCGAGCAGATTTCGCGCATAACACACGCGAGTTGCCGTACAAAAAAAAAAAAAACAGCAGCCGGTAACCATTGTGTACGTCGTTCGACCTACTCTCCTCATACGAATCCCCGAAATCCCGTAACATGGCGTTATTTTTCGTAATATCCGTTTCAGTAGCGCACCCAGGATTTTTTCAAGGGGGGGTCTAGGATTTTTTCAAGGGGGGGGGTCTAAAAAACTACATTATGAAAAACAAAACTTTTAATAGATAATAAAAATAGATTATATATTATAATAATATAATATAATCAATAAATTGTTAACACCTGGTGTTATCTATATCGTATGCGAAATTTTAACAGAAAAATATGAAAGTTGTATCAGAATTTGGATTTTCATCTATAAATGTAATACTATTGCACTAGTCAAGGGGGGGGGTCCGGACCCGGGGACCCCCCCCCTGGTTGCGCCACTGATCCGTTTTCACAACCAAACGTATGATAATAATATTTCAATGACGGAAAACGAACGAGACGCGTACGTGCGCGCGCGGAATCGTTGCAGACCGCGGATTCACCACGACCAGTACGCGGCGAACGGCGCAGTTTTAATCCCCCGCAGGATAAATAGCAATGCTCCGCGGAGAATAGCTTATAATATATATTTCGGGGCCACGTATTTGTCGAGTACGTTTGTAACTCTTGTATATATGTTATATAAGTTATCATTATCTAAAATATATATATTATGTTTTAAACGATTCGAAATATTTTCCAATTCGAATTTGACCCCCCGATCAGCGTAAACATCGTATACGATAATTAACTACATTTATTCATCTGTTCTATTCTTCGTCAATTATTTAAACTCCCTTTTAAATCCCCATACGGTCCTATGTATATTTTTTATATATCACTTGTAATACCAACGAAATTCAATAACCGAATTTGTCGTCGAAAACGTTCATACATGTCGATAAAATATACGAGTTTAGTATACGCACACATACATATAAAATATTACGAAATGTTTTTGGTTTATTGGAAGAAAAGCAAAAGCGCAGAAACTATAAAAGGAATAATCTTTGTCAAGGTCCTGGTTATAATGAAACAAATAATGAAAAATCAATAATAACAAAAAGTTTAAGTACATAGTAGAAACCATCTGTTGTCGCATTTATACCGACTTAACTTTTGCTACGTATACAGCAGTTGTGTACAGTAATAAAATAATGGCATATTTTTTTTTTTTGTTTTAAGGCCTTTAAGACCATCTTGCCATATTGCGACGAATCATCTTTCATCCTTCTTCATTCTCCGCTATCTTTTTCCAATCCCGGTCTCCCAAAATTTTCTCCTGTTACATTCAGGAAATCTTTTCTGATGCCATTCTCCCAACGTAATCTCGGACTACCTAAAGGCCTTTTGCTTCTTGGGTTTTCTTGCAGCACTCTTTGTATCATAGAATATCGTTTTCTACGTGCGTAGCTTGCCCATTCTAATTTATTTCGTTTAATCTCGTTCACCGTATTTGGTTTTTTAAATTTGTCCATCAGTCCTCGATTGTGTTTTTCCCTCCATACTTGCATGTTTTGATCATATTATATAGGTCCACATATATATATATATTTGGTAGCATTTTCCTCCGTTTTCCTTAATGGCCAGAATTGTGATTCATTCATTAATATTGGTCGTACACTCATCATATTCGACTGAATTTTTACCTCTTTTGAAAAGACTTTAAAGCTCAATAGATCATTCAAAGTATAGAAGCATTTATTTCTCATTTTAATTCTTTGTTGAATTTCTATTTGACATTCATGTGTTTGTGTTATTTTTATGCCCAGATATTTGAACTGTTCTACTCTTTTGATTTCGTAATGACCTATAGTTATGGTTTCGGTTAATGGTTAATGGTTAATGGAGTGTTACCAATTTTCCTATCGACTTTCATAAATTGTGTTTTCTCCGTGTTAAGATGCAGCCCTACCTTTTTTGCCGATTCTATTAATCTGCTACGTAAGTCTATCACATTTTGTTTCTTTTCCCCCAACAAGACTCTGTCGACCGCACACGCGAGTAAACTGAAACAGACTTTGTTTCATTATTATTCCTTCGTCTCTTTTAATCTTTATTTCTCGGATCACTTTCTCTACTACTAAATTAAAAAGGATCGGTGACAAGGCATCACTCTGTCAAAGTCCTGTTCTTACCTCCACTATCCTTGATGTTGCGTTTCCGACTTTAACTTTCATTTTTCTACGTTCTATACTAGTTTCCATTAGGTGCGGTATTTTTCTTGATAATTGTACTTGCTTCAATTAGGCGCAGTAATTTTTCTTGTCAAATATTGACATATAGAGTAAAATAAAAACAAAATTCTCAATTTGATTAAATAATAAAAATTTTTAAAAGAATAAATATATGTAATGTCGTACGTATATATAAAAAAAAAATTGAATTTTTTTTCTTATCATTATTCTTTATCAGACGGTAACGCGTGATCAAAACAATTATAATAAGCAATTCTCGGATTCCGTATAACATTTGCCAATTATTATTGAATACATATAAAAATAGCGGCGTAAATTATATAAATTCGACTAACGCGCATCAAGAATTCCCAAGTAAAAAAAGGGGTATTTGCGCGTTTGAAACGTTTTACGTTTCAAGTGTTAATTTCCCGGTTTCTCCTCCATTTAAAATGCGTTGAATTTTATTTATTTATTTTGTTTCGCGTCAAACTCGTGATTTCAAAATGGTAAGAAAAATAATTTGCACACGGTCGATTCAATCCATTTTTAAGTATTAAGTTTAAAAAATGTATCGCACGTGGCTTCTATTCTCGAGTCATTTCATGTTTATGTACCGTATGTTTGTGTTACCGACCAAATCCGATTTCAGGCTAAACTAGTATATCGTGAAATTAAAATTCACATTTTAAAACCAACTGGCATAGTCTAAGCTAAACTAATCGAGATTGTTAAAAAATAAAAATATATTAATATTATTCGTTACACGGTATATGCTCTGGTTTATTGTTAACTTGTTATTCTTCAGTTTTTTTTTTTTTTTTAAACGCTAGTGTATAAAATAGTTTGAGCATCGAAAATCCAAATTGAACGTTAATAATAGAACGCCGATGTCATGACGTTTGCGCAGAAGAATGCCGAGTGTTTTCGTCGGAGATATTACACTGAACGCGCTATATCCGGACGTAGTGTAATAATAATAATAATAATAAAATACGCGTGTTAATATCGTTTTAATGTTTTTATTTTTTGTATACGTATTACTGATTCGAAAACGATTAATAAAACAAAAAATAAAAACGTGTTGCGCGCGCGCGCGCGCGTTAATCACTCGAAAACGTTCAACGAACTCTCGCGTCGACCACCATTGGCAGTCCCGCTGGCAGCGATCCGCTCGCGTACCTGCGTAAGAAGAAAAAAATAATCTCGTGAACTTTATTTTGGCTCCACGCCCGGGTCGGTTCGTCGATCGATATTTAAATACGCACGCAGTCGTCGCAATCAGACATTATTATTATTATTATTTTATTATTATTATTATTATTATTATTATTATTATTATTTTATACGAACGACGATTGTTGCGAGAGAATTTTTATTACGCTAGTATTATTAAATTATTATTATTATTACTATACGCCGACGGGGAGAGTTAAACGGCGTTACGACAACCCGCGCGAATAATACCGCAGCTATTGATCACTATAGCACGCCGAACTTGCTCTCTCACGGTTTCAGCCACATTACAGTTTTTTCAATTCGACTCGCGAAAACCGCGAGACCGAATTTCACGAAGGGCACGCGTTGCCCCGCGACTTAATCCCGTTTTTCTCGCGTAGCCCTTTTAGGTATTCAAAAAAATCGATTGAAAACCACGTCCGAAACACTCTATGACAAGAGATGAAGTCACCGATTCGGTTATGAAAATATACGTCCGGTAAAAATTGAAATCGTTGACCGTAATAAATGTACGACGGTATTATATATATATATACTTTTGCCGATGTTTAAGACGACTCGAGAGGGGGGAAAAAACGTCAAACTGAATAAATCGTCTTAATCGTGTTTGTTACGAGTAATTCCTGATGCGTTTTTTTTTTCTTTTACTCAACGAATTTTCGTTTACATGTTTTTTTTTTTTGTCTCGTTACCAAAGAAAACCGATCGACGAAATTCGACGACACAATAATAATAATAATAATAATAATAATAATAATAATAATAATAATAATAATAGTGATCGGTAAAAGGACGCACACGAGATTACGGAGACGGCGGCGAACATACGGTGGCGGTCTGCGCGCACACATCACACAATATGGACCATCGGACAGTGCGGATGAGAGAGAGAGAGAGAGAGAGTGAGGGATAGTGTGAGGAAGGGTTTTGTTCGGATAATATCGCCACGACGAGCGCTGCAGCGTTACGTCGTACGCAATTACTACGACGTATTAACCGTCGGGATTATTTTTATTATTACTGAAAACGGTGAAAATTAACGTTAATTGGCGCTGCCGAATCTTAGCGACTGGTTGTTGTTACGGGACGAACGCGTACGGGTCTTATTATTCAATTATCGTGTACAAAAGAGATGTATAGGAAAAAAAGAAAAGAAAAGAAACGTGTAAACAATGGACGCGTACATATATTATTACGCGGAAAAGATACGTGTATTAAATGAATATAGGAAAAAAAAAAGCCGTCGCCCGCGCGTTTAAACGGCCGTGCGCCGCGCGGAGGAGTAAAATGAAAGGAAAAAAAAACAAAAAACAACGGCGTTTTGGTTTTTTCCTTCTTCTTCTTCTTTTCGGTTAGGTTACGACGGGGAAGAGGCAGACGGTTTTATTGCCCCGCGCGACGAGAGCACGCGATCGGGTTTCTCTCTCTCTCTCTCTCTCTCTCTTCGTTCAAACGATTCGCGCCGGTTCGAAAAAATAACAAAATAAAGAAAATATTTTCATTTCTTTTTTTTGTATCCCTAGGCAAACACGCTCGTCTCACGCGAACCGCCGCGGCAGTCGTGTATACACAACATGTTGTCGTGTGCTACGCGTCGCGCGCGCGCTCGCCCCGTCATCATCGTTTTTTCTCACAAACACACACGCCTTCCGACAAAAGTTTTCGTGTCATTTGGCTAATTGCTTTTTCGTGCGGCGGCGGCGGCGGTAGACGGACGTAATATAACAAAATTTTTTTTTAATGGAAAAAAAAAAAATAATCGACTGCCGCCGCTGCCGTTGCCACGAGCGGTTATTAATACCTGCAAGCGGCGCGTTATAATCGCGCGGATGCGTCCGCGAACCGTCTCTCTCTCTCTCTCACTCTCGTTTTACTCGGATCTTTCGTCGCGGCCGGAATCCGTCCGACTCATCGTCGTTCCACTACGCGTACGAGTTCGTCTTTGCTCTTTCAAACACCAGAGACTATAGGACAGTGTGTTACACCTCTCACATTTCACGACAAGTCGGCAATTCATTTAAATGACAACTGTCGGCAAAAGCACTCAATCGACAATTATGAAAAAAATATTATTAACTCGACGGTGTTTGAAAACAATTTTGTTTTGTTGGTCATGGGCGGCTCGTCTCCGCTCAAAACGCAACCGATTACAACCATTTCTTTTATAATTTTTTTTTTTTTTTTTTAATTAAGGAAGTTTGGCCTTCCTCCCCCATCCCTTTCGGATAGAGTTTCCGCAATAATCACGTCTTTTTCGCTCAGCGCCTAAAGGCCCGTACATTTTTGAATATTTTTCTCGCGTAAAGACCGAATATGAAAAAAAACAAACCTTCTACACGCGACGTTTTACAAACCGTTTCGGCCCGTTGTCCCGCAATAACCATCGATCGTATCCACCGATTTCTTTCCTCAACCAGTTCTACTCCGTTCTCCGTTCCTGGTTCTTCCAAGTTTTTGTCCATTCTATATCCCTTCGTCTTTGCTTGGAACGTCTTTGCTTGGAACGCCGAACTTGGCCTATTCGTGCTTAGTTTCCGTTCTGTAACTTGTCCGATTATTTCCTCTAAAAAAAAAAAAGAAAATTACTCGATAAAACAATTTTGTTTCTCAGATGATATATACACGCGCTCAAATAAATTGCGTAATATACATTGGCGTTTATTCAGATTTCGATCAGATTTCGAGTTATACGTATTCGTTTCGCGGCGACAAGTACTGTATTTGTGTTTAGACAATCGTAAAACCGTTGTTCTTCATTCGTATATATTATAAAAAAATGTTTAACATTTCGAATAGAGTTAACGCGATAAATTGCAAAGGGATTTCAAGTGTTCATACTGATGATGTTCGTATAATTGCAGGGATATATTAAGAAACATTTTATATATATATATTAATCACTTAAATATTTCGATTTTGAATTATGTATATTTAATTTTGTTAACTCGCCCGGAGCACTAATTTCGTTCGTTATTTTTCGTATAGTTGTTTTTTTTTCTTGCGGAAGACCCTAACTCGCTTTTGTAATTTCGAAATAATTATAATACGCTTAAATTCGATTACACCAGCGTATCCTCTTTTCAATTCTTACGTCGAATTGAATATTCTTAATTTTAAGGTTTCGGTATACGAATAAAATATAAAATGTTGTACCAACCCGTAGTATTCAGTAATTTTGATAATTTCATTAAAATAAATATATCCATTAATTACTTAAACGCTATAACTTCAGCAGTTCAGCATGCCGCTGAATAATTAATATTCATCATTTTGTCGATATCTTCTTGTTGATTTGAATCGCATTGCAGTCGTGGGCTTTTTAAACAGATCCATCGTGCGATTATTAATTTTTAATTAAATAAATATATTTTTGTCGAGTTATTCAATACGTTGTACAATGAATCGTACGAATTCGGTACGTTTTTTTTTTTTAAACGTATTATATTATAACTTTATCATTATGTTTTCAACGATTCAAAAAAAAAACATTTTTTTTTTTATTCCTATACGTTCACAGATACACACAGAATTCAGACACCAACAGTACGTTCAAATTAAAAAAAAAATAAAAAAGAACTGGCCAATAAACATTGGTAATTTTAATGCATTTCGATTATTATCGGACGTGACGTGGACAATGGACATACATATCAGCTATACTGTACGGTGTAAAAATCGTGGGCGACCTGTTTCGCCAGATGAATTTTCGGTTATTTAAAAATCAAGTTGACAACGGTTATAAAACATTGTATTCGAGTTTTATGATTTCTTTTTATTCATTTAATATATAATGTTTTATAATAAAATACCTTTTATACGGTTCAACGAAACCAGACCGGAGTGTCTCGAGGGCAAAAACTATATTAGATTCTACACATCGTCACAGTCGTCGATTATAAATGTATATGTATATGATATTCGTCAAAATATTATAACGACCACAACGACAGCTACACAATAATATGACAATAAGACAATCGAAAATTCTGTAATCCATTTGGGAGGGGCTATGGTATGTATTCAGTTTCGATTACCACAAAGATTATTATTATTATTATTATTATTATTATTATTATTATTATTATTATTATTATTATTATTATTGTTGTTGTTGTTGTTGTTGTACAGAGTTTTATAGTGTTTTATTCGTACGGAAAGAAAGGAAAAAAAATTAATTTTTTTTTTCTGTACATTAAACAGTATAAATATATATTAATAAAAATAGAATTTCGCTTTAAAAAACGTCACAGATAAAATTCCGTCGGCGATGTATGAAACGCGTTTCGCTATTTTATACACACGTCTGATTTGTTATGGTGGACGAATGAAGAGAACGTTTTAAACTCTTGACTGTCTTCAACATAATCGCGTTCCACAATATTTTGTATAACTCATAAACGTATGGTAAAAAAAAAAAAACTAAAATATAAAACTCAAATATTATATTTTATAATCGTATTGTTGACTTAATATTAAATAGCAGAAAATTTGTCTCGGATAAAGCGTCGTGTCATAAAAAGAAAAAAGTCCATTGCGTATTCTAGTATCGGTTTCCTTCAGTACCTAAAAATCGACGTTCGATTTTTGTAAAATCCTAGACAATTTTTCAAGGAAAATTGCACATTTTCGACGGTTATGAATTCGATTTTACGTAAATAATTTCCGAAAAGGCAATTTGTGGTCGATTAGTTATAATTATTACGGATAAAAATGTTATAATATGTAACCCCCACTGAAATAATAAAAAAATAACTCGTCAGCCATAACTCCAACAACGGGTTTAAAACAATTTTCGCTTCGAGTCGGCTGTAAAACCGATAACGGGACCTAACACAATGATGCTGATGTAGGAAATTTGGTGAAAATACGAGTATACCGACGTTGTCAATTGATTGAAAATGCGCGGTACACAGTATAACATAATATATTAAAAACTGATCGAGGAGACATTTACTTTGACGCATTACACACATGACTGTACGAAAATACACGGAGTATTATTAGCGGTCCGATGAAAATTGTGTAATTTATAGCCTTTTGAAAGTTATTTTATCAGTCGTCGTAGACAGCGGTATAAAATGGAAAAGGATTTAAAAAAAAAATGATTTAAGAAGAACTGGTAGCCCGTAAAAATCATATGCGTTTGCAACGTCATATTACATATTCATATATGTAGAGCTTGCACTAATAACTAACTACTGGTAGTTCTAACCATTATGCGGCGGGCAGTTGTAACTAAATATTTGGGTAGTACCTAAAAAAAAAATCATTTATATCTATGAAAAATAATTTGTATTTTATAAGAGTAAAAAATCCATGACATACACGCAATTACTAATTGTACCGTCGTATTTGTGTCAATAATTTTTAGTTCCCTTCTTCTTCTTCCTATAGTGCTTATCCGTTTCGGATGTTAGTGATCAGCATGGCTATCACCTCTTTGTCTGTGGCTGCCCTAAAGTGTTCGATCGACGTTTTATTGTACCATGTCCTTAGACTTTGCGTCCACGAACATCATAGACGAACATCGTGGACCTCTTCTTCCATTTATTCTTCCTTGAATAATTGATTGCAATAAACCGTATTTCGCTTTATTTCTCATAATATGACCAAAATATTGTAATTTGCCGATCTTTATGGTATTAAGGAGCTCTTTCTTTTTATTCATACCTCGGAGTACTTCCTGGTCGGTTATATGTTGTGTCAATGATATTCTGAGCATTCTCCTATATATTCTTATTTCGAAAGCCTCTATTTTTGGTTCCCTAAAATATCTAATTGAGTTTGGTAAATTTCTTTTAATGCGTTCGCGTAAAAATATTTTGAATATTTCTGAAAATTCCTTGACACGAAATCTGATAGATATTCGTATCTTCTGGCGAACCGTGAAAGAGCGAACGCTTGCAGCACACAAATCGATAATATTTTATAATAAGCGCGTTAACGGACGGCGCACAAAATATGTACGAGCTGGTATTACCGATAACGAACTCGTGTTCGTTGTATATTCTATTTATTAATTTTTTTTCCTTTCCATTCACAACGAATTCACCGAATCACTGCAATCGTATAACGTTCTTTTTCTTTCGTTATATTTCTTTTGGTCAAACCGGACAATACGGTTGAGTTACTTACACATATTATTATTATTGCGCGTGAAACCGTAACAGTTGTTTTATATACGCGCGCGATTATATTGTAATAATAATAATAATAATATTATTATTATTATTATTATTAACAGTCGATTAGAATAATACGCAACTAGATTTTTTTTTTTTTTTTTTTTACAATAATATTACGATTTCCCACCCTGATCGTGTGGTTTTAACGCCTTCACAATACGTAAAAACGATTTTTTTTCCTTTATTCGAAAATATTATATTTTTATTCTCTATAAAAATAAATTGTAATGAAATTTATTGAAAATAATGTGTTAAAACACGTGTGAACTCGGTTCGGTCATTACTCATTACAGTAATATATTGTACCGCTTACAGTATAATAATATTGTGTGAAATGTCGGAAAAGTTTGTATCGGATTAAAAAGAAGAAAAAAAAACGTTTATCATTGATTTCGGAAAACGATATCGAGCGAAACCGTATGTTTATTATTGTTTTTCTTTTCGAAATTTTTGTAGAACTTCATTTACACTTTCAAAAAAAATTATGAAGAACGATTTTATATTTTTTTAATACCGTTAAAATACGGTCTTGAGATCGTTTAATATGTTTTCAATTTTACCGACGTTTTCCGTAATACTTCTGTAAGCGTACCATTGAGAAAATGAAAAAACGCGCGTTAAATTATATATTAATACAATTGGTTGCTGAAAAAGTAAACTCGTTCTACACGAAAAACGTACATAGACATAAAAAAAACATCAACACACAACAGCTCCCGTCTATTCGAATCTAAAATATACAAGTATCAACGTATAAAAATAGTACATTATTTCGATGTTTTTTTTTAAATTCCCCTAAATGTTAGGTGAAACGTTCAAATTGTATATACGAATATAAAATGAAAAAACGTGGGCGAGACGCTGCGTGCAGCCGCCGTCGTTCGTACACGTTTGAGTGTACTTACAACGAGCGCGCTCATAAATCGATGATTATTAATAGAGGAGAGTTGGTGCCGTTATTCTGAATTTGAAAACATTTTAAATTTCTCACTATAACGGTAATCTTAAATTTTTTTTTTATTATTACTATTATTATTGTACAGTTGTCAAACAAATAATAAATACACACACCATCTGTGTTCGATTTGTTACCGCCCTGACGGCAGTTTATTATTATTATTTAAGTTTACGTGCCATACGGATTTATTTTTAAATCAAAAATAATTTATTACAGAAAGAGAAAAAAAATCGTATTCCTATTTTATACAGACCGCGATTATTAGAACGTTTGAAAACACCACGAAACGCTATAAACCAATTAATTATTATCGTTTTAAGAACGTACACGTTTTTATACCGAATTTATTCCTTTTTACAACAACGAATGAATAAATCAGGACCAGACGAACGTAAGTCCAAAAGTAACGATTTTCAGTTTATTAAAATTTTGGCACGCATAATCTGTGTCGATTTGTCGAACCATAGTGACGGAAAATTCTCCTTTTATCATTTTTTCATAAGAGATATAAATGAGGGTAAGTCCGACGTACGTTAAGCAACACGTTCTTAATTTTCAGTTATTATGAAAAGTTAACGTAATGTGACTTAACATTCGTTCGGTTCTGATGTACAGAAATTTTAAATATAACAGCTGTCGACTAGCATACACATATAAACGTGTAGCGAACGTTTTCAATCGCGGGGGGAGAGACAACACGTGTTTCCTAAAACGGGCTAAAAATAAATTTTATTCTCGTGGAAATTGAAAAAAAAAAAAATAGTTTCTATTCCGTTCTCTATATATTATTTACGTATAACTGTTATTTATCCAAATTTCAATTCTCTTTTTGTAATTATTTGGCTTAAATTATCGATTACAATATATTTTTACGCGTGTAACATCAATACATCGTGATTTATGATTTCCGTTCGTGTCAGGTTCAGTTTTTTTTTTTTTTGAGCATTTTTCCCCCGGACAACTAATATGTCGTATTGTGTACTATATGTAAATATTCAAATTATTACGGAAATTAAAGATATTACTGTACACGCGGGTTTTTATTATTATTATTATTTTTTTTTTTTTTTACATAATTCAACAATAAAATTACAATATAATTTGTTAACGAAATTTTTCTTTTTCTCATTAGGTATTTCGAATGGCGTTCTGGAGTTAAACAACTACAAAAGTGACCGTTCGACAACGCTCCACCTTGAATTTATATACGCCCATGGATTAGGATTTTGATGACATATAAATATCCGAGTGTCATTATGATGTTGTTCGTATAATATACAATTATCGTGTACGCTTGTTTAATAACGCGTTAAATTCGTATATTTTTCCGAGCTATTAAACGAAACGGTATAGGTATATTAGGTGCGTGTATACATATATACACACGAGTTTAAATCAACGTTTTGAAAAAATATAAGCGTATAGTGATGTAACGATTTATTATTCCGTTATAATATAGGACATTCCGACAGAGGTAAAAATAGCGTGGAGAAAAAAACCTAATCAATTTTCATTTATATATTTTTTTAAGTTAAATTAGAAAACACACATACTGGAAGTACCCACGGATTGGATTGAAGCCTTTTTAAGAGCGTTTTAGAGTTAAAAAAAACGTGGTTTTCTTGAATAGAACTAAAGACATAAAAATATTTAAAAAAAAAATGTTCACTGTCTTATAATTTCCTTCAAAAAGCGATTTTAACGAGTATATTTGTAATAGTTTAAACGTAAAACTCGACGTGCACACTTATAGAAAATACATAAGCTTCATATTTTTTTCAATAATTATTTAGCGCGTAATAATATACACGTCGTGGTTAGGCTATAGGTTCATGTTATATAAAATTCCAGCTGTAACTACTCTCGTCGAGAAAAGGCGTACATTTGTGTCGCTTCCATTAGCAATAATTGTTGCGCGCGCGGTCATAGTCGCTCGTTTTTTGCGTTCTACACATCGATGGGACTCGTTACACCCGGCTGAAGGGGTCGGTCAAAAACCGCGTGCGGATCGGACCGTTTTCCAAAAGGCTGGAACGATTTTTCGCCTAGTGCGCCGAAAAAGTGTCCGATTTTCGCGTTCTATTGCGCATCGCGTTTCGTGAAATTGTGCGTTTAACTGCGTGTAGTACGAAATTTGGAGATCTACTCCCTATGGAATAATAATTATTAACTCAGCACGCGACTACCGAGTCATTTTTTTTTTTTTTTACATCGAAACTTAATACCTCGTCGTATCGTATAAACGGACGACGATTTCCAGACAACACGTCCATCATCATCATCATCATCATCATCATACGTAAACGTTGTTGCCCGAGCACGATCGTTGTAACGATTCACATAATATTATTGTTATTATTACTATTAATTAATCCGTTAGCTGTATCATAAATAGGTGTGGCCGAGTTATAAATCGACGGACGATTTCGACGTTGTAACGAAAAATCTAGTTGGGCGGACGTATTAATAATATAATTTATTATTATTGGTATATATTAATACACGTTGGCGAACTGCGTTTTTTTTTCTTTTTCGAATCCGGTCCATAATCATAATAATTCAATCGGTTTGTCATCGGTATTAATGACGATGACCGCGGCGGATATAATAATAATAATAATATTCTTATTATTATTATTATTATTATTATTGAACGGGCACGTTAACTGCAGACGGGGGGGAGATTGTTCTCATTGTTTTAACCCGATGGAATATTTCTCGTGAATATTCGACACGCGCGACACGTTTACAATTGTCTGGATAACAACAGCATCACGATGAGTACACCGTGCGTTAGATAAACCGTTTATCACGGACGGTATTGTATGATATTTGACGGTCTACGTGGAATGTCTCGAGAAAAGTATATACTGTAAAAGATCTGATTAAGTATTTGAATAATAATAAAAAAAAGATGATTTCCCTCGTTCTCCTCCGCATTAAAACACGCTGACTATCGTTCGATTAAAAAAAAAAAAAAAAAATTGTCGATGAAACGCGCTTGTTATCCGGCGAAATTCGCGATTTTATTTTCAAAACCGCTAATAACATGAATCGGAAATTGTATTGATTTTCTCGGTAATTGTTTTTTTTGTGAAATTTAAAAAAAACGTGTATCGGTTTGGGAGACAATCATTATCCTAAACACATTTATAAAACACACAAACGCGCGTTCGATTGAGACGAGTAAAGAGAGAAAGAGAGAGAGAAAATTTATCATCGACGACGGTATTATTTATAATAATATATTATTATATAATAAGATAATAATTTCAAATGTCATATTTTTACCATCTCGATCTCTCGCTTTTATAATATGTGTATAACTGCATACTCGTTTCTATAAATAAATAAATATATATATATATATATATATATATATATATATCGCGTTATATTCTCCTCGAAACTTGTTTAATTTTCTCTCGCGACATTCTTCCACTTTTTGTCGTTTGATATCACAAAACTTTTCCAATTTGCTTACTATACATTATGAGTATATAATATTATTAGTTAAGTTATATCACAAACGCTGGGAAAACAGTATTCCGTTCATTTAAAATTTTTACAAACATAATACACAGAAATTTTCTCTAGTCATATATTTTTTTCTTTTTTTTTATTGTTTTCGAAATCAACTGTTGTATGAATTGGAATAGATCAAAAAAATTTAACAACTGTGTTTTCGCATTTTTTTTTTTATATTAATCAAAACACATCTGGGAGTCACGAAAAAAAAATATATATAATACCTACGCAATGAATATTATACCCACGAGACACCATTATAGTATATAATATATTTAAGAAAACAATTTTTTTATCTTTTTCAAATACATCATATTTCTTTATTATATTACTCGTATTTTGCTTCGTCATAATAACGTTTAATTTTGAAATTCTTATTCTTACAGTATTTTCAACTATTTATTGAACGTTCCGCCGATTAATCGTAACTTATCATCTAACTTGTTCTCGTGAAATGTATTTTTTCTTCTTATGCTAAATTATTATTTTCCTACGCGTTTATCGCGCGACGTAATCAGTTTTTGTACCTTATGTTCTTGAAAATAGAATTGAATAATATTTATTTTCCATTCATCTCCGACATTGTTCTTTCTATATATATATACAGTTTATACACGGACCGTCTTGTTTTACGGTAACTCATATATAATATTTCTAACTTATTTCATTATATAAATTCCTCTTTATCTATTTTGTAGATCGACTTTATGTACGCCTGAGTTATATTCATTGCTAGTAAATAATCTATTCTCAATAGTACCTATATATATGTATATATTATGTGTGTAGTACTAGATAAATGTATGTTTTATAATATATATTTTTAAATAATATTATTTCGACAGAATTTTTTTTTTTGCATTATACACGGAGTCTTGTCTAACGCGTATAATATAACGTCATAAAATATGTTCTCGTGTATATAACGTTCACGTTTATTTGCTTTTTTTCTACGGCCGAGTATTATAATATACTCTATTAAATAAATATACTAATAAATATTTCTATAACGAGTTTTTATTTTTTAATTTTTTTCCACCGCGTGTAATTAACTCAAAACTAAAATATGCGCGTTTTATATACGTAATATATATATGTAGGATAAAGCAGCAGAAACGTAAACGACAGGTAGGAGAATCGATATTAATATTTTGTTTAGACAGAAAAGAAATGATGATTTTTATATTTGTTTTATTTTTCCTCCATAAACCACTGTTATATAATAACGTCGTTTTATATTGAAACCTGCTGTTGTGCAATTTTCGACAAAAGTTTTACTTAGAAATTACTTGAATCTCCGGACGTTTAAGAAGTGTTCGATTCTTGATCTTATTGTTATTATTATTTTACATTCCCTTTTTTTCTTCTTTTTTTTTAATATACCGATACCGTCATTATACTCCTTATACGGATTCTTTGTACGCACTGCAAGCGTATAATTTGAATCGATTTTAGTGGAATCGTACGTGAGGAATGACAACTGTCCGAGTAAAGTAGCCGCGTGCATCGTGAGAATCTAAACTTCGGGTTTACAATAATTACAATAAACGCGAGGTACATATGGTAATAATCGCTCAGGATGGAAAGCGGTTTGCACGTATGTGTTGTTAAATATATGTAATTATAATAATAATATGACTACTACTGGACGATTCCCGTATAAGATACAGTAAGTCTCGTAGCGACTGTTTTTAAATGTATTTATGGCTCTTTCGGTGAATTTTTATTTTTCTAAAACCAATAACCGCAATTTCAGTTTGGAAGAGAAAATCCGACCGCAATAAGGTGTAAAAAAATATGCGTTTTTTTTTTAAAATATGGTAGGCGAATTATTGCTTTCAATATGCTCAATTTTAAACTGTAATTAAAGTATAATATGTATATACATATTAAGCATTAAGCGCATCGGATTTTTCGGTAAAAAAAATTCTAAATTGTTACATTTAATTCGTTTTAGATATAATTAGAGATTTTTTTTTGTTGCGTTTTCGTAACGAAAATCAAAAATCTTTTTAAAATTTAAACGTTTTATAACGAATCATATACCCATGTTATATGGACAATCAGGCTCTTTTTGCCTTTTATTTATTCCGTTTATTAATTTTCATTTTTATTGTTTAATTTAAAAAAAAAAAGTTTTATTTATGAATTATTATAAGAAAGTTCACTTTCGAGATATTTTGCGATAATTTAATAACAAAATACACATTACAATATTATGAAATATCCAATGAAATTTAAACTAAAAGCGTGTAAATATAATTTCTTAATTTTTTTCATGTAAAAAGTAAATTTAACGATCGACTGAAATATTATTAATTCAATTAAACATAGAAAAGAGTTATGATTTTTTTTATTACACTAGAAATTCTAAGCCCTGGTAATAATAATGCACTCGTATATATTATGCAGTGTTCCGAAACGATTATTTTCACTTTAAAAATCACACTCGTGGCCGCGATTACACTCGGAAGTATATTATCTCTTATGATAATATTATAATATATTTTCGTTTTTTCAACAGTCGGTCGGTTCGAGTTTTTCGCGGCGCGGAACGTACGAATTATTATTATTATTATTATTATTATAAATTATTATTCGAGATCTCGCTTTTATAATATCGAATGAGCCGCGGACAACGATTTTCTTTCTTTTTTAATCGACTTATGATGACATATAAGTGAGTAACCGACGAAAAATATTAAACTCGGCGGACGGTCGGTAAAACGTATAATTATACCGTTATTAAACATCATTTATACATTATATAAATGTAAGTAATGAGTATACGATATATACGAGGCGGACTTTTACAAAATCATAAGCACACGCTATTAATACACGAGTATTTTGCCAGAACAATTTTTTTTTTTTTTTGAAATGACTTACTACGAAACAACGCTGGTGCGCAAATCGTATAAGAAGTACGCATGTAATACAGTGACTACTATTGCGTATTTGGCTGCCCGGAGCCAATTACACTATACGTGTACGCCACACCGTAATATAACTAATTTTCTGTGTTTTTTATTTTTTGCTTTTCGCGCCAGAAGGAAAGAATTATTTTTATATCTACGGCCGTCTCGAAAACTAATAATAATAATTCGGTGTTCTCATCACAATATTGGAAATTTCGTATTTATATTTTCGACTATTATTACTCTTTATTTGAGTCCGCTCGCATCCGCAGTTCGCACGTTTGAAGTACTATTTCCCTTTTGCCTGACATTGAAAACTCATATTGACGTTTTATTTATCAGAGGCTTGCCGCGCATGGAATTTGTTATCGATTATAAAGTTTCAATTTGAATCACGTAGTTTATTTTTTCGTTATCCCATTGCGTTAGAATTTTATCAAAACTTACTTATACGATCTACTATGTACCAAGGAAGATTCTGCAGCATTATCAACCGAAAACAATCGATTTTGAAGACTTCGTCCAAGATTTTGCTTTAATAAAATAATAATAAAAAAAAGTTTCATTTTAAATCAAATGTTTTACGTGTATTTTTAACCGTTTAAATATTAATTCTTATAATAATTTCTAGATAAAATATAATCATAAGTTCGTAGTTTTTAATATAATTGCACTTTTTCCATACGTGGGGGAGGGACGATTATTTTAAACTCGCTTCGGGCGAAAAATCATAACGACATGGCTCTGCCCGCGTTTGAGCATAACAAAAAGTCACGTCATAATTATTTTTATAGTCGCAAAAAGTGACTTTGACGGCAAACGGGATTATATTGTACCGCGGCGAGAAATGCTAAAGACGTTGACAAAATATATGCACGCAGAAGAATACGACAATAATATACACACGAAATTTACATTTGGATTTAATTTAAATTTCTTTATACTATTAGAACGTGCAATTTTTTCCTACGGTAAGTTGTTTGCTTACAAACTTAAACATAAACTTTTTTATTCGCCCACCTTGATCGTTTTCGGCTTTTTTTTCGTCCTATATTCGTGCAGCTTCCCAAAAAACGTGCGCGAACCCAAACGCTTCATTATACAATTAAAATATAAGTATTTAGAATTATATTATGTTAATACATTGTAATATAGTAGATTTATATAATCTATACGAATTCGATGTCTCATTCACTTACTCGCATTCTACGATAATTAAACAATTGAAATATTATTCTTTTTTACTATTAACATAATAAACGAAAATTCTACATGTATTTTCATAATTTATTATAATATCACTCTATAAATCACGGAGTTTAATGAGCTTAAAAAAAAAATGCGTTAAAATATATAAATTACAATTTTTCAAACATTCCATCTTACTCTATTATGCGTACGCCATCGTATTTGAAACATAAAATAAAAAATAAAAAAAAAGATTTAGAATCGAAAGAATTTAAAAAAAAAAAAAATCGATTTTCAAATTCTTCGATAAAATTTGCGTAAATACGAGAAGCATTTTTCTAGAAGTATAACTATTAAGAAAAAAAATGTATTTTATTTTTTTTTTTTTTTTTTGATGGAAATATAATAGGTATGTATAATGTATGGCTAATAATAATACGAGCTGGTTTTATCGAGAAAAAATTATAAAATCCATACTTATTAAATTCGTTTCGAAATTTCGACGCACAGAAAAAAAAGTTCGTTTAAAAAAACTCTCGCAAATTGTATATTGTGTCGCGCTGTATACGAATATTAATATATGTCTATGTATATACGCGGTGTGCGCATAATATAATGAAAATCGCAAGAATTTCCGAGAAGGACGACTTGCATTATCTCCTGAAGATGCTGCGCGTTATAATGTATTATACGTATATACGAGTGGTACACGTGTATTACTTAGGTCCTCCGGTCAAGTCGACTCGTACAGCGAATGAATTGTTATCGTAACCCGGTTGAATATTAAGTATGTATACGCGTAAATATAATTTATTGAACCGACTCCTCCTCGTCGAATATGATGAAAAAAATGGGGGAAAAGAAGAGAAATGTCGAAATTCCGTTCGCGATATTATCTCCTCCTCGCACAACACTCGCGTACATATAAATCCGGGCTTATTTATGTACAAAAATTAAAAAGGAAAAAAATTCAACAATATATACTCAATTGTGTATTTAAAAATATTGATTTTATTTTTTCTCTCGGCATAACTTTGGGTATAATAATGAAATAATTTTGTAAATCGTCGTCGTCGTCGTCGTTCGTCAAAATCGCACAATAACTTTGTACGGGAGTCGTAGAATAAGTGCGCGGGCTTTTAAACTTATCGTTTTTAGTTATTTAAAATACTTTAACGTGCGTGAAAAAAAAGCGATTTATTCATTTTTAGATTATACGAGCGTAGTATTACTACTGTATCGGTTTTTTTTTTACGTCGACGACGTTTGTTTAGTTTTTCTGTGTAGAAACCGTTTCGATCGGATAGATTACTCGGAACGATCTCGTCCCGTGTTACGTTCCGATGGTAAATCGTATAATTGGTACTTGTTTCCGATTTCCTCAGTAATTTTCTCGAGCGGGCGATTCGAAAACACCTCTGCAGAACCTAGAAGAATGAGTTTTTAAAACCGAATATCTTTGCACTGTATACTCTCTGTACGTCGTGTATATGTAAAAAAATAAAAACGTCTACAAGTTTTTTCGCTAATTGTATAGTAATTATTATATTAGGCAATTATTGTTGGCTGATAACTGTACAGGAAATAAGTTCCTACAGCGAGTCAACTGTATTCAAAAACAGTTATCGACAATCAAAAGTCGTAAGTTCTTTTTTTTTTGTGTTCTTACCGTTTTAAATTTTCCGACAAATTTACGTATTACACGCCGAAGTTCCGCTCAGAATCGCGTTTTATTGAACGGCAATGCGATTGTGATCACACCGCGTTCGAATTTATAGTAATGACAAAAAATAAATAAATATATCTTTGAACATCCACGACAATCGTGGCCCGCTATCCTGTTTTTTTTTCGCAAACCCTACATGATTCCCCGCACATTGACGCCATTGGCCATGGCTCATCCACGTCGCGTGATTTTAATTAAAAATCAAAAGAAGAAAAAAACGTTTTCTTTTTTAAATATTACAATTTGTTTTTTTTTAATTCGCCACCGTGTTTGCGGTGGCTGCAAAGACTACTGCGGCAGCGGCTCACGGGGTATAGATAAGTCACGTTTATGAATTGATTGAAAAGAAGAAAAGAAAAAAAAGAACGCGGCACGGAGGGGAGAAGAAAACCGCACGGCTAAAGAATTATTATTATTTTTTTTTTTTTTTTAAAGCATCCGGAGGTGTGATATACCACGATATTATTATCTCGAGATGATCCAGGAGGCTGACGGTCGGGCTGCTGGCAGCGTTTCGAATGAAAATCATTCGCGTGATGAATAAATATTTATGTGTGTGCGCATACCGTTATATAAATGATAACCGGACTACGGCTATTGTACGACAACGCGCGTGGTCTTTTGCAGTTTCGCACACACGTTCGGACCATTCGTTTTTTTTTTTATTAATATTAATATTAAGCGTTTACCGTATTTTAAATAACAGAGCATTTTATTATAGTGAATTAAAACGGCGTGTGTGTGTTATTTAGGTTAGAGAGACACGTGCGTAATATCGTTTTTTTTTTGTTTTAATTGATTAAAAACATTCTATTGATATGGAAAAACGGTTATGTTACGATTGAATAAAAACCTAGTGAGAAATTCGCGTCCGTTTTACTTTCACGTTATGATTGTCCTCTGGGATCGAACGGTTGACGAACTTATCTTCGCGCGTACTTCTTCCACGTTGTACAATTATTATTATGGTTGTACATTTATTACGCTATTTGTCAAAATAATACGATTGCCGATAAAATAAAGTGATTGTTAAATCGACAATCATATGGATGCCACTCGCGGCACACCGGTTGTGAAACGCCATTGGTTTGGTCGGATTCAACGGTAACGCGATAAATGTTTTTATGTTTAATAAAAGAAGAAAAATTATTATTATTATTTTAATTTGCATCGTCGTCTGATTTTAAAATATTATGTAAATCCGAATAGTTTGAGAAATCGTCGATTTATGTAGCCAATTATTATCGTCCTTTGGGAATTTAATTTATAAAAAATATTTCTCCCGTTTTGCACGTTTACCCGAATGTGTGAAAAGTATATTACAAAACACAGTGGCTATGTTCCGTTTTGTAACATTACCGGGTCATGTGACTAACATAGTATATATATATATATATATATGCAATAATAAAATACTAAATTAGAAATCGTTTTGACAATGTTTTTTTAGCCGTGCTACACTCGTGTGGTAACCGTTAGACGGAAAACTCGCGTTCGCGTGTGATTAAGTGTAACAGCAATGTAATATTTCAATTCTAATACTATATTCATTCATTTAATATACGAGCATATTGTTCGGTGTAACGTTGTTTAAATACAATATATTGGCGTGATAAATATTATAGAAATGATACGATACACATCGGCGAACGGTAAAACGAAACGTGATTATATTATACGCCTATCACAATAATAATAAGCGTTTCGTAATAATAACACATACTTTTATTTCAGTGGTTCACTGCAGGTCAATCATTATGGACATTGTATTTTCATATACTAATATGTACTGTGAATACTACTACTACTGGACGAGTAAAATATCGATTTTCATTTTCTATTGAATTATCAAATATAACATTATAACTGTAGAAGCCGGCGGAATAATATTCGTTGTAAAATAGCCAAAATAAGACGCTGATATTCTGTTAAAAAGATCAAAATATTCTTCTGATATTCGTTAAAAATCGTTATAAATTATGCAAAAAAAAATAAAAAAAAAAATGAAAAATTTTTGAATGAAAAGTAAAAAATTCAAGTTTTTGAATCCGTCTTATTATTTATTATATATCTCACTATATGTAATAAATCTATAATCCCTATATTTGGATTTTCATACGCATATTATCATAGAAGAAACAATCAGTCGCCTCGTATCACCGCTATCATTCCTCGCTCCGGAACCGCCGAAAATCCGTTAGTCTCGGACTAACTAAAAACCCACTCCACAGATGGTGCCATGATCTTTTAAAATAAAAATAAATTTCGTCTCCCGTTGAAAGTGTCACTATAATCCTTTCTCGTGTTATTCATTGTGTCAACATTATTCCGCACGTATATACGCTTATTGTGCGTGTACGTAATATCGTAGTGATTGCGTATTTATTATTATTTTTATATAATAATAATAATGATAATAAGTTAGCGAGCCACGTGGATGTCGGTTCAAGTGACATTTATATTTGGATAACGATTTTACAGTTTTGTTTGACTATAAATTTAAAAGCAATCGTCGTCGCATATACGATAAAACGATTGTGAGCTGAGCCGCGGTTTTAATAATAATAGCGGATGATTATTGTGATTAACGATTTTCAAGATTTTGTTTTTTAATATAATCGAAGTGAACGTGCGTGAAATCGTATTAAATGTATAAAGCCTAAAGCCAAAAAAAAAAAAATTACCTCTTTCACGAATTAAACACCTCGAAATCTGCAATTGCCATGAACGGCGCAAAACGTATCATTTCTCCCCTCCTCCCAAATACGTATAACATAACGTTACATATTTTCCGCGAGTACTTCAAGTTTTCATAACGATTATTGATTTCGAAATTACGGAGGAATAAAGAAATTACGGATTTCGACGATTAAATTTTTTACGTGCTTCCAGGTGTCTATCGCCGTCTCCACAGTGTACCAACTGTATAACAGATGCGATTCGTTAACGTAAACTGTGTAAAAACCGGTGAACAGAACATTATCCGGTAAAAAAGGCGAAAAACACTTTTCGATTTCTCCGCGACGAATGAAAATTACGCGTGCGAACCGTAAAAACGGTTATTGATGGACGCACATGGTCGTTTTCATTTTTTCTTTTTTTTCGTTCCGAGGCGTTTTGAAGCGCGCGCACGGTTAGGCCGGATTGCTGCGTTAGGCGACTTTCTGTCCTCTGATTGCCGTTTGCCACTATAACACATAAACGTACTGCAGCGGGCGCGTGAGAAAAGAAATATATTTTTTTCTTTTTCTTTTTTAATAAGAAACGGCGCGCAGATACAATTAAATGATAACCGAATACGGCAATTCGTTCAATTAACCGCGAGTGTGCGCGCGCGCGAACCGTTTGGCACCGTGTCAACGTGACTTTCACCGCCGCGGTGAAACGCGTGACAACAATACACACACACACCCGGCGACGCATTCGTTTTTTAACGAGTAAAACCTACTGAAAGGCTCTTAAGATATCCTTCGAATGAAATTCATTAAAACGTATTGTCGACGACGTTAATATTAACGCTGTGGAAAAAAGAAAAACATTTGTAAGACGATTATTTTTGAAAATACGGGCGAAATAATTTTTTTTTTGCTATCGAACAGTTTTTACGCAAAACGCAAGGGAAGAAAAGAATCAGAAATCGATTACGCGTCGACACGCGAATGTATTCGGTGTATAAATTTTAAATAGTGGTTTTTTTTTTTTTTTAATCTTCGATAGTCGCTCGAAACGTTGTAAAAAAAAAAAAAAAAAAACGAACGAGAATGGAGATTTCATCGCACGACAACGTGGGTTTTATTCATTCGACAATACACTACAATAATTACGCACAGACGTTTGCAAATTAAAAACGATTTTTTCTATTTTTTTTGTGTTTTGTGTTTTTCTAATAAATTCTCAAACGCGACTTCGTTACACGCGTTTTTTATGAAAACATACACAGTAAAACGTATTTGTGTTACCGTACGACGACTGAAAAATTATATCGAATTTCGCAGAAGAAAAAAAACGAGTTCAATAATATGTTTTTAACCGAGCGATATTAAATAAATCGCGTTGAAAACGCGCGATCGTTTGTCACGCGGTAAAAAAAGAAAAAAAAACAAATTTCCTACTTAACAAGTGTGTTCACGTGTTGTGCAGTAACTCCCCTACACTATTATACTTTCATTTTTACTTCGGTACGTGAGTACTCGGAGAGTTTGAAAAACCGCACAACGATATTGTTTTTCAGAGAAATATTTTTGATTGTGTACCACAAAATCGTTCATGTTTTTTTTCCACGGTCACCATTTGATAAGAGAAAAGAGTCAATCGCCTGGTACTCGAGATCGGGCGATTGAAACGATAATAGAAAACTATATTTTCGTTTATTACGTCTAATTATGAAAAAAAAAAAAGAACAGAGTTACGGAAAATTTCAGTTTCTTTTTTATTATTTTAAATTCTGATCGGAATTCGTTCGTTTTGTCTGAACGCACACAGATTTTACGTTTGCTCCGATCTCTACAATCGTAGTTTATTTCCGCCGGTATCAAATCGTATCTGTTTTTTGGTACTTCATAGAGGTCGATTTTTTTTTTATTTTCTCAAAAGCGCATAAAAAAAAAAAGAAGAAAAACCTAAAGAACTATCGAGAAATTACGCGAATTCCGTCGAGAAATCGAAGATTTTTTTTTTTTTTTTTTGGTGTTTCGCATATAAAACCGTTATACGCAAATACAATAAACGCGTTTTTTTAATCTTAAAACGTCGCGAATAGATCGACTGGGCGGCGGCGACGTGAGATTTTCGACGACAGGCCGCGATAACGTTTCACAGACGTGTTTTTCCATTTTGTTAAGTTTAATAGACGGGAATCGTTTTTTCTTTTCTTCTCTTTCTCTCGTAGTTGTTGTTTTCGCTCGTAACACGCGTACAAAATATGAGACAAAAAAAAAAAAAAATGTATTTATATATTATAATAGTTACACTCCCCGTATAGTTTTCTTTTGTTTTTTGTTTTTTTTTCCCCTCCATTGAAGTTTTACATCACAACCGCACTCGTATGCAAATCAACCGTCGCTCTGCAAACACCCGGCCGCTGGTAACCGATACGCAATCAAACAATTTTCAGCCGCTATTGATTCATACGATCTTACAGTAAATTGTCTCGCGGACGATTTTTCCACTTTGTCTGCGTTATAAACGCCTACGGTTTTTCTATACGATCTGCTAACAAGTATATTGCTTACGCGTAGTTCGTATTCGAACTGAAATCATGATATTGCGGATTTTTAGATTTCAAACAACTCTTTTCGGACAATAGAAATTCCGAGTGAACAATGAAAATCCGAAAACTCTTATGTATATCGAGTTTTTATAAATAACTAAAATTTACACGATAATATTTTTTTTTCGAGATACAAGTTTATTTTGAGTACACGCATAGCGACAAACAAATTTTGTTTTTTTTTTTTTGCGAGATTTTTGATATTTATTTATTTCTAGCAATATTTTTTTCTTTTTTTTAGTGCTCAATAGGCCCTCAAGACCTTTTACGCGCTTCTACCAAGCCTTTCCATCTGTCGCGATTTATTGCTATTTCCATCATATTGTCTACTTTCTTAATCACTCTATACAGCCACCGTTGGCCGGGGTCTTCCTCTCGGTCGTTTTTTTTCCAGGATCCTTGATTAGTATACGTTGCGAATAAGTCTTCCGTCAACTCGCCAACACACATTGCCGGCCGGCCACATTCCAGTCGTTTCGCCTTTAGATACTTCCCAATGTTTGGTTTTTTTTCTTTTGTATATAAGTGTTCTGAATCCGCGTTTTTTCTTCTTTCATACTCTCTATTTTGGTTTTGTACGGGTCCATGTATTTGGCGCAAAACTCTTTTTCCGAAACAATTAGTTTAGTCGTATTATACGTATAGGTAATTAAAAAACTAACCGTATACACTACAGTTTTAAATTGATCAGTTAATTGATTCCCGGTTACATCGTTCTGAATTGAGAAAAACAATTTTTTTACGCGCTATTCTAACCAACATTTTGAAAACGTATTAAAATTTGTACATTTGTTTGCCTTGAAAATCTGTATGAACGCGATTTGTATTATGTGGTGGCATGCACAAAGTCTTTGTGTAAGGACACTGCATGCTCGAATACACTCATATATTTTTGCAATAATTAATTATAATTTTTTGCTTATATATTTTCGACATACTATAAAAAGTCGAGAACTTTAGTTAAAAGAACAAGCTTATCGTATACAAAATCCCATTTTTGGAAAAGAAAAATAATCCGATACGATATTCGACGTCGGAACACGTGATTTTTTTTTTTTTATATATATTACTTTAATATTTCCCATCAACGGTGTCGACACAATAATATTATAAATCATTTGTACAAATATAAAATAATAATAATACGGAACGAAATATGATTGGAACATTTGAAACAAAGGAGATTGTGCGCAGTTGCTACGGGATCGAGATCGACCAGATGTCGCAAACTAAACGTACACACGTATTATTTTATGCATTATTAGCGCAAAAAAAATATATCCTTGTCCTACTTATTTTAATTTATTATTGTGTTTTTTTTTTTATTCGATCAGATTTCGTATATCATTATCCGTATAATGTACCTACGGTGTTGCTGCATTTAATAATACATAAATGGTCAACGCGATAATATTAATTACGTTCTTTCTACTGCGTCGTATTTACGCGATTATAATTTATTATATAACTATTATAATTACGTTTCGAACGTTGTTGTAGTAAAAAAAAAAAAGAAATAAAATACGTACATTTGTTGCAGCATCGCGTTACAATAAAACACTGTAAAATTTCATTAAAAATATTAATAATAATAATAATAATAATAATAATAATAACAAAATTTCGTTATAAAACATTTTTCGTTTTCCTGTATACTTTGAATAAAAAAAAAATACGTTTAATAATATTGAGACATTGATTTTTACATTGATTTTTTTTTTAAATAATATTTAAATTGTAAAGAGCTAGAAAAATCGTTGTACTCAAAGCAAAAAGACCATCTCCTATTCAATCGGTAACGTGGGGGGGGTCCTGCAAAAAGCATCAAAGAATTTCAATTTCTTATGACAGGTTTTTCATGGTTTCCAAAGCGTGCGAAGAATCGCTCGTAAAATAATACGCGGATTCTTCTTCAATTGTTTTGATATATGGAAATCATTATGAAGACCTGAGTTAGAAATATAAAAAGGACCATTTGTGATTCTGCGTAAAGTGATATTATGGTATGTTTGAATTTTGTTACGATTCGGTTTTTCTTTTACCTCTGTCATTGTTTTCCTCTTCTCGTTATATGCTTTTCTACTATATTATTTATATGATTATATGCTATTCATTACAGATTGTATATTTGCTTGTAATAATAAAAAATGTAAATATTTATATGAAATTATTAATAATTCGTTTGTACAATTGAAAACCGTCTCAACCTCATATATCGTCGCGCAATAAACGCTTTGTTGAAATTGCCAAAAGATTCGTAGCCAAATAGGTATTTATGCCACCGGCTCGTTAGTTTCAACGGATTTAAAACGATTTACAGATAAGAGCAAATACTGGATTTTCATACCGAATTTCGTAACGTACATTTCTTTTACAACACCGCCGGCGATAGCTCGATTTATATTTTATTACTACAATAACGTCAATTATTCGCGATTCTTCATTTTTACTAAAAAGCGCCCAGTATATCGTAAACATTGAAAAATTATTTTTTTCGGATTTTGACCGAAACGGAATTGAAATCACTGAATCATCGCGTGTTTGAAAATTTAACATTTGTGCGATTATTTCGTGTATTGAAATGTCTAACCCTAATCGTCACCGACCCGTATGCGCAAAACGATCATTATTCGTACATTTTTCGCAATAATCGTGAATTTTTAACAACATTTTACGACTACACCGGCCGCGTGTATACACGCGTAATAAACGGTATGCGTGTTGAAATAACAATCGTGTCAGAGGGGATTTTCTCGTAGGATTTGCATCGGTCGGAACAACTATAAGAGAGCACGACGACGGCGGTCCGTAGATGGTGTTTGCGTTTCACGGTCTCGCCGGTCGTCTGAGTCGTTCCGTTTGCGGTATTTAGATGTTATATTAATATAATAATATATATATATATATATGTTATATACACGTCGGTGTAGCTTATAGGGGGGAAAAAAAAGTAAATTTTTTTTTCTTTTTTTTCGCTATCTTAAAAATGTCAATAATTTTACTTTATATAAACATATTATTATAAAGTATTGTCGGTGTGTATACGACGAATGCCGATCAATTTGTCGTCCGATCCGGTCGTCGGAAATCGCACCGCGGCAGGCAACGCGTTTCTTTTCCGTTTTTTTTCCCCTCCGATCGCCGTTCGTGCGTCTCTCTCGTTTCCACTGATGTGTACAGAGATCTTCGATGACGACGACGAAAAGAGTGGAAATCGAAGAAGCCGACGGGTGTGGGGCAGGGGAAATAAAAAAATTCACTCCGTTTAAGGACGTGACGATTTCGCGCGCGCGCGCGCGCTCGTATATTTATTTTATACGATATACCACGTACACGCGGGACAATTAGACCATATACTTAACATTATCCGTTTCAGTAATCGTTTTCAGCGTACCTCTTTTCCAGAGTAGCGCCGATGAGCGACGACGATAACGGAGAATGATAAAAAAAAAAAAAAGCGTCGTACTATTGGATTTATCGGCATGGACCGATGTGTGTTTAAAGTATTGATTACTCGCGTATATCCCCGCGGCGGCTGTGCGGCTAATAGATCTCGGGAATAGCGAACGATATAAATCTCACGGTTTTTTTCATTCAACTCGTGTATTATACACTTCGGCAACGATTGCAATTCGTTTCGTATGCCGTTCGAATAAAGCGTCTTATATGTTATTAACGTGAGTAACTTTCTTGGGGTGGTACGCCCATTCATAATATTCTGTCCAACGTGTTGGACTCGATATCGGTGGAAAATTAGGAAAGTTTTCGAGAGAGATATTTTCGACGACGGCGCGCGTGCAATTCTCGAGCGAATAATTTTTCTTTTTTTTTTTATTACGAAGAAATATGTTGTTTGTACCGATCTAGCGTTATCGAGTAAAAATAAAACCGAGTCGGTTGTAACCATTACAACAAGTATAATATTAACTATGTTATTAAACGTGATAATATTTATTAACAACGTTTACACACATTATCGGACTGTAACACGGAACGAAATCAACTCGTCGTTTGTTCAGTAGGAGGCGGTGGCCGAGTGTTTTTTTTTTTCGAGAAGTAGAAGACGGTTTTGAAATTCGATTTAAAATCGTTATACGAATATAGTCAATTATTGACTGTTAATTATTTTTGGACGCGTATAAAATAATCGTTTATATAACGTTTTCACGACATATTATTTATATATACCAATTTATTATACAACAACAACAAAAAAAACGCGGGGATAAATTGTTTTTTTTTTTTTTTTTTTTTTTTTACTCGGAAACGATTTAATGTTTTCCGCGGGACCGAGATGATGACGTACGAATCGAAGTTCTGTTTGATTTCTTTCCTCTAACGTCTAAAGACGTTCATCATCAGTCCGTTGACGAAATCGCGCGGTGATCGGCCCGGAGAACGTCTCTGACGATTCGAATCGTGTACCGCACCGGTTCTCAAACTGTGGTACGCGTATCCCTCGGAGGTAGTAAAAAATTTTAAACAAATCTTTAAATTTAAATAGAGGAAAAACTCCAAAACGCGAAATTTTCCATATTATCATTGACGTAACGCGTCGCGAGTCTCGGGCCAAAATGATGGGTAAAACAAACTTACGACGTAATTTAAAATTTTTTTTTGTGTATTGTTTTTCAACGAAATCGGCATGTACGTATATATATATATTTTAATACTCGTATAATCCGTGTATCCGAGTTATAACCGAGTACACGGGTCAAAACCGTACTATCTAAAAGTCGCGAAGATTTGTTCACACGTTTTGGTTTACTGACCGAGAAAAGGGTACCCAAAAAAAAAAAAATTGAATTGTATCGGTTAAAAAAAGTGTCTATAAAAGTTTGAGAACCGCTGGTTTGCCGTATTCAGACTGTGCGCGAAGTAGCGACGGGATTACACGGACTTTGCAGAGCGTTTGGTGCGCGTTTTCTCAGCACCGGAGCAAAAACCAAAAAAAATCGTCGGTGTTGTTCGGGTGACGCGCGGGCGTGCTGCTGCGCTAGAGCAACGACAACAACAATAATAGTAATAATATACGGATCGTCGTAGTATAATAGTAACACTGGGAGCGTGCGCTCGCGGGAGATCTGCGGACAGATGGGATGAGCTGCATTATGTTCATGCAAATGAGTCGACTACCACCCCCTAATACACGTACGACGGTGGTAGGTAGGTAGGGGTAGGCAGGCGGGGGACGTGCTGCTCGTTAATCCGAAATGAAACAGTACGGAGGAAACAACAATATGTAAAAAAAAAAAATTTTTTGTATATAAGAGCAGAGAGGAGATTCCGAAATCCGAAAACCGGTTACTGCACCCGCCCGTCGTACGTATATGTACACACAGTATTGTTTCGCGCCAACGTTTAATAATAATAATAATAATATTCTCTCCGTACTTATTATTATTATTATTTTTTTTTTTTTTTGTTTCATTTCGTCCATTGTCGGTGCTCGACGATTATTATCGTCAGCGGGTGACCTCTCCCCCCGTCCACTCACACCGAATCCCTTTGTGTCACGCATATATGTATAGTGTTTACACATGAAAGGACAATAATTAACAAAAAAAAAAAAAAAACAAAAAAAATCGAATTACCCGGAGGGATTGTTTTAAGTGCGCCCCCTCGTGCCGAGCTGTGCAGGGGCTTATCTGGCAGCATCTCCGCGTATACACTCGAAGAGCACGCGATTCGACTGCAGTGTTTCTCGTAACGCCGCTTTCCGCACCGTCTCTTATATGTTATCCAAAATATATTTATTTATTTTTTTCACCAAACGAACGTGGGGAATTTTCGCTTTTGAAAATACTGTCCGAAAACACTTTCTTTTTTTTTCACTCTTCTTTCGGCGGGCTCGTCTCGTCAACGTTTAAACCTGCGGGGTTTGGTTAGAGGGTCGAACTGTGACGAGTGTAATAATCGAATTGCCCGGTATGAATTCGAATGTGTTATATATTCGAGTTATGAGAGACTCCCCGGTATCGGCTTTTACATTATTACCCATATACCGGGGACACACTATTCGATAACGTTTTAATCATTTTATATTTTGTCGGTTATACGACACCCTCAACGTTGCTCTCCCGTGCCAGGTACACTCGGAGTAAACGCCGAATTCCAACACCCCTTTGCGAGATTGATATTCGTCGAATGGGTTGACGTCGTTGCTGGAACACGAACGCCCGTCGTCATTAGACGTTTGTACACGAACGGCGTGTGGATACGCAAATACAATCGGAATCCGTTGGAAAATGTCTGCTTAGAAAAGATCGACGACAGAAATATCGAACGTACATAATACTCTGCACAACTCGGTTGTGCGAGAAATTACTTTTCCGCTCTCGTTTACTAAAAAAAGAAAAAAAGAAAAAAATGAAAACGGGTTCCGAAACCGCGCATCGTCTGTGGAAAAAAAACATCGAGCCCGAACTACGAAAGTTTCGAGTATTGAGAGATGGAGGACGTTCGAAAACGAATGTCTAGAATGCGACACGGGGGGCGTGTGTATAATATGTGTGATATACACACACGGTGTGTTTACCGTGGTTAGAGGTGAACAACGTCGTGTTAGCTTCTGCCCGCAGCAAAAACACCATGTGTATATGTATGACACACACCATTTACCGCTTGCCACTTTCCAATTGCCAGTTATAAGATACCACACACATACCACTTACCAGTTACTATAGTTACAACATTGTTCGCCTCTGACTGTGGCAACGCCATGTGTGCAGTGGCGTAGCCAGGGGGGGGGGTTTTCGGGTGTTTAAACCCATTGCTTTTTTTTTTACGTTTTTACTGAAGTGGGTCCTTGTATGGTTCATTAAGAATATGAGCATTGAGCAACACAAACTTAACGAAAAATGCAAAAACCTTTGAGTTTCATTCATACTTAACCGCCCCCCCACATTGCATAATCCTGGCTACGCCACTGGACACGGCCGTTCTTCGCGTCAAAACGAACACAAAAAATTTGTAAAATACATTCTAAGTGTAAATAATAGAAGTAAAACATTAATGTTTTTACGTACAAATAAATATTATTATTATTATTAAATTTGTACATTTCACATCTGTCCGTCCTGTCACCAGTGCCGGTTAAACAATATTTTTGGCTTTTAATCGAAATTCGCAATCCCGTCCGTTCTCCAGCAGCTCCTCATCATTACACGTATTACCGAAAAACCGGACCACGTGTATCCGTTGACCGTCATCATCGGCGATCATAATATGTCACACTCGTGTTTTACGTCGGTTCGAAATGTTACGTTACACAATATCTCGTATATTTAAGGGGATTGGAAGCGGTCATTTATTAAGGGGTTGTGTATAGACAATTTTATGATTTATTCGCGTTACGCAGTGTATTTGTGTGAGTAGTATTTAGTGTGTGTAGATTGACTGTGCGGTGTGCTGGTGGTGTGTACACTCGCACGCGCAGGTACAAGTCAGCAAATAAATACGGCTACCGTTTTTGAAAAACACGAAATCCCATTTCCAACGTACCGATGGATCTAGTGATGCGATAAGGATTCTGAAAACTGATCTGAATTCGTCGTCAAATCTACTTTAAAACGACTTTCCCACTTTTTTAATTTTTTACCTTTGGTTTTCACAATAATTGAAAATGTCAATTTTTAAATGTCTAAATATATTAAGGTAATTTTAGGGGGACAAAATCAAAAATGCGGGAAAGTCGTTCTAAAGATGACATCACGAAGAATTCAGATCAGTTTTCGGAATCCTTATCGCATCACTAGATCCATCGGTACGTTGGAAATAGAAATGGTCTAAATTGCTATGTTATGTGTGTGATAGAGAGAGAGAGACAGACAATCGCCGCTTCCAATCCCCTTAACATAACGTTTCGTCGAAAACGTTCGGAATCGCTATGAAAACGTCTCACGCGTAAAACGCATTACACGACGCTGAAGAGACGACGTGTATTCCGTCATCCGCCAGAGATTATAATAAATCTTTCTCGCGTCGGTATACAAAACGATGGGGGAGGGGAATGATTAAAACCGATTATTACGCGTGTAAAAATTTTCGTAACTTCCCAATGCCACGGAGACTTATTGAAATATCACGCGAACATGAATCGGCCGTAAACGAATTTCGACGAATTATACACAAAATTATTGAAATCGAAGAATGTTTTTTCTTCTTCTTGTATACTACGTGTGTACTCTCGCCAATCATTTGTGTTTGAGAATTTCATCTTTCAACACGCTTTTAATAATCGTGTTTCTAAGTCTTTTATTTTTTTCTTTCATACACTTTGCGCGCGCGAAGCGTCCTTTTAGTCGTTAATTTTTATACGCCGCGGTAACGTGTGTAATGAGATCACGTAATAAGTTGGAATAAATTTTTTATTACAATTAACGGCGGCGCGGATATGTCATAACAGTTGAATTGGATATTTGTTGAAAGTAACGCGCGTTTCAGTATAACACCTATTCGACGTGGACTTTTTGTTCGGTATTATACATTTATATATTTGTACTCAAAAAAAAAAAAATTCGTATTCTCATAAAATAATAATCAGCAAATAAAAATTATTCGGTTTTTTTTTTCGTCCACTCCCGTTCGCGGATCATCGGAGATCGAAAACTGAGTGGTACAGACATTTACATCATCCGCCTCGTACGCGCCGGCGTTTTGTCTCTCACGCGTCATAAACCGTTCTTTTTTTCTTCTTCTTCTTCTTCTTCTTCTTCTTAAACGCGTCTCGCATTGTTTCGGGTTCGCGCCCACGCGGTGCTGCCCGCCGTTATCCAATCGACATAACTACATCTCATTTTTTTTCTTTCCCTCTTCTCCTTTAAAATAAAAATTTGTATTCTATTATTATGCGCGCGTTTTTCTTTCTTTTTTTTTTTTAATGATCATTGTATATCGCTCCAAAAGCTTAACGTCTTATCTGCACGGTCCGATCGCGCTCCGTACACAACATAATATTTATACGCGCGCGATGCGTGTGATTCATTTATTCATGAATCTCGATTGTCTATCTCTATCGCGTGTCATTGTAATTGTAATATTTCGTTATTTCTTTTTTTTTTTTTTAAGTCTTTCGTTTATTTTATTTATTATTTTATTATTATTATTATTATTATTATTTTCTAAACGCGCTCGGTAGCCCTCCCGACTTATCTTACTGTCAGATGTCATTCATTTGTTGTACGGTTAACGTATTATTGTTCGACCGAACGCTCGTTATTATCCGCGTTGTCGTTGTTATTTTATTATTATCATCACCGTCGTTGTTGTTGTCGTCATTGGTCGTTATAATACGAATTTCTCGTCGTTTATATATGTGTTTTTTTTTTTGTTCGTTCATTTAAAAAAAAAAAATAATAATAATAATT